>VTPC01090217.1:215398-257114 GCA_011009095.1 Ignelater luminosus | reverse complement strand
GAAGGGAATATTCTGCTTCTCCTTGACTACTGTTTCCAGTACGCTCTTCGTTTAGTCTGTTCTTCTAAGTCTTCAATTCAAACTTGACGTACGAAGGTAATTTGTAAAAACGATAGATAAATTTGCGTTTTTGAAAGGAAGAAAAATACTAAAGATCTCGGTAAGTCAAGTTTGTGAATATATGCAAAATCTTCGGAATACGAAATTAATTAGAAATTTAAAAAATTGAAGGAATTAAGGTTCTTTTGACAGATTTCTGTTGATCTCGTTTACATTCTAAAATTTTAATTGTGAGTGCTCTTTTTCACAAATATGAAACTAACTATTTCCATCTAAGCCCCAATATGCGCTTAAACCATTTCTCTCTTTGCAAAATACTCTAATACGAGGGTCGTTTGAAAAGTCCGTGCAAAGTCAGAGAGATGGCACTACTGGCGCATATCGAGGTTATGTTTAGTTAGTAGCATCTCTTGGAAGAACACACACCAAGTTTCAGCCAGATCGGTCTATTTCTTTGTGTTTGGCATTCGTTTGAATCGAGGAAGTCGAGTGATTTTCAAAAAATGGACGAAAAAGAATTTCGTGTGTTGATTAAACATTACTTTATGAAGAGCAAAACGCCTCAGGAGACTAAAGAGAAGCTTGATAAACATTATGGTGACTCTGCACCTTGGATTAGAACAGTTTATAAGTGGTTTCAGAATTTTCGGAGTGGCCATATGGGCACAAGTGACGCTGAACGTTCTAGACGCCCTGTTGAGGTTACTACTCCAGAAATCATTGATAAAATCCATGATATGGTGATGGATGACAGAAGAGTGAAGGTGCGTGAGATTGCTAGTGCTGTAGGCATCTCGAATGAACGGGTACATAATATTTTGCATCAACATTTGGACATGACAAAGCTATCCGCAAGATGGGTGCCGCGATTGCTCACGCTTGACCAAAAACGAAATCGTGTGAAGTGTTGCAAGGACGGTTTGCAGCTGTTCCAGAAGAATCGGCAGGACTTTAAACGTCGTTTCGTCACTGTGGATAAAACATGGATACATCACTACACTCCTGAGGCCAAGGAACAATCTAAACAATGGGTTACCAAGGAGGAATCTGCGCCAAAAAAGGCGAAGACCGTTCCTTCGGCCGGAAAGATTATGGCGACTGTCTTTTGGGATTCGCAAGGAATAATCCTCATCGACTATCTGGAAAAGGGTAAAACTATTACAGGTGCATATTATTCATCGTTATTGGACCGTTTAAAAACCGAGCTGCAAGAAAAACGCCCACGATTGGCCCACAAAAAAGTCCTTTTCCATCACGACAACGCACCAGCTCACGCCTCAGCAGTTGTGGTCGCAAAATTAATGGAAATAGGGTTCCAACTCGTTCCACATCCCCCCTATTCTCCGGACTTGGCTCCCTCGAACTACTATTTGTTCCCCAATTTGAAGAAATATCTGGTGGGAAAAAGATTTTATTCAAACGAGGAGGTGATTGCAGAAACGAATGGCTATTTTTCAGACTTGGACAAATCCTATTATTCAGAAGGGATCAACAAACTAGAGCAGCGTTGGACGAAGTGTATAAGCCTAAAAGGAGACTATGTTGAAAAATAAAAAAGGTTTACCCCAAACAATTAAGTAGTTTTTATTTTTGCACGGACTTTTCAAACGACCCTCGTACAATAAAATTCAATGTCTTAAAAAACAAGACAGTAGGTATTACAGTTGGAGTATATAGTATAAGCATTTCTTCCGCAATTCAATGAGTTGCTTATATTATAACAGAGAAATCTACTTATTATTTACGATTATATAAGTCTTACTAAAAAAAGTTTTATTATGAGTGTGCATCATCAAAATCGTTTTAATATTTCTAACGATTCAAAGTAGGAAGCCTGAGAATTATTTATTAATTCAAGTATAAAAATTAATGAACAAATATAGAAATGCACCATCCACTAATGATCGACACGATCATTATTAGATGTCGCTTTCTAATTACGACACGTTAAAGTTCGTTAAATTTACAATGGCTAATTCATGTCGTCGAAGTAGTTTACAGATTTTAAACGTAAGCTGAGAAGTCTGTTGGGATAAATCCGTGGATGACCATCTCAAAGGACGTAACGAACAACCCCAATGGTCACTAAGGGACTACACTTTAATAAATAGCACACGATTAAACTACGTTTACTTGGGGAAAATTGCACAAGAGGGGCTTAGTCAAGACAATTTAGCTTGAATCACATGATTAAAGTGAATAATTGTTAGAAAAGTATAACAATAAATCTAGAAGCGACGGTGGAACTAATGATTTTATTAAAAGCGTTAGTAAAAGTAAATCACTTACCACCGTCTGGACGTCCAACAGGTTCGGCGTATATAACAGCTGTATCGCTTCGCTGAAGATATTCTTGTAGTTTGTCGTAATCTTCAGATTGTTCGCCGACGGCTGCTTTTGCGGATACAAAATCGTTGGGAACGTCTTCGGCAGTACCTCCAGTTTTAACGATTCGCTGTAGGCTATGTAAACTTAGGCCGTTGTTACTGAGCACCTCTTCTGGGACGGCTGCTTGCTTATGAACCCCGTTCATCCTCTTGTGGATTTCTTCGGGAGTTTCGGGAAGTTCGTTGGAATTTGTATCGGGACTCATGGAAGATGCAGTTGCCGCGACTTCGGTCAGTGTTGTGGCGAATTGCTGTTCTCTGCTTTCTGAGGAAAGGACGTCCACGTCAACTGAAAGAAGAAAGGAAATATGTATAACAAAAGAATTCTAGGTGTCTGCGATCGGTACGGATAAATATTTGAAATATTCAACAAAAAACGATTCTTTACGAACACGTTCCACAACGTACAAATAGATACTCTATGTATTATTTCCATATGGCGGTTTGCATGGAAACATAATAACCGTCGTGTAGGATCTACTGAATAGCGTGGGGAAACATCACTAAACCTTTTGTCCGAATGCACCGTGGTCCGTTCTGAATCCCATTTGATTATGCGTCGGCATGCGTGTGTAGGGAGACGTCCGAAGATGATCAAATTTTCCCTCATGCAACCGCAGAAAACGAGTAAAGGATCTTTGTATGTTATCGTTTTCAAACATTCCCTGGTGAGACTGCAACGATTATAAGAATTGGAATTATTAAAAGTGTCTTTTTATGATAAATATTCCAAATTTAAATAAATTCCAAGATTTATTCGGGAAAAGTATTTTAGTGTGCCAAATTATTTTTATGGCGGTGAAATTCGAATTTACCCGCAACAGACGAAATAAGAAATAGGGAGGTTTCAAATATGACAGTAGTGAATCAGTAAGACGGTATAAATATGAAATATAGATCTACGATTGTAAAAGCGTCCCGGTGCGTTCCGTTCGCACCCACTTCTCGGCGAAAACTCCCCAATAAAACTATATTGCGTCAGTTTCCCCGCGTGCGTACCGAGCCGATATCCCTAAGTCCATAACCATAACTCACTGGCCTCCTGCGATCATCCCATAACCGCACCTACACCTACATACCATCAAATTTCGGCGACAGCTCCAGATTTACTCCAATATTTCATAGACGAGGACGTAAATATCGCTAAGTTTACGCTTCGTGGAAATTGCGGAGCGATAAACAACAAAAAATATCCTTCGATGAATCTTTAGAAATCCAATCACATCTGCGTATAAAAATAATGCAAACCTGCAGACACCGTGTCAATTGCGTTTTTATGTTTTATCTCTTTCGCGAGGGAAGAACAACACATAAATAAATTTCCCAGTCGGATGAAAATGCTCCCGAGTTTGATTACAACACTTTAATTCAATACCGAAGTATGCATAGAATTTATGCTCTTAAATACGCCGAAGCGTCTCAAACTTTTAATCAATTTTCGAACATGAAAAAGATTCTTTCGGTATTTCTTATGCTTGGGGTACGTAAGATGTCTTACGAGATAAAGCGAAAAAAAAATTTAAAAATTAAAACTTAAACGATGGAATTTATTAAGGTAAACTGAGATTCTTTCAAATTTACAAACCCATTGTCATAATATTGAATTTAACGCGATTCTTCTGAGATTTTATCTTCTAACGTGGTTTAAATCATGATATTAAAATTAGAGTTTCCTTCAATAAACATTCACGGATGTTAAACAAACATTTGCATAGGTAACCTAATTAAGAATAATTCTCCGACATGATAAGGGTTGTAACTGCGTAATATAAATATACAAAATCCGACAGAGGGTCGTTAATTTTAAGAGTGAAATTTTATGGGATTTATAAATCACTTCGCTATTAAAGAGTTCCTAATTGTTATCTTTTCTTTCGTTCGACGCATAATAGGGGAAATACGGCAAGAAAGTAGTGAGTGGTCAGATATAAAATTGATGTGTGTTTGGGTAAGATAGTTCTGATTGATGATGCTGCTATCTTGCTCGTGTCCGGCACATAATGACCGGCATATTGAGATTTCCTTCCTGAACGGCTGGTCCGTGATGGCCTAATGGCAGCGCATGATGTATTCATTGATCTACGTCACCTTTCTCAAACATACTTTATAATACACTCTGACAGTAAATATCAAAAAATGATAAAAGCCAAGAAAAAGAAATCCCATTTTCGTGAATGGATATCATACAAGAAGTTGCTTTTTCATAAAAAAAAGGAACTGGACAACAACGTTTTAACTTTTTATTAATTCCGGAATACGATACCGACTGACTTCTTTACAAAAAGCTACGGAAAAATTTCGTACAATGGGATCACTTGTATAAAAGTGGAAATGGCATAAATAAGTAAACAGATCTAATCCGTACGTGTATGTATTTACATCACTAGTCGTATCTGGTGAAACGTAACATGAGGAGAAGAGCATGTCCTGGGCTCAGGATGTCATGACACGCGGTTTGACACGGCGTCCATTCGCTGCAATGTGCATTGGTCCGTAAACACCGTCACCACATCCCCCGACTGACATCCTGCGCCCCAACATCATATACACAGTTGACATGAAACACGTATACACCCTTTTAATTGCACCCACTCCATACTAATGTAATCTCAATAGTTTCATTTTTCTCGATTCTCAATGGAAAAGAGATATCTACACTTAAAGGAAAGAAAAGGCATAAAATTGAACCGACTTTCTTTCAATAAAAATTCTATGTCTGGAAAATTCTAGTCAGTAAATTAGTGTTGCTTACAATCGATATGATATTGAAGTTTAGTAAAAAAATTGATTTGAATTTAGATTCAAATAAGACACTGTGCAAGGACTGTTTTATATTCATACATTAAAAAGAATGTTAACAATTGGATACAATAAACGATAATAAATCTTCTTCGCCATTAATACCGCTTGTTTAAAAATTTGTTTACAATGAATAATTTGGTTTAAGGTCACTTATGTTTTGTAAAAGATGCTGTTTTTTCTTTATTTCGAGAACGGATTGAAATATAAGACGTAGAATACTCAACTAGTGCACTCTTGAAGTGCAAAATAAAAAAAACACCCCCTCTCTAGAACATAAATGTGGCCAAAAACCAAATATTAAGTCGAAAGTGCTCCACATTTAAAATAAACCTACTCTCGTTATCACTGAGAATAAACACGTATCATGGTATTTTGCTAACCTATTTGTCTGTGTTTACTTGTGTCCGTTGTGAACTAAAATATTTACCGAGAATCACACTTTTGCTTGACATGACGTACTAAAGCTATAAAAAAATCGGATGGTAAATTCTGTAATACTCACATTGTTATCTTACCCAAGCGTTCCCTAGTTGAGACTTGCCTTTTAGACTTTAAAAGCATTTGTCAGAAAAGAGTTTGGAAACAATTTATCAACTTAGTTATTCTGTTTCATTTTCTCCTTTCGGCGCGGTTCGTTTTAAAGGCTTGGAGGTTTCGCTTCAATCAAGAACGGAAATTTTAGAAAATCAAAGGTGAGGATAAGATAGATCAAATCGATCCAATTTGTGGAAATTACTGTTCTGGTATTCACTTACAACACAAGGAAAATCATGAAAAACCTGAGAACAATCAGTCCGGGAATTTCTAATGGAAACCTACTGCTTTAATCGCTCAACTAAATCGCGTCACTTTAAAAATTTACATTGAGCCGAAATGAGCAATTAAACCGTTTCGAAGATTATAGTAGATCTACCAAACCTTCCTTTGTATGTCTTCCTTCAATTTCGATACGGGATCTACATCTTCTCACAAGTTCGGTTGTGCTCGAATTGTTTGACAGCATTGCTCAATTTGCTGTTGCAACTCGGCAAGATTATTTACAGGTGCTGCGTACACTGAACTTTCCAAGTAACCCCAAATACAAAAGTCTAATTGAGTTAGGTCGGGAGACCTAGCAGGCCATAGAATGGGACCCTCTCGTCCTATCTTTGCTATTTTGCTTCTTGTACCCTGTTTGGGTCATCTTCTTACATTAACAAATTGCATAGTTTACAATTTTTCTTCAGATTCTTTGTGCAACTGAAACTGCCAAAAAACATTCCATTTTGGGGCATTTTTCTAATCACTGCATTTTTGTTCTTTCGAAATGCTTGATATTGTGCTGCTTTCTCTCGAGTTTTTCTCAATCTTTGTCTAAACCATTCCTAGGCTCTACGTTGAACCACTAGTTTTCATTTAAGAGGGATTTTGTACTGCAGAGACATTTGCCTTCGAATGCTCTTTCAAGCCTGTCAATAACTGTAAGTCTATCGGTTTCACTAATATCCATCACATGTTTGCTTGTAATTTGTTGTTTAACCGTTTTCCTTGTTTTTTGGGTAAAACTTTCTAAGCAGCTGTTTGCCCAATTTCTAATAATCTCTGGTTACCTTAACTGTTAAAAGGATAAGGAAACGGAAAATTCGGAAAAGGGCAACTTATCAATCTCGGAAGAAACCTATCAAAATTGTTTTTATCAGTGAGATTTCCTATAAGTGGGCACCAACAATTTCAGTGTTAGGGCGTTTTGGAAAACAAACTAACAAGTTAGTAAACTTGAGAAATTGTGTCTACATGTTAAAGGCGTACTAATGATAGAAATGTCTGTTAGCCTAAGTTTCACTGTAGTCGGGTTTTCTAGTAGTTGGACTTGAGCTCATTATCGAGAATACAAAGTTAATTACGTCTTCTATCAATTCCATACTACTCGAAAATGTAGTAGTAGCTTTGGTTAGTTACATTATGTTCAAGATCATTAACAGTAAAGTGTAGGAATGGCCCTTCATTATTATGCAGATTATCTTCTCGTTATCGCTCATTCAATCTTTGTATGTGATCAATTAGCTTTAACCACCTTCGTGGAGTTTAAGCAGATAGTTGTAAGTTCTATTTTTATGTTGGGTTCCATAAATTAGCCCTCTGATATACAACTTTCGACTACAGAAGGAGAAAAAAAAAGATCATTTGTTTTACAACAGGCGACTTACAGCAAGCTGAGTCTTCTAGGTTGTCAACAGGAGATTGTCCAGGAAGCATGTAGTAATGACTTTGTTAGAGAGAGCATTCAGAAAGAGAGAAAGAGAAAGGACTTTCCACAGAAGGTCGGGGTTGCAGGTGCAAGTAGAAATCGGTGGAGGTGACACAGTGGTTTCGGTTGTTGTGGAATGACTGGTGAGAACAGCACTGTAGATAGACGTTGCTGAAGTGATTTGGAGATAGTATTCGTTAGTTAGTGATGTTTTTTAGGTAACTTTGGACAACCATTATAACACTTTGCGGGAGCAGTTCGTCATAAGATGGCCTTTGGCTTGCTTCACGCACTTTAATTCAGTATGGCAATTTCGCTATGAATAGCTGAAACTTTGATATCGAAGACATTGATTGACTCTTTTTTTGCAGAGTCTCAGCTTCCATATGTCCTTGGTTTTAGCTACTTTTCGGCAAGAAAGGCTTCGAAATTTGCACCATGCGTAGCGGTTTATTTTCAGTAAGTTGGTAGGTATAAAAAACGATTTTCTCATTGTCTAAAAAGCGGATGATATTATGATGTTTCTAGTACTCGGTAGACACAGGTTAGACTCTAATGCGCTTACTTAGGTTTTTGTCTTGGTAATTTATCTTCAGTCTCGTGAACTCGGAATTCTGGCTTTATTTGTGATGCTGAGGAATTAATGTGCTCAGGTGGTGCAAAGCGGATATATGCAGGATGATGATTGGCGGTGGTCATTTTTTTGTAGACTCTTTCGTGAACTACGGTGGCTAATAGACATGAAATCGTTCTCGGAGTCCGTTGGGTTTTCTGGAGATTTACACAATCAATTCGTGTATTTCTACTAAGAGCTTAAAAATGTCATCTATAATAGATCTTCCATTTGCTTTTTCAACTAAAAAAGTACCCTTAAAAAGGTATGGGCCCATATTCGAATTTCATCCAGTTGCAATATCTACATTTTGTGAATATTCCCTTGGTGTAGTAGATAATTTAGCAAACATTGTGTACTACACCTTGAGTAATTGTTCAGGAGCAAATGGGCGTTTCTAATGTAAACTGCCATAAATTAACAATGAAATCTTGAGTTACTCTTGCTGACACTTAATTCGATTTTGATAGTAACAATTGTTGAACTATCATTGGAGTCCATTCTCAGCTATTTGCCGTGTTGTTTGTGTTGTAGTACGCACTTTGTACTAGAGAAACAGAAAACTGGTTATACAGGGTGATTCCGAAATAAAGGGTATGCTCTTAAAGGTAGATAGCAGTCTATCACACTGCGATAAAAAAGGTAGGTAAAAATTGCATGGTTTCCGAGAAAAATGCGATTGAAGTTTAATCGCTAAGCCAAGCCGGTCCTGCTCTCATACTTTTACTTAAGCAAAAATCGATAGGGGTTGACTGACTGTCCTTGTCATTGGCAGGTAGTTCTTGCTATTTATGTGAGGGGTATAATAGTTTATCTGGTTTCTACAATGCCATAAAGGAACTTTTACTTTTTAATCTGCAAACGGAAAAATATTAAAATTTTACTGTTGGTGATTTTTTTCTGTAAACTTCCGAAGAACCGAAAACTTCAATAAGCATTATGCTACATAGATAAAAATTGGTTGAATTTATTAAATTGAATTAAATACAGAGGTGACAGTTAGTCGTACCTTCCATACGCAGGTTTCATTCAAGTAGTATGTGTAATCCATTGCCATTTAAAATGTTTCCTATTCATGTGACTAAATAATAATAAGGGATTAAAATGTTGCTTGTGAGACTGGAGTCTAATTGTTCGTAACATAAATTTTGTTATTATTTTTTTACTGTTTTAACGAATTTCAACAACCCTGCATGTTAAACATACTTCAGATTTAAGAAGGGAAAGTTGTAAAATGTCCAGGGGGTAGCTTATGATGCCATTTATTGTTCATTGTGCTACTTCAGCTGCACTATTAGTTCCAAGAAAGTAGGCATGTCTGGTAAATTTTCGTTCTTGCACTACAAGGGTTTAAAAACATTGTAAATTTCCTTAACTTTCACTTTTTAAGGCGACAATACAAGAAACACTTTTCTTTTTCTAACCAGAGACGGCTTCAGTTTTTAATATTTAGGAAAATTGTCAAAATTTTCAACTTTCACGGAGCCACTTTGTTTTTTCATTTTTTGTCTTCTTTTAGCCTCACTTATCACCTATTAAAAGGATACCCTTTATTTCGGAATCACCCTGTATGTTGTAGGTAATTCTAGGGTTTGGTATCTTTTAATTTTTATGAAGAAGCTATGTCACCTTTTATATACATTATTAGTCTAGTTCCACGAAAATGTTTTTGAAATAAAAAATAAATTCTACAAGTGTCTGAAAAATAGTGAGAATGAATACTTAACAACAAACTGCAGCAGAAAATAATTATACTTACTGCATACCCTTATTTTTAAACCTTTATAAAAACAGCGTGTAATCTTCCACTCTTTTAGAATTCAATAATTATTTAGAGATTTAAAAATGATTTAAATTAAAAATAAATTAAAACAAAAATACGAAATCAAATAAATTTAATTGTTCATATTCGTATTATTATATATTAATATAGTGAACACCCTGTACATATAACAATTCCTATTATTCCTTCTAATTTACATATTTCTTGTATATCGATGGAAGTGAATGATTTTGGCCGAAATATCAGTCCTGCATCACTGTAGGGGTTGTTTGCACCGTCGCGCCGGTATCAGCACGCGTCCCGACGACCTGCGGAGCGCGTCACCAGTAATTAATTGATTGTATTGTCTGGAAAGTAATTACCTGGCTCTGGAACGGGCTTTCTGCTTTACTGCTCGCCCCTACGATATATTTCATCCTTCTGCTTCTGGTCACTGGACAACTGAACAATGGCCCTGTTTATCTTTCGTGCAAAACTGCACTACTCCTGCAATTCGTTATACCTATCTTCCTTTGACGAAACTAACATAATAATAACAATAAATAATTTTTTTGTCATTTCCTTTGTTGAGTGTTGGTGTGTTTAAAAATAATTGCGAATGTATTATAAAAAGCTAACCTTTCAAATTTGAAGAAGTCGGTGGTAGTGAAAACTGTCGATTCTTATTTTTTGCAAGATGCCGTAAAGTGTATGACATTATTTGTTAATCCACTTATTGAGGGTGGTTCGTTCACGGCATATCAATGCAAGTTGACAAGTGACAAGCAGCGTGTTACCAATATGTTCAACAACTACAACCGAGCGTCATTTGTGATAGATGCCGGACTCCCGATTATCGGATTAATATCTCCAAACGCATTTCCCTTATTAAATTAAAAGCCTTCAGACGTTTGTCATCACTCTAAATAAAGAAATTGTTTTAATTGAACTAATCATTTTGCGTTTTAAATAACTACATTATACAATTTCGTTGTTATTTAAGTTCTTATACGACTTGCAACTCCCGAAAAAACTCCCGAACAACAAAATTTAAAGTAAATTAATATGGAACCTTCATCACATAATAAAACAAAAGACAAACGAAGTGGTCCTCAAATTACCAACTTGAAAAGCGACCGTTAACAACAGTAGTAATAGAAGCGACAATGAACAAAACAAATTACCTAGAGACGACTACGAAGGATGAGACGACCCGTATGCGTAGCAATTGAGGCAATCAACGGAGGTAGAGAGGACAATGAAGACACCAAAACGACAGCTGCAGGTATGTGAACTAATCAGAATCAATTTAAGTTCTATTAGCTCCTGTGCCCGTATGCTGCTGCATAGGGGCACCTCGATAGCATCACGTTTATATTAGAGAAGATCGGGTGACAAACAGCACCTCTACTATTCGCGTGACTCTAAAGTGCCTCGGAAACACAATTATTAAGGGTAGATTTCAGTGATAAAAGACCAATTTGTATAAAATTTTTTCAACAATCGTTATTTCCGTTTTCCATTTAGAAAATGTGGGTCACATAAAAAATACGATGATTGGATTCTAACGTCCACCGTTTATTATTGTTTACTCCCTTCTCAGGTTTTTCTGAATAGAATTTATTACTAAAGATGACCACGGCTATTCGTCACGTTGCTACTTTCATATATCAGAAAAACAATTGAAGTAAAACTCTTTCAATATTTGTGTTCGGCATGTGACCGTCGTAATAAATCACAATTAAATAAACTAGGGGTGGCGAAAAGAAACTCTCGGTTTATTTTATGGATTTGCAATGGATGAGTGGATACGCGTGCAATGTCACCAACAGTGCGGGGTTATCTTGAATTGTATGGCACTTTTTGTTATGCACGTCTACACCGGTCACCTAACGATGTAAGCGAACAATAGGGGATGATGAATACTTTATTTGCTTAACATAAAAATTAAATAAAGTACAGAAAATATCTCCTTTGTAAGCTCACTGAACTATATCGTAATCGCTAAATCTATAAGGTGCAACTTCGCAGGTTTTCAGTTTTGAATTATTCAGTTCTATACAGATTCAACAGGAGTGGACTTGAGATTTTTGGGGATTAAAAACTTAATAGTATAGAACTTATATCAAAATTTGATTTCAAATTATTCTAATGGCTGGTTGGGCTAATTGAGATTAAATACGGCTAGCTTTGAATATTGCCTTATTTCTATATTGTTCTAATTCGAACTTGATGTCACAAGTTTTCAAATAAAAATAATCATAATGTGCCGGTCGGGGCTTGAACGCCGCCGAATCCCTTGATTACGAGTCGGTCTTTCTAACCGTGCAACCAAAACCTTCATTTGTTAAAACCGCCAAATTGCGGTATTTTACAGCACCTTACATTTCTATTAAAAAATAAAAATAAAATTAGTTCCACCCTGGACAGTTTTTAATTGTAAAAACTTTTTGCATTTACATATTTTCTGTAAAATCAACTGAGAAGAAAATAAAAATTAACATTGAATTCACTATTATACATCTTGTACTGATATAGATTTAGAAAACAGCGACTAAGAAAACAACAGAATTTTATTGATTCAATTTCACTGATGTAGAATGAAAGTAACTACGTAATATCTCTTTATTACAATTTAGAAAATTAAACCGTTACAGCAAAATAAATTTTAATTGTGCTCATCCCTCTAGAATTATTTTAGGAGTTCTTAAAAAGAAAATACATAAGGGTGCATCTAGTTAGTGGTTAAAATGTTGATCACACGCTTTCAGGAAGAATAGGTGTGCAATTAAAGAGTATTCTAGTGCACGTGGTCCGATAAGCACAACAGGGGGTGAATGTGTGTGACAAGTCATGCAGGGGGTTAGGGAGTTTTATCTACGTGCAGGAGTCTGAGGAAAATTTATGAATTTATCAATTTATTCTGATTTATATTTCAAATGTTTAAGACCCTACTGAAACACCCGTAGGGTATATACGATCATTACTTTGCGTTTGGTTCATAATTTTAAGTCACATTTGTTAACATATAAAACGTTTCCCAACCGGTGTATCTCTAGATGCAGGGGCGGATTTAGGCATGTTCTGTATGGGCTGCAGCCCAGGGCCCCGTTCACTCAAGGGACCCTCTGTGCGGTCAGAAAAAAATAAAAATAACAATTTAAACTTTGCTAGGTATGGTTGGCAAAGTTAATACTTGTCTTGTCCCGAGGCTGCCTCTACAAGAGGCAGCCTTGAGTATTTTCTAACGAGTTGCTTGTTCTGGACGAGCCTTAAGTTATTTTAATGCGCCGCGCGCTTCTCTGTTGTTTAAAGTTGTGACTTTTGACTCAATTAATGAAGCGAAGTATTCGTAATCGGTCATTAATATACACGTAGAATTCTTCAACTGACTCAAAGTTCTTCTAGTTGTACCCCCGTTTAGCCCACTAACGTAAGCCTTTTTGCTGATATTACTACAATTAATACTAGTCCATAAAAATTCTTGTGATTTAATTGGAACATCTTTATAATATTATCAGAAGCAAGGAAAGGTAGTTGGGTGACACATTTAGTTTGATACCAAAATCTCAGATATACAGCGTTCACGATGTTTCTGGACCGTATATGGCTGTGGAAGAATGACAGTTTGAGTATTGTAAACAGGACTGTTTATCTATTAACTCGGCTTGTAAAATCTTATTGACGCTTAAAATGCTTTAAGGTTATGATTTTATGACAGTTTAATCTCACGCTGTTGTCTTTTTTTGTAACTCTGTAAATATAAAGAAAATTTGATTTCTTTTTAACAAAACAAAACTAATCGGTACTAAACGTTTATGAAAAATTTTTGATCGTGTGACAGCAGCAAATGCGGCCGCAGATATGACAATTTAAAAAAAAAGGAAAACACTTCCAATGAAAGCATGGCCTGTTACGACCCAGAAACATCATGAACGGAACATACTCTTACAGTATACCCTTTAGGTACTAATAAAATCCTAAGGTTAAATTGTATGGCGTATCATGGGAGAAGATATCTTGACAAAAACCTTGAAACGAGCCGGGAAATTATGTTTCATAAGAAGACTGTTATGTAATTCAATTCAAGGGCAGATTTGGTATATCCAAGTGCACTAAATAAAATAAAAAGTTGATGTTTGTTGACTATAATTCTTCCTCTTCAGAAATGGATAAAAAACAGTTTATCAGTAAAATGGCGAATAGTCTCCACAACTAGGCCAAACTCGGGTTAATTGGGAGGGCTCCCAAACAGTATTAGCCCAAGGCCCCCGAAGCTGGCGGTTCGCCCCTGGCTAGATGGCAGTTGATGTGCCGCACAGCTAGTAGGCAATATTATCATGTCAGTTACTTAATGTGTGGTAACTGGAAAATTGGGAAAAGTATTGAAAAACAACCAAAAGTAAGTCCAATTACTAAATCTGATTAGACTCAAAGTGGCCAGTAGCCTTATACTGCACTTAAAGGGAAGAATTAAAAACTGTAATTGATATCTGTTCTTGCACTGTCTTATCTAAACTTTGCCTGAAATCTTAATACAAGGGTAAAAGGCATTAACAAAAAATGTCCTGGTTGGCCATCTTTGAATAGAAACTTGCTGCTCCTTTTTTTGTAAACACAACCAACTGTCTAAGTTTCTAAGTTTTACACTCACTTAATAAAATTTTTAAGAAAACAGCATTTCTACCTACCATCGACTTGGTAAAAGAATAACGTTTTATCCTACGCCCTGATTTGCTCATATAAAGCTCAAGTAGGATCATGCACGACATTAGTAAGAACCGCCAAGTTGTTAGAAATTTCTAAATATGATCGAACTTAGGCTTTTCAAAATTTCTTTATCTAGCTCATCAAGTCAATATTTCTGGAACTGTCTTTCTTGACAATTGTCCTTTCTCACTACTCAATACACACGTCCTCTAAATTATGGAATTTCATTCCACACAAGCACTGTTCCTTAGAATCGAGATTTGTTTTAGACAGTAGTATCTAGATTAAGTTATCTTTAATTGGTGAAGTCAATTTATTATTATATTTAACTAGACAATAAAATAATTTTCGGCTGATTATAACGATGAATTTCTTCATTATTACAAATGTAGAATTTGTTTCCAAAGTACTAGATACGAAACGAAACAAATGTACTTTTAAGTCGTTACGGAAATGTTTTGAGTTTACTCGATTAGGTCTTTAATAAGTTTCTAAGTTTTACACTCACTTAATAAAATTTTGAATTACAGGTTTGCAAGATAATTCGCAGAGTGGAAAACTGTTAGATTTAGGCTTCTGCTAATATTGGCTTTTATACTACCAAAAAGAAGATAGACACATTCCCAGAGCTATAAGTCTAGCAACTTTTTTGAGCTAGTTTTATTTAAAATCTTCACTAGAGTTTATTGTTTGAAAAAATTACCCAAGTGCAAAATCAGCTTGAAGAGCTGAATAGCCATGTAATCCGTACCATAGATTACTTATAAAGATTGCTTACAGAATCAGTGAAAACAGAAATACTTGGGAAATCTCCGCAGGCTGATGATCTCATTCCCAGGAGTTTTATACATAAAGGGCATTGATTTAACTCGTGCTTAGTTCTGGATACATCGATAGATACGATTATTTGGTAAAGGTATTCATAGAGCAAGACCTTGTCAAAAGTTTTGGATATATCAAGGCTTGGTAAGATATTAAATATGATTTACATCTCCAAGCTCTGGCAGGCAGAAGTAGTAGGTGAGTAGATTTACCAAAGTAAGAAGTTCTCAATTTGCCAAAAAGTGTTAAGTCATTATGCGCAAGAAACAAAAGGACTTTTAATATTGTTTTCCTTCGAAAGCTTACTTAATGTAGGGTGTTGGGTGATGTGTTGGTATACGCTAGTGCGTTTATGTTTGTAATGAGTTTTTTATTTTGCATCAAATGAATCTTTTATCTTGTTGGCGTAAAGGAGATCAGAATACATAGATTGTATAGGTTGGAAGTGGCTAAAACGGTTCAATTCACGCCGTTATGTAAATACGATAAACAAAGCGTTTTGGCTTTTGAACTTTCAACTTTATATTGCTCTTCCCTTTTACTTACTGGTAAGTATCAACCTATGCTTTTAAACATTTGAATCCGTTTGACCATCTGGGTTTACTATTGTTTGTAGTGATGCTGGTTGTTTACTTTTTGTTTAATTTTTATTCTTTCAATTCTCTAATTCCTCGTGCTTTCGTTGCCCTTCGTATGTTGTTCCGTTTCTGTAGAAATCTCATTCTGCCTTTGACATTATTCCAACCCTGTTATTTTGAGCTTCCGTCAACTTATGACTGTCGTTAAACATTTTTCCTTGCCGTAATATCTTTCTGTCTGAAATCATAATCTTCTAATATCATTCTCCGTCCCTCGTATTCGTTATCGCTTGGCTAAGTTTAATCCACTAAGTAAGCGAAACAAAAATGTGCAATTTTTGATTCTAACTATTATAATTTCCTCAAATTAGGAACAACTGTAAAGTTTCATACACAAAAATGGAAGACAATTACAAACATTTTGAAACAAATCCGAGTGTTCTCGAATGCTACTGAACAATCAGACATGCAGATTAATCCAAGCATCGGTTGGCTGTGCTACGAATCGTGATATGTGTAAACTGCTCTCCGATCTGGCACAGTTATAGGGCGATTTGTTCTGCAGGGGTGCACTGCTCCCCTACCTTTAACAACCCCGTGCTTTTCGTCACAAGGTATATGTGGATAGAGCGATGTGGACAGGGTTACGTCTTTTAAATGAACGGACACACGTCGCCCACACTCGCATTCGTTATGCTAAATCAACTACTCCGCCTATTTAATGCTGAAATTAATGTATATGCTAATTTTTATTTACTTATAAAAGAATTTGTTTCGGTGTGGAAAGACAGAACAAACAAGAAAATTCGGGAAAATGTATTTTTTATCGTGCATATGGTTTTTAAGATATTTGATGTGGGTGTTTTGAATGTGAAAACTTTAAAAGTTTTTCTTTCAACAATATCCGACTAGGAAACGAATTATTTAGAAAAAGGAAAAACTTTTGTTCGGTTAAAGGTACTTTTTTAAATGATAGGTTGGTAGACATAAAATAACGGAAAGGCAAACATTCACTATAACTTTAGAAAATTCAAATTAAAAGAGGTCTTTTAGGATACTCAACATTTCTCACAAATAAACGAGAGCTAAACTATTCTTTTTGGAACATTTCACACCACATGTTGTCCGAAAAAAGAAGTTTTCACCCCCAAAAACTTTTCAGACATAAAGAAAACTTATTCCCAAAGTTCATTCGGCAATTAACAAAACGCTTATGGGCAAAATGAGATGAGGTAAGCAGAGTGTAGTAAATCGCAGCGTAGGTCGCTTATCTGTATTTTACCGTTGATTGATGTCACTGAAGTTCTCCACTAATCGTATACCTTGAAGCACGTGGCGATTGCAACCTAATTCAAAAGACACGTGCCATAAAATCCCTGCACAATGATTCATTTATATTTGAATCCTGATTCCCACAGATACTTCATGGGGCACCCTCCACGTTGGCTTTTGTGATAAAAGAATCAGCGTGCAATTTATTTTTATAATTAGATTTAGTTAGGAATTATTTCATCCCCGCAGGATATCATTTAAAAAAATAATTTTTTATTTCGTGAGATTCTGAGTTATTATTTCTGAATGGTAAACAAACAAAAAATTTCCAATTTTCTTTCATTCTTAAGAATTAGCTTCGTAAGAAAAAGATTTAAAAAATGAAATATTTTTATATTAACTAAATCCGTAAGTGAGGGATGACAAACTTTATTTAAGAGCAAAATCAATAGTTTTTATTAGATGAGTAATTGCAGTGATGGACGGCATTGAATACATAGCTACAGGAAATGGTGCTTCCACCTCATTGCACGGACACTGATGACGTGTGACCGCGGATCATTGATCAACTCCTCGTCGGACGCGGTACGGCCCCAAGCTGGTGGACAGGAAGCTTCTCCAAACAATGCTCTTGATACACCGCCTCCAGGAGGGCGTACAGATAAACTATGTTAACTACAGCAGAAGGCGTCCCGAATACGCCAGGAGCGTCGTTTCGATCGGATTCGTGTCCAGCAAACTCAATGATATTTGTAATAACATAACCAGCGTAATGTGGAAATGACACGAAAACTGATGGGGAAAGTTTTAGAACTCTTCTTTTCATATATACGATAGTTGTTGGCGGTAACAGCGTTGTAATGAACGTAATCCGGTGAATTATTCCCGGTAAGGCAACAATAGGGGTAGCTCAAGGCGCCACATAAGTGTGAATCAAAAGTTGCCCAAGTTACCTCGAGCAGCGGCCACAATATCCCTATTATATTAAATCAACGACTGGTCAGCGCGCTCTGAAAGCTTCTGAAAACAACATTGGCGCAAAGTTGGCCGGATATGCCGGTGCTGTGTCATTATCACCTCGGACGAACAAAGGAGATGAAGAATGGCTGCAGAGAAAGAACTGCATTAGCGCCACTTGCAATAGAAGACACCGAAGGAAACGCGTTTCCTCGCTAGGAAATGGGGTTACGGTTTGATGTTTCAAAAATATGGTTTCGTTCCATTACATTAAATTATACCTTTTCACAAGGAAACAATAGATTTCTTTTATGTCAAAACACACGGCTTTTGATGGGCTTAAAACAAACACGCATTCTTGAAAAAAAAACACCGGCATCTCCTCGTAATAAAAATATCACATCAAAAAAGTTTTACTACTACTCAATGGCTTCTCTACTTTTGCTCTTCACCACACCAGCTTACGACTGACATGTTTGTGAAACTATTAAGATTAAATTTTCAAGTGGATGAAATAAACCAAACTATCATCCTCTGAAAGAAAACTACTTCATATAAGTAGTGGATACAAAATAGGACGCGAATCTAAAATATTAAATTTGCAAATATGATGAATTACTCGAATTCTACTTTAATCATTACGTATTAAAAAATATTTTATACCTATTCATTATACTATTTATTAATTACAATTACAAATTTTTAGATCACACAATTGAGCACATGACTATTAAGAGCAGTGGCGTAACTGCATTATCTGATAAAAATAGAAAGAATATTTACTACAAAAATATAAACTTTTTAAACAAGATTTGATTGTTACAAAATTGTATACAAATTTGAATACCTCATTGTGGATAAGAAATGCAAAACATGAATTATAATTAGTAAAAGTTGATAAGAATGTTCAATCAAATGGCAAAAATTTTAATTTATCCTTAATGTCAATAAGCAAACGTTAGATCTTGTAATTATTAAATTAACGATGGCTTCTAATATTTGCTTCTATTTGTTTTTGAGAAAAGTACCTCAATTTTTGCTAACTGAATCTTCTTGAAAAAGGACATATTATTAGAATGGGCTGCCATTTTGAAAAAACGCTAACAACGTGATGACTTTGAACAATAAAATTGTTTGTTAAAAAACAAGACTGCTAATTCGAATAGCTACCGTTAGAAAGAGACCTAGTACTACAAGAAGGGTAAAGGTGACTAGTTAATAGCCACACCTTAATGTGTCAGTATGTTAAACATGCCAGAAAGAAGTTTGCCGATTTACCTACATCATCCGATCTCCATTTCAGAAATAATAGTATGAAGGACGGTATGTCACGAACATGCGTTTCTGATAGCGCTTATTTGAGTTGAGTTAGAAGATCTAGAAAATCGATATAATGAACATGTTAATTAGATAAAGCCAAAGCACAGTTGCTTGATGGCTCATCGGTGCCTTAGGCAAAAGACTTAATCTAAGAAACGTCCCGATTTCTTTGAGATATCTTATTGTCAGAGAGGAAGTCTAAAATTGTTGAAAACTAAATTATCCTACAAAGGTTAAAACTGTCTTCCCGACGAGAAACAAATGAACAAAATCAGAAAATAGACAGTTGTGACAGATAGTGAAAGGAAGTGTGTCTCACCATGGGCGACCAATCAAAGTTCTTGCCACAATTCAAAATAACAAAACCAAAGCATTTAGTTTAGACACTGCTAAACTACAGATCCCGAAAATGAAGATTTGGAGAAAACACTATTTAGATGTCTACAATCTCTAATTAATGCAAATGCACACAAGATAGGCGGTCACATCAGAATTTTTCAGGAAGAATATTATAACTCACATAAATTAGCTAACTTGAACTTGGAGTATGTGAAATAAATGATCGGGTCGGTGAGCGTTGTAAACAACGATATATCAGAATCTGGCAAGCAAAACGGTACAAGTTTGTTCGCTTCTAAGAATGCAAATACACACTCTTATAGGATAACGGATAAGCACATTTAATAGACATGAGTGCTTATCGGTTTTGCCCAAGCTTCTCAAAATGAAACCATGGTAAAACAAATAAGTAAATCGAGTCATCCAGTTGCAGAAAAAAGAGAATGGATAAAAACATGAGAAAAGTATTTTAAGTTCTTATACATATTTCCATGGATTAAACATTTATTACTACGATGAGATTCATCTAGAGGAAGAAATATGTTGGTTTCGGTTAACAAGATTGCTGAGCAAAATATGTTACAGATTTTAGCAAAGCAGTGATCAAATTTTGACCGATCACAACCATGCCAGTGAATTCAAATACTTATCTTCCTGAAACGAGTTTTCTATTCAGATAAATAGTTTATATACCCTTCCGATCACCTGAATTAACTGCATGTATTTCCACAATAGAGTTAATAAATTCAGGTTTGCTACTTTACTTTTTTCACTTACTTCTTAGATACACTTTAATATTTGAAAATTCCAAGATATAGATTATACGACAAAAGCTTTTACAAAAATTGCAGAAGATTCTGCGAAAGGCTCACATAAGCAACAAATAATTTTATTTTTGTAAGCTCAACTTGGAGGATTAATAAAATCAAAAATCTGAGCCGGTCCAAGCTTTTGTATTGTGTGATGCTAACAATATTGTCTCATAGCTGGAAAAGTAATTCTCCGCTATGCTTGAAATAAAAAATGTATTTTTTGGTTTGTATTTGTTACTGACCTAGCAGTTTTTTGTTGAACCAGAAAATGCTAAACGTGCTATCAGAAATTGTATTACTTGGTCGTAATACTTTGGGGAGTAGAACATTCCCTGTATCAATTTGCTTACACAGGGGAAACCCACGATTCCTTTCAAGACTATAAAATTCTGAGCATATAGAAGATGGTTTCAGATGGGTATATTACCAAGATGATAAAATTTATTAATCTAGAATACATAACACCGTTAGATAAGCAATGAGGCTAGCTCACAAGGCTCATGTCAGTAACATGGGGAGAATGATGCCAAGAGCTGAGAGAAAAAAAGTGTATCAAAACGGCACGCGGCAGCGTGGAGAAAATAAGTCGCGTCAGTTGACATAAGTGTGGCCACTGCGGCCGTTAATTTCAGCGGATACTTGGATTCTTGTTTATAGATGAAAGCATTAGTATAGTTCAGAAGATCACAGCTGACTTCGCTATAACCAACTAATTGATTCCTTTTAACTCTGCTTTTCACGCAGTCATATACTACTTGGTTTTCTTTTTGGTTAACTGCTATACCAATATCCTTGTTATGGTATTATTTATTCGGAACTGGGCGCTCAAAATCAAGTAATTTCGTTCTGGGCAGAACCATAAAATTATTATGAAAATAAAACTAAAAATAGCGATCTTAAAATAATAACTATTACGTCACTGTTGTAACTAAAATCTTATTTGACCTACAATTAAAGAAAGTCTGTTCTCGATTAAAAAACCGATTTTCGAGTAAGTTGTTTATCAGTTGTTTTTAAAAAAGCACGAAAACCGGTTTTGAGGTGTTAATTGGGATATTGCCACACTCTGTTGCGATATTTTGTCGCGACGTTTCGGAAGCTGACTCTGCTTCGTCCTCAGGCGTTCGTCTTGAGTAGCTGAACCACTGACCGCCCCGGTAGCTCAGTGGATCAAGCACCCAGCGTAGCAATCAAATTAGCGATTATTGTCTCCGGTTCGAACCCTGGTGAGGTCGAAGATTTACGGAAAAAAAGTAAATTGGAAATGCAAAATAATAAACCAAACCCCGCCCTTCCCAGGGCGAACGCGGAGTCAGCTTACATTAACATTAAAACCGGTTTTCATGAAAAAGAACCAATTTCTACTTAAAAGAGATTTATTTTATAACAATTTGTGTTAAAAATAAAAAAATTTTTAGAAATTGATTTGTTGTAACGGTAGTTTTAAATGTGATTTTGAATGCGTTTTGAAAGTATTTTTCGGTCTTAGCCGTCATTTGTGATGTCTTTTCCTTTAGACAACCTTTTTTCCTAAAAACCGGTTTTTTTTCACAAAAGTCAGGTTTTAAAAACAGACTGTTTCGAAAAAGCTGGTTATTTAAAAAAAAAACGGATTTTCTTCAAAAAAACCGGCTAACTCGGTTTTTAACTGTGATCAGTCAAAACGGTTAGTCGATTAAAACTTTTTTCGGTTTTGACAGCCCTAGAAGTCGGTGTCTCACTTGAAAAGAGTATTTTTTCGTGGCGTTTTAAAATTATGTATTTATTTGGGTGGTAAGCAATGTTTTAAAACAAATAATAAACAATAAAAAAATTTAAAAACAGATTGGTCTCCTATTTCAATTTGCGTAGTACATAATAAAAATTAAAAAGAAACAATCCACACCTTTAGGTTATTCGTCTCAAAAAAATCTATAAATAGAAGTTTTCTTCATTCAAGCGACCCTAAATTTTTCTTATACATTTCAATGTTTTTACAGGTGCACTACTACCATTATATTTAATGAATTTTCTTTACCCAAAAAGTGTTTCAGTAATAATTCTCAAAATGACTTCCGTTGCTCTTTCCATCGTGAACTAAAATCAATGATCTTGAAAAAAATTTACTGCAATGATTATGAATTTCAATAACTACGACTGAAACGAATAAAGCAAGTATTATGAATTTATAGGATTCTAGTAAAATTATAATTCCAAAGTAGAACAAACGATAAAGAAATCGACATTTACTTATGCAAAATGCTTCTGAAATGCAAACCGCCGTAGAACATTTATTATTATCGAAGCATAAGAAATTTCGGTATAATAAAAGCAAGAAATTCCGACAGATAAATTAATATTAGTACAAATACAAATATAATAAAGGGATTTCTGAGTATAATAATAAAAAAGTTTTAAACACAAATTTCCACTAAAAACTTTTGGAATAGTTAGTTAAAAGGAGATGAAGCGGACGAAATAATAATAAATAAGCCATAGAAATCCTTTGCTGAAGAACAGTATAGTCATCATTACAACAATAAAGATAAGTTACAGAAGTCAGGGAGAAACTGATGAAACCAAGAACAACCCTTCATCCCTCATATCAGATCCGGTTGTGGGAACTTGTCGAAGTACAAACAGAGTTGACTTAGGAAGAGGGGACATCCGTTAGCAGACCACACAGATCACGGCCCACTTGCGGTCAGAGGAGCAAGACACGCTTAAGATAAATAACGATATCTATCCTTCCACCCCGTCCCAAGACACACTAATGACCCAAACAACTACCAACTGCTAGGAAATGTCCCTAGATACGTGACGCAGGACCTAACGATGAAAGCGGTCGAGATAAGGCGGCCACTCTGATAATAAAAATCATAATTTTATGGCTGGCCATAAAGGTTCTGGCCACCAAAATGTCAGTTTTTGATTTGTGACGTTGCGAATTTCGATGAAAAAATTAAAGAATGGACCTAGTGTGACGAATTTGATTGGTTCATAACTATAAATCAGAGATCCGATGCAACAGCAATTTTTTTATGGCGATCCAATTGATTAGCAGCAGTAGGGAACGGTTTTACTTTAAACACCCAACAAATAGGCTAACAAATTATTTCGTTGTCAACTAAATACTTCTTTCACCGTGCTTATTACACCGCACAGGCAGGGGCTATGAGATTTTCATCAAGTATGCAAATGAAGGGGAAAATTACTTTTCCTATATAATCGTCATTATTTCCACATTGATATCAAGCCCGCGTGTGATCACATATTGCTGTTTTTCTCGCAGCCTGCACAAGCCATCATGACACACGGTATTACAAGTACACTTGATGTCGAACTTATTGACAAAAAATAATTTATTACCATAAAGCAATTTTAAAAATAATTTCAGTATTTAGGAAAATTAACGTATTTGTAAAATGCCTTAAAATTTCTAATTAATATTAGTGCAAGATATACAGGAAATAATAAACTTACCAAAAAGTGTTGCAGATTATGATTTCACATTTGTAAATATCCCGTTATCATAAAATTTCCATTTAAAGCAGGAGATTTGTTATTACTTTTGTTGGCTGTATAAAGTGCAAACAACTGATAACATTTAAATCTATACACGCGCGCGATATCACAGTTCTAGGCAGACTGACCAGTCGGAAAAAGACTGAAATCGCAAAAAAAACTAATACAAAATTGTATTGAATTATCTCTCTTCTATAGACCAAAATCTCGTTTAACGTCATCGTGAAAAAAAAGTGATATATACATAAATATAACCATATTAAACTTCTGCAGGATAAAATTTATTATTTATTAGTCATCCTAATTCTGAAAACGAGAAATGAAGTAAACAACTAAAAACAATAATAAAGATACAAATTTGGACAGATATTTATTATTTAGGTATACATTATCTGTTTTAATAGCAGGCGTCTTTCGAATAAACCTTGCTGAAATAGTTTCAAGGAAGTTTTAAAAGTAATTTCAAAAGACCAAGAAAAGTTAAATAACTTTAAAAACGTTATTTATTATGTTATTTTAATGATATACTATATAATATCGCAGTAGAGCACAATTAAAGCAGCTGAAATAGCAAATTATTCTTGTATGAATTAAAACAATTTTAAATAAATAATATCGCATTACTTTTTCTTAATATTTTTAATGAAAGAATTAAAGGGCTATAAAAGTTTCATAATTAAGTTGGATATTGTACTTGGACTTATGTCAACCCTGTACACAGAACAATGGCGGGAGGAGATACTGTCCTTAAGATCTAGTAATTTGATAACATACAGGAAGGAATAGTTTTTTTTTCAAGTTACATCCTTATGAACGGTTTATTCTACAAAATCCAAAGAAGTGACTTTCCTCCGCGTCTTCCAGCGCAGTAGAAAGACAGCACTATCTAATGTCGTCTTTATGTCACTTGATTTTTGCAATAATATTATAACCCTTTTGCAGATTGTTTACGGATGTTTAGTCAAAAGTCCAAAAATCTGGACAGTTTGGTGCCCCCAAAAGTAACCTACAACAATCTCCAAAAATCGAGACAATAGCATTATTTTACCTTGGGTTGACCATTATTTTCCGTTTTAAGGATACTCGGTAAGAAGAAGAGGATTAGTAACACACTTAGAAAATATCTTCAAAGATATTATTAAGAGATTATGGCGTAAGTCCATCGCCATTCTCCTCTTTGATACTTTTATTGCAATATCGTTTGCAGGACCTCTTTTACCTTAGTTCTCAAAATTCTGTCATTTGTCTTTCCACCATCGTAACCTTTTCTACATTGGTTTGGCGCGTGATAGAATACTGATTATTCTTCTTGTATTAAGAGAAGAATTTATAAATATTGATAAACCAAATCATTGGCTTTTTTCGATTTGGTTTTCGTTTTGGTATATAACTCATGGATTAAATATATTATGTATATATTAGCTACTTAATTGTATCTTTTGACTATTTGTATTGTTTGCATTCTATTAGCACTTACTATATTATTCTACTATCCCTTAAGGCCGATGGACACTAACAAGAATAACTTGTAAGGGTTTTCTCTCTCGCACATTCCCATGCGTTCGAAAGAGGTGGTTGTAATTTTAAAGTCGAACTTTTAACAATCAAAGTTGCCAAGAAAAACTGGAACGTGCGGTATTATCTTTACAAGTTCACTTAAATTCTGCAAGTGGTGCATGCGCATTTAACGAAGTTACTTGCTGCCAACCCTGACAACATTTACAATCAGCTATTTCCAAATTTTTATGGAAAGTAGAGTAAGAAAATACCTGAGGTAAAATCCGAAATATCATACCAGAGACGTTAGTAAAAAACTAAAACGGTTTTTTATGAACAAAAGTTATACAGAATATTTAGTGTTATAAAACGTCAACAATAATCATAAGAATATTTCGTATGAAATGTTGATATGTTGGACAACCTGAAGTCACATTTGGCGCATAGATTCAAAACCCACGAAAAGTAAAACGCAACTTCTTAGTGTCCACGGACTTGTAAAGAAAACTTTTAAAGTAACTTCACAAGTTATTCTTGTTAGTGTCCATCGGCCTTTAGCCAATGAGTTCTTGTTGTCGGTCAAAACAAGTCATGGAAGGTCTCAAGTTTAAACGTTTGCTTGTTTATGGGTTGTGAATTTGAGCGATTGTGAGATTATCTATGTGTATACCTATTTACTTCCTAAAACAATTCTTATTTTAAAACATATTTTAGACAATATTATTGACTGTTTCAAGATGAACTGAATTTGCGAAACGCATTTATAACTATTTAGTGTTACTAACAAGTTTGTCGCTATTTAGTTCAACTTAATTGTCAAGAGTTGAACTTACAAAGCATACTTGTCATTAGTACCGCATTGCGAAACCAAGTGTAGTGAATTAATGGTACTGAATTCTACGCCAGTGCTTAGAAATAATGAAACCAAAAGTATGCTAGCATGTCAAATGTTTTCTCATGTAAATATTTAGGTAAAAATGAATCCTTTGCATACTATTCGAGCACACCGAAGAAAAACATTTTTAATCCTAGTAATTTCTCAGTCCTGCGGTTTCAAAAATTTGGTCCTATGGATAGTAACCGGTGTCCATATCATAAAATCTAATATACCGAGTTAAATATACAAAAAAGGACGATTATTTACCCGGATCTCTATCTTTCTAACGTTCTTGCCAAAAATACAAATAATCTCACAGTCCTGCAAAAGGTTTTCTTAGATTTCTAGATACTCCATCACATCTATTAGAGTATTATGTAGAGCCTAATACAATTATTAATATTAGTTTCTATAACTTTTTATGTTTGTCTTAACAAATTATTGGATATAAATCATGTCTGTATGCAGGCAATAGCCCTGGTCCTAAAAACTGAGATCGAAAATTTTATTTTCTTTTCTTCAAAATAAATCGGAACCAGCACATCCATTGCTTTATGTTAGCACCGTGATGTCTTTGGATTCTTTTATTATTGAATAAACTAGGTTAGTTGGATTAAAAAAATATGAGATCCATTAATAGTCCTATTTGGAAGGTATGAAAAGATCTCTTCCAAGCTTTTCTTTATACAGTATCGCATCATACTCAATTCTTCTAAGACCACAGGCGCACATGAACGATTTTACGATTGATCGATTATGTAATTCTGCTTGGCCGATTCTCGGTTTATTTGTTAATTATACTATCGTCCGATCGGTTTCACGCACATTAAAGTGACTCGTTCGATCAGACATTACGGTTCGAAAAGGATTTTGCAAAAGTAACATACGTTTGTATTCTTTTTCTGAGATGTCATCACAAGAAACTAAGAAGAAGGTACTGAGTACATCTATTGAGAAGTGCTTCAGTATTTTAAGTTCTTCATAATATTCACTAATAATGTCGATAAACCATCACCTCTCATAACTTATCAAAACGTTGTTTGTGAACTCGATCAATTAAACATTTAGGGAGGCGCGTGCACTGATTCACATACTTTAGACAAAGGTACTAGTCCATTCACGATTGGATCATAAATCTACATCTAGATAATTCCTGCGACCTCTCCAATATAGCACTACAGTCGTTACTGGTCTATTGAGGGATCGATCGATAGGAGATTTCTAAGTTTCAAAGAAATACTACTAGGGTAGGTACTTTGTACATATTTCAAAGTTTAAAATAGAATTTACCTTGCTAATTAATTAGATGAGTCTTCATTGTCAAAATAAAAAAACACTCCATTCCCAGACTTTTTCTAACCAAAGGGCAAACATATCATCAACTTAATTTTTCTGTATAGATAAACCAAATTAAAGATTGCTCATGGCTTCTAGTTTTCATTTAAGAGTATTCAAAATGCTGAAGGTCAGAGTCAAAGGATACGAAATATTCTAGTTTCTTTCTTTCATACATAAGGCCTATAGTAAAGAGATGGTTAACCTTGCCTTTATCAAAACACATTCATTTTTGTTTATAACTACGTAACGGATATTGAGTAGTAACAAGACGTTTTTAATGGAAGAAAAATTTTATTAGCATTCGAATCTAAATCATGGTGATGGCATAGAATCAAAACGATGTAATTTGCAGAGATACCACAAACGCTATCTAAGGTTGTCTTGTAATGTATTATGCATAACACATAAGAATATGAGATGAAAGTAAAGAAATTGCAGAAAAGCTTTTTCTATCCTATATTGATTTCTGAGTCTTCTAAAACAAGAAATCTTTGGTTCAAAGACTTTCGTCCTAACTCTGATTAAGCAAATTTTATTTATTCTTCGGTATAGTATTAACATTATGAAAATAGTCCAAAAGTCCTTCTTTCAAAATCTACCAAGATTGTAGACTTCTTTATCGTTCATGATTCTTTTTTGGGAGATTAAGTTTCAGGTTAGAATAGACGGTAATTGCTAGAAGCAAATTAGAACTGTAAGGTGGTTGATCACTTTCCTGTGGCTGCATTCTTTGATTTTGCAAGAATTGACATGTGCACGGGCGTATTGTTGTGAAGCAATAGAATACAGCGCTTACCACGTTGTTTTGTTTTAATAACATCCCTCAATTGGTAAATCAAGAAAATATAGTATTTTGCAATCTTTAGAATCAGTTAGAAAAGGATAGCCTTAGAATCCCAGAAATTCAACGGGGTTCTTCGTGAAGGAACTGAAATTGTTTCACTTATTTTTTAATGATAGAATATAAAAGAAAAAATTACTAGAAATACACAGATCAATTGATTTTTTTAACCAGTATCTCAATCAGAACCAAAGGAGACGTCCAGTTGGCACTTAGAAGACGTCACACTCTTTATTTATAAAGGTGATCAAGTCGGAAATCTTTGAACACTGACGATGGGAATATTTTTGGTAAGTCCAGTATACGGTTGTGCAACGTAAACATGATAAGAAAAATTAAAAGTTGTTAGGTGATTATTATGTGGGGTTATGGTTATGAGGTACGAGGCATGTGCGTTGATGTACAATTACGTTTTATGTCGTTGTGTTATGTGCAGAAGTAAAATAAAGTTACTCTTATGTTAAACGTTTTATTATTTTAAATAAATATATAACCCTAACAAAGTACAATGTGATTAGCTGATTGCTAAAACAATTAAATGGTTTTATTTTATTACAACACTGACTGATTCATTTTGTACATGAAATTATAATTTAATTCGCAATTCTGTTACTGGAAATATTTAAATCAATTACATTTTAGTAGGTGCTTATTATAATTATTATTATAAGGTGCTTATTATAATTATTATTATAATAAGCACCTGTTTGTATTTGACTAATAATAATAATAATTAATCTTAGTACACGCGTAAATCTCTATTTTAATTATCTTATTTAATTTGGTTGCAAAAAATAAATAATATAAAAGTATTACGACAATAAAGATCATTGTAACTTACCGTTAAATACAACAGATAGAAATTCAAAATGTTTTATCATTTCATAAGGGTTATCAAAATGTAAACAAAGTTGTTCTGTAGCACATCTGTAAACATTTCTGGTACATGAATGACTGTTTTTAATAAATTATAGAATAATAACAACAGCGAAGTATTGAAAAGAGATGGCTAGATATTCACATGTGTACGTTACTAATTTAATTAATCGAATGTTGTGGCAGAAAATAAGATGTAAGCAATAAACATTGCTATAATGAAATAATAATTTGCTATTAATTTAACTAGTATTAACTAGATTTATAGTTAATCTCAAAGGTTAAATTAATATTAAATAGGTGTATAGTTAATTCTGAAGATTTAGTTCTGCCTATCGTCACAGTAGTTAATTGAGCCCAAAGGTACAGTTACAATCAGCTACGCCAGCTTAGTTAACTTTGAATGGGATCTAAAGAAACCACATTTGAATGGTTAGGTAGAAGAGCTGCTTGTAGCTGAAACCCGGCGTAATAAAGGCAATCTTATTATTAAGGTACAGGCTTTTGATTACTTTACCCTTTCCGTTTTCAAATTTACCAAACTATTATTTCATATTAAAACCTGCAACTGCTTTAGGAGCCAGTCTTAAAAAGGTTCACTTTTGATCAAAGTACCTCAAAACTTTACTTTTTACTTGTATTTCAATTTATTGGTTGAGAAAACTCGACAATAGAATCAGAAAACAAGCATGACTCTGTATTCGGTATAAGAGCTGCTTAAAGTCTCCAACGCGACTGCCTTCACTAAATAAAGATCTTCGTAGATGAAGATGAAAACTGTAATCTCCATACTTTTGATTTAATGTTAGGCAATTTTGACTTCAACTTCTCCGAGATCCGTTTTTACTGAAGATAAATTTCTGAGCTCATTATGGCTTCTGCTACAAGTAGAGAAATCAAACACAATCATTCCTACTGTTTTTTGCAAAAACGAGCACATCAGTTAACTGATCCTTATTAACAGTAGCTTGTTGTGAGATCACGAAATCTTTTTGAGCATGCTGTTAGATAAAAAGTCTGATATTAAATGAAGTGGAAAAACTAATTTCAGTATCTGTAATAACATGGTTTAATGGATCATCCTCAGAGAAACTTTTCTTAAATTTGCGTAAAAACACCCAATAAGGTAATGCTAAGGTCGAAGGTTAGAAAAAGTTAAACTTGATAATAATTGGATCATAGACACAGTGCGATTAGGCAGTATAGATAGATCAATAAAAAAACCAAAATGTATGTTAGTGTTATAGCTTGCACATGGAAGTGCCAAACACGACGACCAAACGTAATATACCTCTCTATAAAAGAGAACTCTGGTTGCTGAGCGATATCAGGTAAGATGGTATTCATCTTGAATTGAAAATGAGAACAAAAAACTATACAAAGATTAGGGTAATCAGAATTTTTATGTTTCGATTTCGACTTTAGAAAAGAGTTGCTAATTCATTGCTCCATTTATTCACAATATTTATTTATTGTTGTTTATTCATTATTAAATTAATTAGATGAGAATAGAAGGTTTGATAGGTATAACCATAGAAGAATGAGCGGATAATTTGTTAAAAACCTTCGGTGTATCAAGAATTATTTACTCTACTTGGAATAAAGAGCTAATTTAGCTTACGGTTCTTAACAAATCAAGCGCAATTGCAAATCGATAACGATATACTATTACTAGTTGATCTCAATATATGCAGAGTTATCTTGCGGAAAAGTGCCTTTATTATTATCGTTGTTGTTGTAAATTATTATAATAATGAAAAAATGGGCTAGTATCTTCATTTATGTTTGATGCATTTCTAAAACTAGATTATTTTGAAAGGAAGAAAAAAGTTGTTTATGTTTTAATATACATGTTGATAACTATCCTGTGAATGAGTAATGAATTATTGGCTGCCAAAGCTTGATTGTCACAAAACCCTTATCGAGGAGTGTACAAAGTGTAATACCGATATTGATATGGCTGGCGGTAGTGTGGGAGGTATGGACCAGAGCACAATCTGTTGCATCCTCGGTGTTTACCTAATGGAGCCCGGCAGCATCGTTTAGGTCGGTTTTTTAAATTTCGCGAGGCCGGTTAAATTTGCTTTTTGATTAAATTTCATTAAAACAATATTTATCATTTTAGGAGGGAAAGTGGTTTAAAAAAGAAAATATAAATAGAATTAGTATCTGACAGGAAACACCGCATATAATGAATCATGTTACACAAGGTTTGTAGAAAGGATACGTGTGTTAGGCAAAAAGGGGGCGTGATCTAAAAACTCATTTGACCACCGCTTTGTTTACAGACCAAGGGGGGTTGGATGGCTTAAAACCTGCTTCTTTCATTAACATGGGGGGCTACGTTTCAATAACCTGGCCTTCATATCCTGCCTGGACACGTATTAATAGGAGGTCACTGTAGTTCTATTACTATAAGAGAAAAAAAGTCTGTTGTTTAAAATGACAAAACATTAAATAAGCACCGACAGTTTCTAAGTTTTCGTTCTTAAGAAACTCCACACGTGATAACCGTGGAAATTATAAAGAACATTCTAAATTTCATCGAATATATTTCCTTGAAATCCAATGAGAGGCATTATTCATACCAGAGAAAGCTTGCCCTGTTTTATATGACTCGAAAAGTAAACAGACATTTACATCTTATCAAGATTTTTAACTTTGAGACATCTTTTACAAAAATACGTTGATAATGAAAGTAATAAACCCTACGTAATACTACTATATGACGTATGTAAATACAAGCGACTGTAATATTAATAAAGAAGCAAAGTATTAGCTAACATGAGCTCCTGCAAAACATGACATATATTTCGCAACTTTTGCATCTCATGAAAGACGTACAAATAACTCAGTGTCAACATCAGCAACAGACATAAATGTAGAAATATGCAGAACCATGTTGAAATTCGGCAAAATTTAAAGAGACGAAATAACGTAACTTTATCTCTCGTGTGCTGTACAGTTTTAAATTAAAACAGGTGAAGCTTTGTACAAGTGTAGACATGTTTAACAAGTGGACGTTATACATTGCATTAACATATGATACGTTACAAAAAAAAAGGAAACCCAAAGAGAAAAATGCACTGAATAAAAGGTTCATTCATTAAGCTTTATAAACGAAGCTTATGTTACACCTCTAATACATAATTTATCTAGATAAATCCATATGTGGTAACACGCAAACCTAACATGTCTACGCCGTAATTAAACGTGGCCGTTTTAATTATGAAACAAAAAGAGTGGATAAATAAAAGAGCAGTGGTGGTTGAGTACACTTTGCCAATCTCCCCTGCGATGAACAAGTTTTTAATTGACGATGGAAAACATCAAACGTTTGATGCCCAACAACGAACCACGGAAATTGCCAAACTAAAACACCAAAAACTTTTTCTCATACATTCTATTTATTTATTTTTCTAAATAGCATAAAAATATTTTAAATTACAAAAATATAAGTTCTCGTTTCCTAGTTTTAGTTGCGTTCTACAAAAGTTCAACAAATTCCTTTTAAATCGTAAAGCTTTATATGGCTAATGCTTGTTAAATTGCTTGCAGTAGCTTCCACAAACTGCTAGAAAAGTTGCTAGAGTGATTCGACAACAGAATGATATCGATCAATTTCTCTTAATCTTTTGGTTATTAAATTAAAGCACTTAGTGTGATCATACTTGCACTGTTACATCAGTTTTTTATTCGATTCTAAAACATATTTACATACATCACTATTGCGCTTTTACATGATTACTTAATTTACCTGTGTTTAGCAACAACGCATTTGATAAAAACAAACACGGAAATGTGCACAAAGCTAATGAAGCAGGACAATAATTCAGTTTGTGTTCAGCGTTCGATTATTACCAACGTACACTGAAGCATACGATAGTCCAAAATGAGATTGCTTCTAGCTACAAGCTTTCCCTAACTTCTTCAATGTGTCTTTTTCTTTGTTCGAGTATAAGCGGTGGTTGATTACAGTCTGTTAAATCTTTCTGAAAACTATAGACATTAGAGCAGTGTCAAAAATTCAAAAATGTGGCAGAAAGCAGATTAATTGACTCAAAAAGTCGCTGAATAAGTGAAGAAACAGTAAGCTCAATATGGATACGAATGACCCAAATAGTCTACAGTGTGTGTCTTCGTTAAGCATCACGACTGAATAACAAAAGTTGACTTTACTACCCCAACTGTGAAAAGAGATACTACAAAGTAAAAGTTCAGCCAAGAAACTGCGATAGTTTCATTAGGCATAAATTACGTTGACCCAAAATCTGTCGATAGAACAGAAGATTATATGAAAACAAAGCTTAGACAAAATTCGAAGTGAAACGACGCTTTTATGGCAGCGGGATAGTAAGTAAAGGGCTTACTTGTGTTTATTTAGAGAAAAAGGAGTACAATATCGATACCTTAGTTGCAAAACCACGTATTAACATTTTTGTTTTGATTTTAACATCCAGACAGTATGCATAATTATTTGTCTGTGGTTGATATGAGGTATTTACAATTTTATTATTGTCATTTTTGTATAACTCGCAGTAATACGTGCTTTTTACAGTGACGCGTTCCTTACTCAAAATGATTGATACGTGGTTTTGCAATTAAGGCATCGATATGATGATGATTGGTCCGTACAGAAGACAGATCAATAGTCATGAGAGAAAAGTGCAAGAACTTAATATGTATAAACTTTGTCTCCCTTTCTAACTGAAATGTGGAATTATTCATACTTCGGAAATCATTACTACAAAGATAGAATATCAAAGATCATTCTAATATCCCGAAAATGATAGTCATGTCTACTGGTTCCTCGAAAAACAATTTTTCTCCGATGCGCCAGATCGTTTCTATTCTGTAATTCTAGGATTTTATATCACATCTATCTTAGACAGTGATTAATAGATTCTCAAAACGAATAAAATAATTCTTGAAAAGAGAATTAAGACTGATTTTGACTTACGCTCATTGAAGAGTATCCTTTGCAGACAAGACGTTGTCTTGTAAGGCTAACTAAAACGATGCGCAAGATTGCATTGCTATGAAAAATCATTTAACTGTACACCTCGCTATTTTAGATAACAGTTTGTCTTGTCCAAACTTCTCATAAAAAATATCTGCTGCATTTCTAAACCTCGTTGTGCTGGAAATTTTGTGGTACATTGAGATCAAGTCTTGGCACAAAAGCTTCTGCTTTTCCATTCATTTTTCATTTCGCGATTGAGTTGAATGACAACGTTGTGTTAAACATGTTGACGGTAGAGAAGGCTGTGTTTCTCATATGCAAGAGATGCAGTTTAAAGCTTTCCAACCGATCTTTTAATGCTCCGAGACAGCCATTTTAACGGCAAATACATATTATTTCTATCCACGAGGCTTTCATATAAAATATTTTTTTCTCCCACAACTATCTGCCTACTTCGCCAACTTTTCACATCATAATGCTGAGATTTAGCACGACTGTCCCACTCGCACAAAAAGCAACTGTATTTTGTAAATCCCAGTTGCATTCCTAATAACAAAGCTATAACTTTCAAATCTCCACAGATTTTCCACTCGTATCGTTTACAGTCCACGCTCGTTAAAAGGCATTTCATAGTTTCATAAGATTCCTTTAGATGAACTGAATGTATAATGGGAACTGAAGGCAATGCATTGTGCAATAGAACTGCTTTCAAACTAAATTTAGATGCAGCAATGAACAGTCGTGATTCTTCTGGTTTGTGTTCACGTCCAAGGGTTTCTATCAAACCGTCAACATCATTGCAGTAGCTAAGAGTGTCGTCCATAGAATAAAACTCAGAAAACTTCTTTTCGCGGTTACGGAAATGACTAATTTTGGTACTGTGTTTCAATAAATTCCAAGTTTTCAATGGGGAGCCAAGCAACTCGGCTTTGCTTTTGCTCAAGTTCAAATCACGAACTAAATCGTTTAGTTGTGCCTGTGTGATCAATGTGGTTCAGTGGGATCTGCAGAAATAAACTCTAGATCATTGCTAGAAACAATGTCGACATTTTCTTCATCTGATCTGGTGGCACAGAAACTGGAAGATCAGTACAATGGCCAACGGGTCTTATCGCTGATGTTAAATTAGGATAGATAACAGATTTCTTATTTTTTGCAGAGAAGGCTGCTATCTTTGTTATGCAGAAGTAACAATCGGTTAGATGATCTTCTTGTTCTCTCCATATCATAGGTACTGCGAAGGGCATACACACACGGGAACGTTTTATACCTTGTCAAAGGCGATTTGCACAAGAAACACAACAAATATGTGGTGCCCATTGCTTATCTTCATCTCCAACTTGACATCCAAAGTACAGACGATAAGCTCTCCTTATTAGCGCAGTAAAACGTTGTTGTTGGTGTTTAGCAGTAAACTCTCCACAAACGTAACAAAAACTGTTCGGATCGTTCGTACATTTACGGGACATGATTAATGTTTCTACAGTTATCACTCAAAACACAAGAAATTTTCTTTGTTAAGCAGTGATAATGCAACTTTATAAAACTTCACTCGCTCCACAAAAGAGTACTAACACTGAACAGGTTCATACATAAGTGATCTCACTTATGGAAAGTTGAAATAATATTTACAAATATTTATCAGAGTGACATACCTGTTGATGACATGTTAATAGCTTTCTAATATATGCGGAATGCAATTACCTCATTTCCAAAACTTCTTATCGCTAATACCTAATTACCTAATGTAATTATGATTACACTGTCCACTGGAACTTCAAATGAATATATTTCAAAAGCTGATCTGAAAGCAGATTTGAATTCAGAATGGTAAATTACATAAGGATTACCTAGTTTTGTTTAAGGACCAAAAACTCTGTTAATCAGTGTTACCGGACGAGTAATTCCGGTGATCGAGCTGCAGAGACGTAAATCTCCAGTTCTATAATTCACTGTAGTATATACCTGAATCAACTTTTCCAAGCAGTAGAATGATCGCGACACAAACATTAACTAAACGATTATATGCAATCAATATTAATCGATATCATTTGCCACCCACACAAAATAGGTAATTAGATTTCTAGCAAGAGAAATTATTTCTAAAATTTTACATTTTGGGCATGAAAACTACAAAAGTGAAAACACAGTAGTAAATGACTTTTACTCATACCACACGCAATGTAGAGGAATATGGTTACTCAATAGCGCCTTTTAAAATGTTTTTAGAGCATTTTTCAGTGTATTTCTCGCTATAGAATTAAACGAAATCAAATTTAGTTACACATACAGTTTGTGAAAATGAAACCATTATTAAATAAACGAAAATTCAATGGAAATTTGAAATCGTAATAAAATGTAAAAAATAATAAAAAGACTGGTTTTTCTAAAGTTAATTGTCAAACATCGCGTAAAGTCATGATGACGCCCAGTTTTGTTAACCAGGCGGTGTAATATTACTGATTATATGCATGTGTGTCCGGATTACAGGTCTTATTAAGGCAACACGATCGCAATATAAAAGCTTTGTGGTCGTTCATTTCGGTATAATCAGAAATTAATATGAAATTCGCTCATGTATATGCAATTACAAGCCGGATGTTTTCCGACACAAGGGGTCGAAGGTAGACACGTATAATATTCGCGGTAAACGTTATTATTGAACAATCCCTTTGAGCCTTTCAGCAATGTGGTTAAGATATTAATTATAAATACCCAGTTTCCTCGCGATTATAGCTATTTTTATTATTACATTGGATAAACATGGACGTTATGTAATTCTATCTAATTTTATATATACATTCGACCTCATCCCAAAGAAGCAAAACGCATATTTCGCAAGAGGTGCAGTAAACCCTACCACTTCGAAAATCCGTGGTTCCGTATTCTTATCATGGCCAACTGTAAATAACTGTGATTTGTCCATGTCCGCTGCTGAACAAATGTTAGCTAGAATGGGGAATGCGCAAAGATTGAGAACGCGCACAAGAAAAAAATGCATACTATTTCTCCGTGGAAGAGAAGACAATTTTCTGTTCCATTTCCTCCGTCTGTTAAGGCAGTGTCCACGGACGAGACACGCAGAAAAATACCCAGCTTAGGTGGGTAATTAGAGTCAATAATAATTAACGGTCTAGAATAAATCACGAAGGAGAACCTCGCTAACTTTTAATTTACGTTGAACTTTTTCATTTATTCCGAGGAGCTCTTAAAAATTACTCTGACAATACCACACTTTAAGTTGATAAAATATTTTTGCTTGCTTTCCTTGTAGGATTAATTAATGTCCGCTTTATTTTAAAATATTAAGCTGCAGTTTCCTACTTATCGACAGTCTAACACAAAATAACAGAATCAACGATTAATTTAATATTAAATAACCTAATTATCAAATTTAACTCGAGCACGTTACTTTCTACAATAATCAGGAAATAAATAATTCAAAACAAAGAATGTTGGTATCTTTTATCAAACTGATATTTAGTCGTTATATTCGGTAAATGAAATTAAAAAGTAATTGCGGCGGATGCTAAATTTCCGGTCCTAATACGATTTCAAAGAAAAGCACAGATTAACTAACGCTGTTTGATATGTGCGGAAATCCGAAGGAATAGCAGCATTCAGCGATTATGCATTTAGAAGGAATCGACCGCTGATTTTAAATTACAAAATATGTCCAATTTGTCTAATAATATAAATAAAAATGAAGGATTAAATTGTCACAATTTATATGTTTCTATTATATTTTTGGCTCTTAACAATGTCTGTGCTTGTAAAAGAACAAGCAAAGGAATTATGAAGCCACAAAATGGGGGCATAATTTCACGTGGTTTATAACGCATTTATATCGCGAAAATTCCCAAAGAAACCGTTGTTTGTGTACAACACATAAAATACAGTGGGAAAACAAATTTCTTGACATAGAGAGATGTTTCGTGGGGCCAGGGGCTTGATCCAAGTGCAGCCTGTTGGAATGCAGCCAATACGAGTATCATCTCAATGTTGCTACTTTATATAATAGCGAATGGTGGGATAATAGTGCACGCTGCTTAGCTCCCAAACACATTCCTACTCTTTTTGCTTACTCAAACGCTGTAACATAACTAACAAGCAAAACTCTTGAAAAGAATATCTTCGAAACGGTTTTGTGTTTTCTTATTTCTTTCAGAACGCTTCCTCTCGTATTCATGGACGGAGGAGGTATAAAGTTGGACTACGTGAGATATCGTCTCATCTTTATGAATAGGTAAATCCTGAAAGGTATAACCTCTGCGCCCGTGGGATCGCTGTGGAGTATAAAAACCAAATCAACAAACCATATGGGACAACATATCACGATGATAACACATGTGCCCGCCTGAGAACATGAAATATGGACGCAGGTTAGGACAGATATCTTGTTAGGGTGCCCAGGTGACCTTATATTCAGCCAATATGTGACATCTTTTTTTTTCTAACAGACAAACATGATTTATTTATTTCTAACGGCAAAATAGAAATTTCCTTCACAAGCGAGAGCTTCTAGAACACAAATCTTCCCCTTCGTTTCGTATTTGACAAGTATAAGAATAATCTTTAACCGGTACATTATTTAATTTCACGTGCCAACATATACGGTAATTTATAATATGTTGTAGCGGGCAGGTTTCGAAGTTGTAGAGTGAGTTATAATAAGGAAAGTTAATAATGTATTTATGACGGCGCAAATGGACGGATGGGACAAGCAAACATTTTACGTAAAGACGTTTGTTTTTATCCGTCAGCACCGGCAGTTTTCCGCGCTTATTAATTCGTTTTGCTTTTCTCATAGTTTTGAGTTCGCTGCCGCCCGCTTTCTGTTTCCGCTTCAGTAAGACGCCTTTTCTTCTTAATTTAATAATATTTAGCAGTCGCGTCGAGTATTTAGTAAAACACCGACGTCTCACAAAGGGATTCAGTTTCTTCAAACTCTCTTCAAAACAAAATTCTTGTCTTGTAAAAGCCGAACGAAGTGAATGAATAAGTTTGTATCGTGCGTTATAAGTGAAGCGGGTAGGGGCAGAACAAACACCAGCAAACGGGGTATTGAAACAGAATGAGTTCGCTATGCATACAAAGAGCAGGTTCCATTATACTCATCTGTATAACATTTCAAACAAGCTCTTGCGAAATTAAATGCATATTTTATTATAAGATACTAAGATGAGCAGAAGGAATCCCGAATCACGTAATTCCTAATTCTCCGCCAAGCATTAGCCCTCACTCGGTGCGTGATCCCGCTTTGGCTAAAACGTTAATTCGCTAATTCTTGAAACACCAAAATCGACTACCGACATCCATTACACACTTTAAAGGGTCAGTTAAGATTTTAAATCGATGATGGTTAGAGGGTTGGTTTTTAAAGAAAAGTACACAGTAACAAAGTACTTAAATACGTATCGGCAAAACTTGAAAAAGACGGTTTTGGCTTATCAAAAGCATCATGTACAATAAGAAGATTTAATTTTATCTTGTATGTGTAAACAGCAACGATTACAAAAAATAATCTGAGTGCATTGCTACTACATTTATTAAGTGCATTATAGTATTCCAAAAGATATAGCGCGTTTATGACTTTGACTACTTAAGTATTTCACAGCAGGTCTCTCATAAAAGTCAACAAATACAAGTAGTGGCACGTGTCAAAGACGATTGTGTAAACCAAGGACCGTATGGAAATAATTTATTTTTCTAACATTTTAGTTGAAAAGTATTTACGAAAGTAAAACTTATCTCAATACGACCTTGTGTCAATGTTAGAAAAGGTCTTCACAGGTAAGCGGATTTATGATACCCTGCTGTGACGAACTTGTAAAATTTACTGTAAAGTAAGTAGCAATTAAGTCAGAAACGCAGTATATCTTTTGGAATACTATACTGCTGCTGTTATCACTGTTAAAATTAGAAAGTTATATAAATGGCAATAAAAACCAAAAATAATACATTACCAGTTAAACGATGCGTTTGCGTTTCAATTTTTATTACACTAATGTCGGTTTCCTGAAAAGCAGTAGTTAGTTTTTTGAAATCTACACTATCCATCTTTGTGTCTTTACAGAAAAAATAAGAATTTTTTACAAAATGCATCAATGTAGAACTATGACGAATTCTTTCCATTACAAGAACTGATTTCATATGTAAAGAAAGTCGTCATGTTTTATTCTTTACTACAACGTAAGGTGACTATCCGCAGTGGTTGTTCCAGGTCAATACTGGTTTACTAAATATATACCACAGTTCTTCGTACTGGTTATGTACTACTGTGCCTTTACATATTAAATTTTCAGCAAGCAGTCATGCCTAGACCTACTTTGGGGATTTGGTACCTCAAGCAATTCCTATAATAGGGAGATTTTCCGTTCAATTACTAAACTGTGACTCGAGATAACCCGATGTATGTTTAATGGTTTACTATATTAATATTTGGGAAGGGATGTTGCAGTTTGGACTTAATACTAATTCATTTCATTTCCTGGGTGTCTGTCTTCACTATAATCTTAGGAACTTTGAAAGTATCTGAAGACTTAGTCGAGCTTTCAAAGTGGACTTTGGCAAAAAAAGGCATAGAAGCACAGGTCTACAGTTTAATATAGTAGGAAGCACATTTATAATATAACCTAGCTGCAATACTTAGTGATTTAAGCAGGTAAACAGGTTCAAGGTTCGTGGCTAATTTGGTTAAGCAAATGTGATCATAATCTTGAAGGTAAAGTAATCTACCCTACCTTGATTTTCTTCAGGATTTGGCCGTTGGTGACCTCAATGAGATTCCGTTAGATTTTGTAAACGTACAATATTACATCTTGTGTTTTTTTGTAGTGTCGGCAAACACGCTGGGTAAAAACCATTACCACACATCAAAGTTAGTTCACATCCTTCCTGGTTTAAAATGATGGAAATATGGTCACTGTCGTGGTCTTATGCACGTGGCCAATAAACAAAGTAAAATACCAACAATTAAGTTCTTCATCAAAATTCAGTCGTTTGGTATTACTTCTAATTGCGAGAAAAAGCAAGTTAGTTTGGACGTTAGTAGATGCCAAGATTCTTCAAACTATACAATTAACTGACCTATACTTTAAGGCAAAATATGGAATTGACTAAATTATGGGTACCAAACTATTCTAGCAAACGAGACAAA
>VTPC01090217.1:95937-204329 GCA_011009095.1 Ignelater luminosus | reverse complement strand
ACTTTTTTCTGTAAAATTCCGAAGAACCAAAAACTTCAATAAGCATTATGCTACATAAATAAAAGTTGGTTGATTTTATGGAATTGGGTTAAATACAGAAGCGATAATTAGTAGTATCTTCCATAATGTTTTCTATTCAAACGACTAAATAATAATAAGGGATTAAAATGTTGCTTGCGAGACTGGAGTCTAATTGCTCGTGACATAAATTATGCTATTATCTTTTTACTGTCTTAATACATTTCAACAACCCTGCCTGTTAAACATATCACAATTTCTTTGATCTCCTCAATTTCAGATTTAAGAAGAGAAAGTTGAAAATGTCCAGGGGGTAGCTTACGATGGCATTTATTGTTCATTGTGCTACTACACCTGCGTTAGTTCAAAGAAAATAGGCATGTCTGGCAAATTTTCATTCTTGCAATACAATGGTTTTACAACAACCGTAAATCTCCTTAACTTTCACTTTTTACTCCGAAGGCGAGAATACAAAGAACACTTTCCTTTTTCTAACCAGAGGCGGCTTCAGTATTTAATATTTCGGAAAATTGTGAAAATTTTCAACTTTCACGGAGCCACTTCGTTTCTTCATGTTTTGTCTTCTTTTAGCCTCACTTATCACCTATTAAAAGGATACCCTTTATTACAGAATCACCCTGTATACAGGACACCCTGAGTGAATATCTAGATCAGCTGATATTTAGAATTCAAACAGTAAACTTACTATGGTAGCCAGGGCCGACCGAATTCGTTAACAGAGGCACTAGATTAGGATTGCTGAAGGGGGACCCCTATGTGTCTGTTTAAGAGTCAAACGGGGACCTCTCCATGCCTGCTTCAGAGGCTGGGAGCGCAAAAACAATCTCGCCGACATGATTCGAACCAGCACTGGTGGTAGTAGAAACTAACAGTTCTTTATCTTCGTTTGGTTTTTAAAAATCTATTCTACTGGCGATCTTCCTGAGTTACATCCATCATTAGATATATGGCAGAAACTGCCTTCAACTTTAGATAATAATTTTTTTGAGAATATTGTCTAATTTATTGCCTTTCTAGTAACTTCTACCCCTGTGTTCTACATTGCTTTGCTGGAGAAACTGGTTGTCAACACAAAGTCTTCTTTCCAAACATGAATGCTACATCAAATTTGGTCTTAGTCTTATATCAACTACTGCAGTTGCTGAACATCATCTTGAAACCGACCGTACAATTCTTTTCGTAAACTCCGTGTCATTTGTTAGAAACTTTTTGTTTTTGAGTTGTGATGTAAATGGATATTTAAGCTAAAACAATGCTGCCAATAACTGACTAAGTATAACATTCATCTAAAGAAAATGCCTTCCAAAAAATAGCAATGAAATGATCTGTAGCAGTCTAATGTAAAGCAGACTGCAAACAACAATGTACAGGAACCATAATCCTTGGCACCACCACTAATTACGCCACTAGACACAGCCTACTCACTACTTAGATAAGTTCAAGTAAATCACTACAAATTATATCGACCGAGTTTTCCAGACTTCCAATCTTTTTCAAATAAAGTATTGTGACCAGTAAAGTCTGAATGCGATGCGTAAGAATTTAAAATGTCCGTTTTTAAACCCATAACACCAGAAAAATCTCCGTCTTAGAATAATTATGTATAGAAAGTTTAAAGCACTAAAAAATGCTATGGTCATGGTGTTACTATTTTTCTCTACCTCTACCAAGATAAGAGTTCAATTTCTAAAAACTGTTAGAAAAGGAAATAGTTCTTTTAATTTCTAACATGTGTCGATAATCAACCTAATTAGTCTGTACCCTTATACTTATAAGAAGCTGTACAAACCTGACCGCTAGAGCTATTGATTCAGATATTTTGGTTGGTTAGTTATGTTTTAAAGTTATCAAACCAGATAGTGTTAAAACAAAAGTGAAAGATTTTCCCTAAAAAGTACAGTCACAACAAACGCACAAAGTGTAAAGTTTTTTATCTGTGCTTAACATCCATGTGCAACACATTTGGAACCCAGTCGAAAGATTTTTTTAGATTTGCCACTGATAATGAAAATAGGTTTCTGGGTTTCACACAAATGCCAGAAAGTTTTAACGGGTAGCAGTATACACAGGTAAGGTGTGCCATAAAGTTGGGCAAAACCATTTTGGCGTTTCTTTATCAAACAGATGACCTTAAAAACACAATAAACCTAGATAGTAGGTTAGAAAAATATAAACCCTTGCAAATAATTTTATCAAAACGTAAAAAACTTTAAAAATCTTACGAGAAATGCAGAAAACTGTTTGTGAATTCTTTGAACAAATAGCTGACCCTAACAAACACAAGAATTCTATCGGGGCTTGGAGAAACAGGCTAACTGCTTGAGCAAGTCTGCGGAAGCATTACCTACAGACACCAAAAGGATAAGTCACAAAATAAAACTAACAAGAACAAATCAACATATTGGGAAAAGCAGAACACTTTATTTCGGATAAAAATGGTACATTCAAATAATGATCGATCAATATAAAGTATAAGAACGCTATGGAAGTGAAGCAAATATAGTAATAGCTATGGGAAGCGATTATGTTTCTGGCCCTAATGACATTTCGACTCAGCTGCTAGAGTATAGATAATATGAAATACTCTCCCAATTCCAAGTATATCTTTCCAACCTATTCTTCAAAATGTTCAAAGTTGAAATAGGTGAACTGACAGCAAACAGAAAAGCAAGCTTGTTTTAGAGTTGCATAAATACTGTTCTTCCAAAGTGAACACAAGAGGAAATATATGGTAAGTGACCTAACGCAGTCATTGTTTACCTCAAAAAAGCTTTCCTGTAAACTAGTTGTGCAACTTTTAAGAGACGAAGGCATCGGATATTAAGAAAACAGTTGCGACATGACTGATAATATTGAAATTGTTTTCGATGTAACCCCAAATCACTAATCATTAGAAGTTTGATGTTGGCATGAATTCTGTTCAAAACCATTTTGAAGAAAATCTTTGGACAATGTAAAAATATGTGATATGTTAATATAGGTAGCATCTTCTGTAGTACATCTGCGGTTGTTTACTGGATATTCCAAAGAAAACAATCGATGAGTGAAGTTTCAGATGATAAAATAAAACTGTTTTTCATCACAACCTCCTTGAGACTGATAACATCTCAGAATACATAGCAACATAAGCACTAGAATAGAGCAGCCCACCCACAATAATTCATCCCAACGTTTACTAATATCATCGATTTTTTGCCATCAGTGTCTTTTCTTACCCAACAAGCTCTTCTGAACGTTTTGCTTTAAAAACGGTATTAATGATCTTCAGCCCTGCATATTTTAGGAAGACGTTCTCTCTTAGTCAGGAAGATAAGCAAAACATTTCAAACCTTTCTTATACGTTAGAAAATGTTAAAAAAAAAGTAAATTTTATTTGTAACAGTCGTTATTACTGGTTATGTGGGTTATGATTTTAGGGTATTGTCCCCAATCTTTGCATTGGTGTGATGATTTCATTAAAATACTAAAATTACAAGTTTGTTCACCAAAAGCGGTTATAAACATTATTAGATTGGTACCTCAAACAATGTGAAATGCGCGACACAAGGAGTATCGTAAAATTAACAACCATTTTCATGAGTAGTACCTAACTTTTATGGCAATATTATGGATGTAGCTGTAACTTTTTATAAACAATGCAATAATTTTGTTATATTCACGCGGTAATACGGCCTATTTAAACCGCTGAAGTTTAAGTGCGTTTCGCTTGGGTATACAATAATTTATTGTTTTACAAAAAATAAGTTGTAAAATAGCGCGTGGGAGTTGAAAGAGCATCCAAGAGGTTTATATGTGTACAAAGTCAGGTTAAGAACCTCCCTACAAATAACCTCTCAATAAGCGAACATTAAACTTCATCATAAAACGACTCCAACTACATTCCTCTTAGGTTTACAACCGGTGTAGCGCATCGCTTGCGTCTTTGCTTGACGGATAATGGCTGGACGGCGTCTCTTTTGATTAACCAACCTTCTTTATTGTGTAACTTCAGGTTGCATATACATAGTACTCATTAAGAAGTTGCAAGACTAATCATTAATCAGTATTGGCTAAGCACCGTAAGACATGTTCTTTCAATTATTCGTTATTATAGCGAGCATTTATTGTGTTTAGAAAATAGATTTTCCTTGAGGAAATTTATTTCATTATTTTGGCAGTTTGTAGATTCTTTGGAAAGTTTGAGACGGGAGCTGTTGCAGTAAATTTTTAATTTATTACCTTTGTTAAAAATCAAAATAAAGAACATCGTATTGGCAGAAATATAGAGGACATAAACAAATTTAACCGAGGACAATAAATATTGTGAAATAAAATGTATTAAACCTACAATATACCTATACTACTCTGCAATTGCTGGATATTTTTTACTGATGATCAGCAATCTGTAATCTTCGATACGATTTTTACGTCAACATTTTACATTCACGCAAAAAGCGTGTTCACATTCATTAGGCCGTGCTTAATTTAACATCAAAGTACGACAAAAACTGCAAACACGATATTTACTGCTTAGTTTCAAAGTTAGAATTATTTCATAGTTATATGTTTGGTTTACTCAGTTAATGATGTAAATATTGCAGATAAATATACTCATCCAGGTTACGGTTTTGTACCGCAAATCTGCGAAAATGAGCAAAATGTAAGTATTGCTTGTAATTTATTACTTACTTTATATGATCAAGAAGACAACTTAACAGCTCGTGTATGTTATACAGAATATGGAGAACACTAAAGACCAACCAGTATGTAGATGAAAGGAGCTCACAAAATGTGAACTTGTAAAGGATTAACTATACCATATCAATGTTAAAATTATTTCTTTGGCAATTATATTCCTATATAATTATTATCTTTTCGTTTATTAGAGACTACTGACTTTTACTGTAACTATTCATAGAGAGTCGTTTTGACGCATTCATATTTGAATTTACTGGTCTCATCAGTTCAGTCTTTATAATTTGTTGTAAATAAAGCTATTGGTACACTTCACGTTCATCATTCATGGAAGAGTAATACGGTCCCTTCCAAAAACTTCTACTACAAACTTTTTACTGACTAGTTTTCAAGCATCTAACAGTTTTCTCAAAGAAAGTATTTATTTGGCCTTTGTAAGCGACTAAAAATCTAAAATCTAAAGTCCAGAAGTAACGTATTTGAAGAATCTCTTCTCACTCAAATCTTATCATCTATTCATCTGATGATTGATCATTTTTTGACTTTTACATTACGTGGCATACGAAAATTCACTCAAAGCTGTTACTGTCTCCTTTTGTATCCAAACTCAAATATTCTTGCATGTTGCAGTTTGAACCCTTTTAGGCTTTTCCCTTCAAGTTCACCAATTATTCTTATTTCCGTTTATACTAATAATAATTAAAGCAATCACTTCCTGGAACTGATCATTAAATTCAAAATTTTACCATTTCTCAAATAATAGTCTACTTAGACTTTTAATTTTAGACTTGTGCAAAATATATATACTTCGAAGATCCTGAGGTACTGAAAGATATACAGCTTCCAATAAAAATCTAACCACTAACGCCATAGCAACATTTTTTTTCTTCGATACTATTTCCGATGGAAACAGACCAAAAAGCAAAAGTGTGCTTCCTAATCAATCTACTGCTTCTTATAATATCACCAAACAACCTCACGATACTAGAGGCACTTCTAGGAGGCTAAGGCTTTACTCAAGAGCTCTGGGTCTCAAATCCTCAGAGAAATTGTTATTTCTATCAGGACCTATGTTGATCACACAAATAAAAATGGGAAATATAGCAATTACTTTGCGGTTAGGATATTTCAAGGAGACACAAAAACCTCCGAAGATCAGACGTAACCTTACATACGAAATCTAGAAAGGCGGCTTAAGACAAAGTCGAAAAAATTGAAAACACTATTTAATTTTATGGTACAATTAAATGGTAATTCTGCTTTGCGTCAGCAATAATGATGTATGAGTGATATTTATTCGCGATTCAATTAACAAATGTATGTAAATTAAAGACGAGATCAAATAATTCTCGTTTTAAATATCCAGAAGTTTTTTGGGGGACTTTTTTGATTAACTCTGTATATTTAGAGTATAAAAGAAAGTAATAAAATTGTATGCTCATTATATGAAGGCTAGAAAAAATTTAATGTTGTCTCGTTAGAATATTTTCTTTTTAACACCGGAATTGAGGCACTTAAAAAACTAGTAAAATATAAATAAAATAGGTAATGTGTTCTGGTTTTACACTTTGAAATTATTTTACGACAATTCAAAAAAGGTGTCACAGTCATCTAGACACCTAAAGGCGCCTGTCAAGAACAGATGGTAGTAATTTTAGAAATTAGTTGAGCCATTCGTTTCTCCGAAAAACCATAAACTTCAAACAAAATATCAAAGATTGCAAGAAGATATAACTAATGTAGAAATTTTCGATGAAAGATACTTTGAAATTTAATTAACTCGTTGTTATTAGAGCTTTAATTAAATAATAATAATATTAAGATCAGAAGTATTTATTTATGGGTAAAATATACGAAATGTGTTTAAAAACACGGCTGGCGAGAACGGGTTCATTTCCGGAAACGAGAACGACTCCCTCGAAAAACTTCCGCGGTTCTCAGCCACATCTTTTATGCCACAAGGTAATTTTACAAGTAATTAGAGGCAATTACACCATGTCGTTATACCGCATTGCTCAGAAATATATCTTCCGAGTTGCAAACTTTCGGTCGGAGGTTGGATGCGGAAAGCAAAATATTATCTTACTTCTTCAACGTCTTAGAAGTCGACCCGCAGCCCGTGGAAAGTGCGCGACTGTGCTGCTTCTTCTTGGCGAAGTTCTGCACATATATCTCATCATTCAGCATTTTCACCACCTTAATTGCTTTGTGAAAAAAAGTAATAATAAAAAATAACAACAGCCAACTTCACAAAATTCTATTTAGTTAATGTATGTAAACGTAATTTATACAAACTTCAATTTACATGCTGTCGTCGACATGCATTTTTCCAGCCACTACCTTCCGTTTCTTTATAATAAACTTGGCGGAAAACAATTTCGTTGTAAGAATAAATTTGTCATTTTTCTATTCGCTTCTTCTTATAAACTGAAGCAAAGTTATTAATACGGACTAACTGGTTATGTCAAACCCAAATATTGCCGTCGTTAAGCGTCGCGGCGTCCTGAACAGCGAACCGGAATACTGATGAGGAAAAACCAGAGCAGTTTGTAGTTCTGATTGATATGGGCCGAGAATGATAATAAGTCGAGATTAAAGAAGACCATGTTTATATCGATCGAAGGAGAAGAGAGCAGGGCACGGCTGCTAATTGCGCCGAACGACGACCGCAAGAGAAACAATGTTTTCAATTAATGGCGTGCGGAAGGAAGCAAAGAGGAAGACGATCATAAAACGCGAGTGCGCTCTTCATTTTTTACAAGAACATGCCGTTTAATTTCACTCAAAATTGAAAAATATTAAGAGCGTCATTTTAATTAAAAGGAACTCTAGCGGCGGATGGTTATAGGTATGGTAGGCCTCATTTATTTTCAGTTCTTGAAGTTTTGCAATTCGGTGAGGTTAAGGGCGAGGGAGAAATCAGTTGTGAAAGGACATCGGAAGAAACGCCTGTCAACCATTTTCTGCTCGAAAACATTAATTGAAACGGGACTTAAAGATAATAACCCGGACTAGAAGATGACAATAGGTTTAGGTACTTGTTGTGCGTAAACGGAACTCTTTGTATTTACACGTCGACTAAAACACCTATGTTTCACGCTTATGCAAGAAAACGTGCTGCACTAATCCCGGTTTAATAACGACGACGTTGCTTTCATCCTAATCCCGCATGCGACACTTTGCACTTTTTACAATGTCTTTTTGCTCCCTGAACAACTCATTACTGCTGCAGACTGAACACTAAGCTGCAGCTGATTATACCACAGTACAGGTAACTAGCGTAAATTAAAAGCTGCTACTTTGTATGTGCCTAATATTATTTGCTACTTGATGCTGTTTTGTCTTCATTTCTTGAAAGTATTCTCAATCAGATTTAAAAGTGAGCATACAATTTTTCTTAGCTGCCAGATAGATACAGGGATTTTTATAACCTCATTCAACAATCCCTCAGTCGCTTGATTATTTTTCAATTCAAAATCCCAATCTACAAAATTGTACATAAACTTAAAAAATCATTTACAGGGTGCCTGGATGAAAATGCCTCATTTTCTGGTTAATTTTTATATCGTTCTGTTATAAACAAATAAGTGTCAATTTGGGTAAGAGCATTACAGTTTCCAACAGAATTCAGAGCCAGTATACGCAGCTAAATACACAGTTTCCTGATTGGAACAGATTTGCCTGAGTTCATTACACCAAAGGATTGGCCAGCGTCCTCTCCGGACTTAAATTCATTCGACTATCGTAAATTATATGGGAATACGTGTTAAATGAAATCCATAATATGGAACAATTCAGCTTTTGTGCCAAGAATGAAGAGTGTAGTAAAACTTCAGGGCAGCAGATCGAAATGAAATACAGTGGAACTCCCATAAGTCGAACTTCTGTAACACGAATTTCTCTTCAACTCAAAATTTATTGGGTTCCCTTGCACTTCGTACACTAATTGCATGTAATATTCCGTAACTCGTATTTTCTATAACTCGAACTAATAATCGCGCCCCTTGGATTTCGAGTTATGGAGGTTCCACTGTAGTTTTATACGTAATCTTAGGTTATACAAAAACACCTAAAAAATTAAATTCTATCAAACATATCTAAGTTACACTTTTGTTCCTTAAAACATGTGGGACAGTTTCACCCGGGCATTCTGTAAAGTGTATAAAATTTAAAAAAAAGTTCAAGAAACACAAACGGTACATTAAAGTCTTGAGGTAGTAAGGTATGTCCACTAAAAATCGGCACTAAATTCGAATAATAATATAGGTTGACTTAAAAACAAAAGTACCATTGTTGTTGCTTTGTGGCTGAGGCTTCAGGTTACGGTTCCCTTGGATCTCGTGGCTTCAACTGCTATGATCATTTTGCCGCCAACTAGAATTTAGCCGAACCAGAGGTTTTCCAACCCAACAAGAAATTTGAACGTTCAACTCATCCCAGTCGCAGATTCTTTCCGAGTGAAAATTCTCGGGACCTCGGACGGGAATCGAACCCGCAACCACTGGGTTGATAGATGCGTAACTATCAGAGCTACCAAGGCTCCCCAAAAGTACCAATGTTTGCTTTGTAACCTAGTGTATGTGTATGCGAAAGTTGTGCTTTGTTTGTTTTAAAAAAGTTAGTGTACAGGTTTTATCCTGACAATTTAAATCATTGAAAATTATTCATTGTGTGCCATCTTACCCAAACAAAATTTTAAAGGAGATTATCTACAATATTCTGCAACTTCTTGAGAATAATATTGCAGCAAAATGACATGACATCTAGGTTCTGGATTAAAAGCTGTAAAACGGAGAAAATGACGTTGAAAGACAGTCATTAAAGGGAGATTTTGAAAATGAGGATTTTTAATATCTTTGGCTGTCAGAAAGTTTGATATATCAAACAATTATGTCTATAAAACATTGACGAAAAGACACCAAAAAAAAAGATACTGAAAAAAGAAAATGACAACAAAGTACACAGACAAGAATTTTCCAGTCATCGCTTCCAGCTAAAAAATAAGTCGTATTTCCAATCTAAAGTACTGTGATAATGGTAACAATAATTCAAGCGGTCCATATATGACTGATAATAGCCTTAAATTCTAAACAAAAACCAAATTTGTGGGACAAGCAACTAATTCAAGTTGCCATATATGTAAAAGCACCAAGTCCTTATTTGAATGTCTGTATGCTATGAGCACCCAGGCACGCTTAAAAGACTGATTTTGACACTGATTATATGTTTTTCGGCTTGGTCTGGCAGTTCCCTATTATCCAAAAAATGTTATCAATACTTCTTTGACGAAAATATTAATTTTGTATACAAAGAATTCAAATCTACTAACGTGTCAGAATTAAAGCTATCAAACGGTTTTGGGTTGTTTTGAAGTTACTACTCTACCCTAAGAATTAGAAGGATAATATCAGATAATTAATTGCAAGAATCAAGTACTACCTTAAGAAGATCGACAGAAATTTACGGTGGTTAATGAGCATTAGGAGTTGAGATGGATTTATTTGCCATCATAGAGTTATTGAGCTTTTTGAGCTTTACTTTACATATCTTTGAGTTTAAATGTAGTGCCAATTTTAGTGGACACACCTTATGGATAATATTGCCCAACAATTTACACCTAATTTACATTTTTACTGAGTTTTAGTGTAGTAACTTTTTCTGTTGTTTCCACATTGGATGTTTTCTTGTTTTTCAAGAAAGAATGTAGAACTGTTTAAATTTAAATTTAACTATGCCCAATATAAGACCATTTTTCATTGCAGTCGGTTCTCAAGATATTTAGCTAAATGGCAGGATTCTCTAGGAAACTATACAAAAAGTAAAAATAAACCGTTAAAGTACACTTTTCTAAACCTAACTTGCACACCTTCACTACAGTTAATCACACGGAACTTGAACTTGTCTAAAATAATAAGATCTTCAGTTACTAACTAACATGGTTTTGAATTTTCAATAGACTGGTTTGGTTTGATTCGAAAAGTCTTCTGAATTCAATGCCAGGTCTTTTAATCCTGTTGGTCATTGTTCGATCAACACTTCCAGTTCTGATCCATTCTTGAAATCAATTCGTGAGTTCTTGATGGTGACACCCTTCAAAGAAAAAGTAGAGTGGGATGTCTGATTAATATTATTTTCAATTCATAGTTCTGATCAGCTGTTCTCTTTAACTAGATCGTCAACTGGAAAAAAGTCTATAGTTGAGATTCATCTAGTATCACTCGTTAACAATCTTGTACAATTTTTGCTTTGTTTCAATGCCTCAGGAAGCTCCTCAAGTACTGACATTTATTGCCTAGGTCATCGTTAAAGCATTCTTGATGGGAACAAGATGGATACCTTGAAGTTTGTGACTTTTTGACTATCACAAAAGACAAACGCGATATTAAATTCAAGCCACACTGGATAATAAATACGATAACAGCAGACATTTGACAGTTTTCTTATGTCTCAGTAGTCGATACTCAAAATAAGAAAAAAATTAAAACTGAAAAATTCTTTGTAGAATATGAGACAAGCTTGTACATAAAACTGTCTCACGAGGAGGTTTATAAAAAGCGGCAATCAAAGTGTTTCAAAAACAAAAATGCAAAATAAAGAGTCAACTGTCTTAATTAAATTAGTCAATGTATGAATTCTAGAAGAAAAATAAAAAGGTCAGTTTAGAAATACTCGCAGTTAGAAGCACAAATCACACTTGCAATGAGAAAGAGTAAACGCAGTAATTTTGCAAAGAGAAAAAGAAAAAAGAAATCAAGAAACTTTTAGGTTTTTTTGTACAGATTGCTCATCTGCATCTTCTTATAAGCCATGCCAAAAAAATATTTCCTGGGATTCGTGTTTAACTTCCATTATACATACATACATGTAGATTGAAAGTTTAGAGCTCTAATTTGTGATTTTCGACTCTCTGTAGTTAGTAATGTTTTGTTCATAGAGAAGACGTTTGTGGTATAAGTGGAGATAAATAACATTCTGTAGAAGTAATGGTAAGTAACTAGAAGAATGAGTTAGTGACCATCGCAAGTTCGTATCCGGGTCAAGCAAGTCTTTTCAAACGAACAGCTAAATGGACATCTATTCTGTTTGACTAAATTCTTATCGCAAAAATTTATAGTTTCTTGCGAGTAATAAATAAAGAATAAACCGGGAAGAATAATTCAGCTGTGCTGAACGATTGTTTGGGTAGTGACAGTGAAACGCCAATTTAATCCAACTGACATTTATATTCCTTATATTTATGTTAACTTTACATAATATGATAAGACTCTCACGAGATTTCAGGAGGGGCATGTTCATGCATCGATAATTTTGTTACATATCTCCTACTCCTACATGTTCTGATCGGTTTCAAGGATGATTTTACAACCATTAGCAGAAAGGCAGTATTTAACGAATAAACACGTTTTTCAAATCAGTCTGAGTTTTATCCAAGTATTCTCTCTAGTAAGAAGTAACGATGGCTGATATAAAGATTGAGTGAGTAGCAATAGCTCTCATAAATAAATATGTCATTTCCCTACGATTGTTTGTCATAAAATAACAAAAGGTACAGAATTTACTATGTATCAGAATCAACAGTTTATATCTAGGCTAAAGTTTGCTTAATGGGTATCGTTAATTAATCATTTCCAACTGTCATAATATTCTACATTTCTTTTGTTTGACTACAGCGTAAAATAGAAAAATATTGTTTTCCCGAGGAAACTTAAAAATACCAGAATACAAAAACATTTGTCACCAACGAATTCCGAATAAGATTGTGCTGGTTCTTAGCCTTATACCTTAAAGACTTGCACATCATCAGCCTAATCCAATATCAGAATCATTTATCTTCATTTACTGGCGCCTTCATTAACTGAACTTTTAAAACGGTTCGCAGGTCTGTCTCTCACTGTATATTGACTCCTGCACAGTGATACATTGGAGTTGTCAGTCGCAGTCAAATGTATTCAGTTTATACCGCATTAAATTAAACGAGGATTGGAGTAAGATGTATGCTACTTTACCGTATTCCTCCGCCCCAATTTGATGGATGATCTCAGAACTTCTACTTTGTTGGATTTTATAAATATACCTGCAACAAAGTACACGTTTTAGAAGTAGGAACTTGAAATGATGAGCTGACGTTTGAAATGAACTTAATGTGTAAATAACGATTAATAAATAATAATAAATTGTCTTTCTAGACCTAAAGGGTTGTATTAAATTTCAAACGTCTTTTCAAGGAGTATTATTATATAAACAGAATTTCCAACAAAACCATAAGAACGTGTACACAAAAAAACGAAGAAGAATTAGGCAAACTAAGCAAAAAGGTGGTTAATAAACCGTTTCGTTGTGAGATTACTTTTCAGCGAAAGAAATTTTCAACAATAGATTTTCAAGAAGGGGTACCTTAATGCGATTATTAAGCACTGAAATTTAATAAGCACCTTAAGAACGGCTGCGAAAGAAAATAAACACGTCCCCTGCAGCATTAAATAAAGGTGTAAACGTTAAAAACGTTAAATGAGTTCGTATAGTATGAATGTGTAAGACAAAGAGAGGGATGCTGTCGTTTGCACACTACTTCGGCACAATTTGCGCAATCTTGATGTTATAGGCAGTCATGTATATTTATATTCCGGATAAAAGTTTTATAAAACCCGGTGCAATTCTGTATTAAAACGCAAGTCTCAAGTGCGAGGGGAAGGTGTGTCATTAAGACCTTCCATTATTTCCATCTGCGGCATTTATTCTACTTTTTACTTTGCCTTTATTGCCGCTTTATTTTAGAAACTAATTTCGAGAAAAATCTTTTCGCCGAGGTGATCTTTTAACGTTTAATTTCTAAGATACCGCTTTAATTAATAAATGGGTTGAGTTGAAAGAAATGTAAAATTTTTGGGATATTAAAAAGAAGTGATGAAACTCCGCTATAAATACTGTCATTATGTAAATCAGGGTAATGCACAGATAACCTAGGCCTGCTTTTATTTTAGAATTTTTTAAAAGAAAATCATATGCAAATTAGTGAGCGAATAGTCGGTGAATATTTTTACAGCGTTTATAATTCCCTTTTTATAGGCTTATTAGCATAACTGAACGGTAGATGTTTTTAGCGGCACTGTGGGCTTGCTGCACGGAACCTAAATAAATTTCTATACAACTCATTATGCGACAAGCATTTCTTCTCTAAGTTTTAGGTATTCGAACTTCCTGCCATCGGTTTTGCTTTTTTTCCCTTAAACCTAAAAAAATATTTAATTTTCCTTTCCTGGAAATTCATCAACCCTCATACTTCTTGAAATAAAACAATACAAATAAAAAAATTCTATGTTTTATATTCTATGGAGTTTTTACTTCTACGAGTAGTGCACTGTGCAATGAACATCAAACAATTGAAAACTTACATAAAACTAATATCTCTAGGCTAGGTGGCGTACAATCATCAGGCGTACTTATCACCTTAAAGTATCTAAATTAATTATGTGAACTAACCATAAGAACCTTCCAGCAATTCGTCCGCTATCGGATTTATGTCATAGTCAAGGTGTAAACTAAAAGCTTCGACTGTTTCAGATAGAGATGTATATAGCATGATAATTAAATTTGTGCTAATTCTATCCCGAAATGTTGAATTGAAACAAATTATGAAAAATTAAAAATGTTTGTGGAACTGTTCAAATGGTCAAGTCTCAATCATATTTAACTATCGGTACCGACTCAAAGATTATTTTTGCGTCCTCAGACTCTGAGCAGGCATGGAGACACATGAGGGTAGCCACCGACTTCGAGACATGTACATAACAGAGTCATCCTCCTGAAATCGAAATAGAACTAAAGGGCAACCCTATTTGGTCTAGCGTCTTGAGCCGCCCCTGATGACAATTATTACTTTTTAAGTCGAAGTTTGTGTAATCTCGACCCATTCCAACGAGGATACGACGATATTGATTAGCTCTTCACACTCACCTTGATAACTCTAATGTCTCGCAGAGCTAGGTGAGATTCATCTATAGAATCTTAGAAAGAACTTAAGAAACCGTACATCTTTAACTTTGTTACAGTGATACGAATGCCAGCACTTAACGAAGTCTATTTTATCAAATTAGAACTTCTATAACTCGCATCGGTCTCTGCAGTGAGAATTCATTTTATGGCAGAAAAGCGAATAAAAGGTTCTACATGATCGATTTGAATTAAATTAAGAAGCAATTTCTTCTTAAGTGGAAAAATTCACAGAACCTAAAAATCTGGTTGGTCTACTTTTGCTTCCTGTTTGATTTTAGCCTGAGTTCCTTCCGTAGATGAACCGAACTAGGTTTATGTTCATTTCTTTGATGGTTGCCCGAATAGTCATCTCCCAGCGGTTAGCTGGTTTTTGTATATTCATGTCTTGACTGTTTATACCTCTTCAGAGTGTTTGATTTGATGCAGAAGAATAGAGACGTTAGTAAGATGACTACCGATTCCCTGTTCATCATCATGGAGCGATCTATCACCTTGACTGAAGTTGGGATGACTTCTAGTTGCCTCTGTTTCAGATGTCTCCTAATAGGGTTTGATGGGTAAGCCGTCTAAGCATCACCACAGCTCTGACAATTGTGCGGCCCCATCTTGATACATGTCAACGACGTTAATAACTCCAGCACGTTTGGTTGAAACGCAATATTTTGTTATAACAAATTTTTTCCTTTATCTGGGTAGGTATTTATTGAAAAGAGTCTCCAAGATTTGAGTTGATTCTTAAGCTCTTCATAACTGGTTTTTCCCAGAACATTAGTTTGTTGATACTTATTCATCTTCAAGATTTTCACTTTTAGGCCGCGAAGTGCCAATTAAACTTTGTTGCCCTCCCCAGAGTTTAGTTATTAAAGGGCCGTGATTTCGTCTACAACCGCCTCCGCCAAGCTGTCCGCTGCAACGTCGAAGGTGAGACATCATGCAAGCCACCGAAGTCCCATTGCACCTGCTAATATTCTTCATTCCGCCAGCTGTTACCGCATTTCATCATTCTAGTCATTATTGTCTAGGCCACCGCAACTCAATAGTTTGCTAGTATAGCTTCGCTACTAATGTGCTACGCTAGGGATGTCTTTTACACTTCTACGACATGACGACTTCTGACATCATGTCCCCACACATGTTCTTGACATCACCGCACCAGGAGCTTTGTGGACTAGAGTAGCGGTTGGCAACCGGTGGTCCGCGGACCACTGGTGATCCGTGAGGTAATTTTAATGGTCCGCAAAGATATTCAGATATTATTTATTACTCAATGTTCGTATTGATTCGTACCTTTAACAATTATGTTAATGGTCCACAAAATTTTAAATTGCAAATTTGGTGGTCCGCAATATCTAAAAAGTTGCCGACCGTTGGCACTATAGGATTCTACGCTGTTTGTCACCTTCACCACTGTTCTACTGCACCTCGCTCCATAAGCAAACTTCCACCACTAGATGATAAAAACAACAAGTTGCATACTTCTTGCGAACTACTCCATTCGAATTACACCAAGGGCCCCTTGGTCCGCAGTATTCGTGTACTGAGACGGCCCGACCGACTAGTAACATGTGTTGTTCAAACGAATGACAACTTTGGTGTTTCACTTTAAATATCATTCATTACCAGTGGACTTAATTTGCCATCCTGACTGGAGTTTCGGAGTATTTAGCCCTGGGAACTGCCCGCGTTACCTACTCCAGACACCCGTCCTGAGTTTCACACCAGGCTCGTCTGGAAGACTCCACAATAGTCCGGATGAGTAACAACATCATGGAGAGAAGAGGCATCTACAGCCAGTGAGGACTACTTTCCGCACTCTCCAAAAGGTTTAGTGATGGGAACATTTACGGGGCGAAACCACTTGTCAAAGCCACAGTAAACCAACTCAACATCTCATTCAGCCATACAGAACCAGATACTGCTTAGGCTTTGGAGTCCAGACCACTTACGGCCCACTTAGCCAATGGATCATGATGTATCGTTGAATGGCCTTACACCATTAGCCGAAGAGTGGATGCGAGTTGTCTCAAGGTCGTGTCCGCGCGCGTTGGTTTGTGACTACTCGCTCCACCATTAAATTAACATTCATTAGTTGAAGAAGAAATTAACTCGTACAACAACTTGCTTCCATATAATGCGTTGGTGCTAGGTTTAATTGGTTCAGTAATTTATGTGTCATCTTCGTTACCTGTCATCAGTACGATATAGTCAGTAAAACATAAGATATTGATGATGACCTCCTTAGTTGGTTTGTCTATGTACTTGTTTTCTCAAACTTGTTCCTTTGCTGTTTATAGCAGATTCAATGAAACATAAAGACAACTTATTGGTGTTGCCAATCTTTACCGTTTCTTCAATAAATTGTCAATACACCTAGACTTTATCATAACCTACTTATAGTCCCTAACTTTTTGATATTAATGCACAACTGATACGCACAAAGAATTAAAAAATTTAGATTTACTGCAGTTTAAAGTTTAGATAGTGCAGTTAGTTTTAGAGACGAAGCTAGCAAAAGAAGAAAGAAATAGGGAAGGTCAAAAAATTATTAGCTCCTAGAAAAAACACTTGCTGTTAATTACAATTAAAAGCATGCATGCTTCTACTTGCTAAGATACTGATAAGAGAATATTTAAAAAACTTTCAAAACAAACGAATTAAGAAAAAACAAATATTGCACATCGGATAGAAACTATAGGATATCTCCTTAAGCATCAGCACTTTCCGTAACTTACCATTGATGCTGTAAATAAGGCTACAGGATAAACTTTTCTTTTTTATTTGTTTTATGTACTACCAAAGCGTTGATGCTGCAGTCTTTTAGTTTCAATCTCGGTAGCATGAACATAACTAGAGTTCTTAGGTCAAAATCTGGAGTATGGGAAACTTTTGCTGACACTGGTTATGAGTTGTTTGGATGCCCAAATAATGAACAAAATGCCGCTAATGAGACTAGCGCAGTTAGATATTAATAGAGTGATTTGCATTTGAATACAGTTTGAGCTTACAGTGTGCTAGCATATGAGATAATGCCAATATGACAATAATAGCAATTCAAAGTAGATGTTGATCATCTAGACTTAATTAGTAAAAGATGCTTTAACTACAGCAGAATATGTCTAGGTTTAGTAAACCTACCTTAAGTTACTAGCGCTTATAAAGGAGAAAAGGTAAGAAAATTCTAATTATACCGAGAATCTAACTATTACAATGACATAAATTACTACTCGTGATGACGAGAAACCTAACTAGGCATAATGGATTCCACTTAAAAATGAGACTGACTTTTCACGCACAATTTACCAATTATGAGGTAACACTTGAGTTTTACAACCTCAGGCAGTAGAATTTACTCCGAACTAGTCTAAACTTATTGTTAGACAAAAACTTGCAACTTGTTCGGAGTAGATTCTACTACCTGAGGTTGTAAAACTACAGTCCTATTTCATAATTGGTCAAGGGTGCGTAAAAAGTCAATTGCAAGTAGGACTGGAACGTACGGACTTGCATAAATGTAACTTGAATTTCTAAAAAAAATCCTGCAGGCGCTTTGAGTTAGAAAACAGCTAATTATTCATTATGAGAATGTGAAATGGATAGATGAACAAAAAGAATGTCATTACATTATGGAAATACATTTGCTTCAAAAACTATTATAGTGTATGAACTTTCAGCTGAAAGAAAAACGTAAATACACGAACGTTTTAAATCAGCAAGTGTCATTAAGTACCAATTGCTCTTCAATGCAATTCGTTTATGGCATGCAAATCTTTGTATCATTTTGTAGATGAAATTATGTACTCGTCTTTATGATCTAATTATTATTTACTTAAGGCATCGATTACTACTCTCTGTAAATTGTTTTCTCGAAGAAACCTGCTAATAGGTATCTAATTAAGAATGTCACATCCATCACATTGTTAGGCGAAAGTTTTGTATTCTTGAAATTTTCCACCTAAGAAATATCCATTACTCACTTCGAAGAATTAAGGTAATAAAGCTCTGGATTTTCAAACAGGTCATCGAAATATTCACCAATGCTTACCTAATAGTTGTAGCCATTCCCATGAATCACATAAATTGGACTAAAACTAGTAGTTTTAATGTCAATGGAGATCGATCTCTCTATATAAAGAAAAGGTCAGTAAAATCCCCCTGTAGTCATGCCGTTTCCCCTGGAAGATCAAGTTACACACGTTAATGAATAACACAGCGAAAGCAAGAGGGACGAATAAGAGGAAAAAATAAACGACATTATTTACTACCACAAGAAAAAGTATGATTTATTACACCTCGCGAGACTCTTATTGTTCCATTTCAGGCCGCGAATCAGAATCAGGAAGAACAATTAGGTAGATAAATGTAAAAACAGGAATAATTAAAGAGTACAAAGCTTTAAATTCATCATATTAAAAATAAGCGCTCAAAATTATTACGAAAACGAAAGAAAAACAAAGGGGCTCGGCGTGAGTCGCTTGTGAAGGGTTGTCAGTTGCGCTTCTGAATCACAGCCCGCAAAAACAATGAAAGAGTCTCTTTGTTTCAGCACGGCAGCGTTACGAGCGCCTCCTTCGGTAATCACTCATTCTGACGCACCGTTTGATCGCAAAAGACCGCTTATCATAATATCATACGCCCCGAACACACTTCAACTCAAGGCTGAAAATCAAATACTCTACAACAACCAGCATAGATGTCCTGTAATTTAAAAACATGTCAACAACTCGTAAAAATGTGTTGTATCACTTGTTAGACATTTCGGATAATTGACATACATTCCATTTATCTCAATTCATTTAGAATTCCTTTCGCATCATAAAATTACTTTAATTTAAAGATATATTAGGTAAACACGCTTTGGAGGATTCATGTAAAATTATAAGCTAATAAGAGAAAAACTTCAGTAATTTTTCAACAGTGAAAGAAAAAGAGCAATTAAGAACAAACCACCTACTGTTCACAGATGAGCAAGAAAAAAAGTTAAAAAGAAAATAAAAGGCGATGAAACAGACACCGTTTACATACGTAAAGATGGGAACACAACCTACATAACCTTCAGGCACATATGTACGCACAAAAAATTGCTTCAACAAACACGTCTTTATAAGGGACGTACTTATGATATTAACATCTAGTATAATAAAAAGAGAAACATTCAAAAAGAACTTTATTATGATATCCGTTTCTAATTCTAAAGTAATAGGATTTTAATGTGGAGGAAACGAGCATCTGGAAGGTGAAACAATATACCTTCTGTTTTAAAAATAAAATGAAGGTTCAACTAAACGAATTGCATTAATCTTAATTTGGCAATCTTTTCATAACTGACTGCTTCCAGATAACTTTTGGTATTCAAAACTCAACCATAAGAATTTAGTAACTCGTTGTGGAAGAACGAATGAATGTCAAATTATAATTATGTGATGAATTAAAAGTACTTTTTAGGGTATTCTGCCAATTTAATAAAAATCTTTACCATTCATCATGCTACGAACGTAAGTTGCTATCGGATAGTATCTAGTTCTTGCAAATATAAAACAGAAATATACGTAATTGAAGACTAATCATTAAAATAAAAAAAATTTGAAAAATGATGCCTCTCAAGGATCAATCCTAGGGCACATCTTGTTTCTGATTTGCAGATGCGGATTTTATTTTAACCGTTATGAATCAAAATTTGTCAAGTAGAGACTTCTACCGTAGTTTAACTTAGACAAGCAACAAATAATTCTTCACGAGACTTGCAACAAAATGAGTCATCAAATTGTTCTCATCGGCACGATATTGCACGGCATGGTGTACTACGATAAACTGTGTATGTACCATAGAGACCATTAATACTGGAGAGAGATAGATCAAATACGAGAATGCTGCTTAATATCTGTCATGGATTTGGTATCTCAGAAGTGTTTAGCAAATCAGTTCGTCTAGCTTCTTAATGATCTCAGTGACCAGATTAATGAAATCAAAGAGATAATATTCGCGAATTAACGCTTTTGATGCCATAATAAGCTGAAGCTACAGCAAAGGAATATTTGAGCCGGTTGTTCCAAAAGTCTTTAAGGAATGATCGATCCCAAACTGTGTTTAACTAGTTGATGAATCTACCAAAAGCAACAAGCAACTAGCTGCAACAGTTATGTCCTTGATTTCTTTCTTAGAAGCTTGAGGATTACACAATAACAATAACGCCGATTTCATCGAGATACACATACTTATACATTTTTATGCAACATCGTATGGATATTCTCCTATTTAAGCAGTTTAGGTTCCTCAAAGAAACTTGAGATGTTTCCATGATGTTTTGCTCCATTCAGTTATGTTTTGCCACAATTTAAAAATAACTACAAGAAGTATATTAAAGTCTGAATCACATAAGCAATAAAACTGTCTCTAAAATATTGGATGACAAACTTAGGAAATTAACTTTCCAAACTGGTTTAGAAAGTTGTATTGCGAAAGTGAACAACAATTAACACTGATAGATACATAAATTTGCGTGGAAAACACTACAGGTAAGGAACATAAAAATATTCCAAGGCTTTTTTGCAGTCATTGCATGTCCATCTTATTTTTCTAGAATTTATCTCACCATTGATGCTACAGATTTTTATTATTAACTTATCCTGCATTATGTTTCTGTCTTTTATCTAGCTGACGTGAAGAACAAAAATTATTTCATGATTAATTCTGTAAGGAGGTGCTCTCAGACTTGTTGATACAGAATGAACTACATTAGCTTTTACAACAGTGTCAATACCAATAAAAAATAAACAGATTACTACATTTCACAGATGGGTGTTGTTTGGCTCATCACATGTCGTTTCTTCTATTAAAATTATCTAATCATAATCATTTTGGGTGGGTAACAAGTCTACGGGTCGACGTGGTATTCGTGAGAGAGAAACTCCCGGGGATTAGCGGCGCCCACCTCCGCGTAAAACACATGTCTGTTTTTATACACCTGTCACAGCCGGTTAAGCTATCATAACGTCACACAAAAACGCCAACTCTATTTCCGTTACACTTCTTATCCAGCTAATTATGACGAGTGATTAAATTATACGCGTGTGTTGATGCCCTCGTCAGATCTCACGGTCTCTCGTATAGTAAGAGGTCATCACACTCGTTTTTCAGTTGACTGTTTTACGCATTGTGAAATGCGAAAGAGTTCTATGATTTGTTTGGTATGTTGTCAGATAAAAACATACGTATAATGTTAATAAACACTTGAGTGATGAATTTCGAAAGCGAACACGGGCTTTTAATCACAACTCTCGACTTTGTAAACGTTGAAAAGTCGTTTCAGTATCGACAAAGAAGTTCATAAAAACTGATCTGTTAAAATTTACAAGTCGAAAATATTATTCGCTGTGGAAAAATTCTAGAGAGAAAATTAGCTTTTTTGTTTTTATGAAAACATACCAATTTAAAAAAGAAATCGTAGTAATTTTTGTTTTGATGTGTAGGATGCTCGGGATCGCTCCCGTTCAAGAATATTGGTACGTAATTCGTTTTTACGATGTAGTTAAATCAGACAGTCCTAGATATACTTTTTAGTTTTTTGTTAAGAAATTTTACCCTAAAAATAATAATTTACAATCGATACCCTAGCAGACATAATTTATCAGATACACTTTCAGGGGTTCGTATAGTAATAACAAAAAATCGTAATCTGATTTATCGTGTTTTCAGTATGCCGTAAATTCATAGGCCATATAAGAATCGCGCCAGGAAATCAAATTACGTATGCATTTCCCCTTTATTATGTCTCTCTTATCTGCGGTTCTTTATGTACCTTTATCGGCTGCGTGAAAGTGTATGGAGCACAGCTTCGAGCGAAAAGAGGACCGTTTACCGCTACCTATACCGTTACCGCTTATAGTTTAGTGTTTGCGGGTGAAGGTGGAGATAGATTGGGCGATGTCGAAAGTGCTCGTAAATTGCGAAGCCAATATTATAAAATGAGGCAGGCACACACTTCCTTACGGTTTTTTATGGTTTTATGACCTTTAGTGCCTTTTTGATACATCCACTAGGTAAAATAAGTGGATAAGTACACAGGAAGTTTGTTATGTATACGTTTTATTCCAAACAAACGTAAATTTGCATGGCCGATATTTTCATAAAAAACAAAATGTAATAAGAAGGAATTCTTGCAGAAAGTAACCATTCAAGGTTTTACAATATTACTCCTATAGATAAGTAAAGAAGATAAAATTCAATGTTTACGCAAGTAGCATAATGTAACTAGGAACCCATAAATGCTTCGGAGATAATATTTCGATATTGGTATATGACATCTTGTAAAACAGTAAACGTAATGAAGAGGGAATTAGGAAAATAGCCCAGAGGGAAAAAACTGACTATAGACCACAATTAAATAATGAGAGAGAAAACTCAGGTCTTCTTTATGAGATCTTCACATAGGCATACTTTCAGATGGCAACGTTCTTATTACCTTATTAGGGAAGCATAATACATAATAAATTTGATTAAAGAGAATCTTATTATTTAGTTTTGGATTTTTAGAAGAAGCATGAAGAATTATTGCTACCACATAAGATGCAAATTTCCTTATTAGTTACATTCTTGTAAACAGATATCTTAACGGAACGTTTGATCAAAATAAAAGTGAAACTCTATTAGCAGAAATGAAAGGATGGATTTAAAACAGACTTTCTTTTTCTGGCTAAATATCGCAGCTGCCCACTATTGTCTATTGCCACTTTTTCTTTTTGTATCTTCACTTCCTATTTTAATTTCGATTATCGTACTCAATATATTAATACTTATGTCATATTAGGTTAATTCTTTGCTTTTCGATTTTTCTTCAGAGTTGGTTCACCTCGATTATTTTCCTAAGGAACTCTTAATTTGTAATTCTATCAGTCCAACTTGACTAATACTTCTTCTATAGCATCACTGTTCAGATGCTTCAAGTTTTCTTCCGTTCGCTTCCTATTGTACTTCATACGATAGTGTACTGCATACAATGCTTTGTTGGTCTACCATTAGAGATCAGTAATGTCTTTTAAGGCAGAAAGCTTTCTTCGTCAGCTCAATATTAATTTTTATTGCTTCTTCCATCTTTTGTTATTACTAGATCTAAGGTTCATATGCGCTTATAAATCTCGAAATATCTCTTCCTTTATAAGAGTTTCTAAATTACACAACTACTGTAAACCATAGTCTTTACATTTGATACTCTCTGTCCAACAGGTACCATGTCTTGCTTTTTGCTAGAACTGCTATATCGTCGACGTATCTCAACAACAACAACAAAACTATTGAAAACAGAAGGTTTCTCGCAGACTCCAATCGATAAAAGATTGAGATGAATACACAACTTTCCTAAATCAATAGAATAAGGAATTATGTAAAGTGGAAAATTTTGTAATTCTTGGATGAATTTCTGTAACATATGAGGAAAACAAATAAGGACTGCTAGAATTTACAAAAATCGTCTATTCGCTCTGGTAGCAGTATAGGCATTTTGACTAAACCAGCTTTTCAAGATAGCATTGCGTTAGAATGTTTGTTCTGGTGTAAAATCTATCTCAGATGGTCTCTTTGTTTCTATCTATCGTTATACAGTATTTGTTTAGTATTTATCTTATGGAGAGTTTCACTTTGCTACTATCCTATGTGTGAGGAATGTGTTCATTTATGTCGTCACTGAAGTGTCTTCGGAAGAAAACACTAAAGAACATAATTAACCAAATGAACGTGATGATTTTTCATACCAAGTTGTGAAAAATTAGCTTGAGTGTAAAAAAGCAAACTTTGAACAAGCAATTATGATTTTTCAGTAAGACACTAATTATGTACGTGCGTGGTTCGATCCTTGATGATCTAACTGAGATAAAGAGCATTTTTGAGTTAAGATGGTATGGTATGATTGATAGTTATCTTGCATTTCTGCTGTTGATGATGACGAAATTTAGATCTAGCAGTTTGATTCTAAAACTAAATGAGACTGTATGGAGTAGGGGCGTCTTAAGTTTGCTTTCCATCTCTGCTTGTAAATGTCAAATTGGGGAATGGTCGGGAAGATCACAACTGATTCCGGAGCGAAGCTTTTCAAACCAACTTTAGACAGCTATTAATGAACTCAATTTGTAATTACTAAAAGAACTTTGTAACCGTATGAAAAAGCGGAAAAGAGAATTTGATCTTAGACTGTTGTTAGATTTATAATTCTCGGACCCGTACACAATTTTCTTGGCGGAGCTAATATAGATTTACACAACTCATACCAAAACTGAAAAAGACTTCCAGAGACATAGTACACCGTGTGTCTCAGAAAGGACAGATTGTTTACTTCTCTCTACGAAAAGTTTTCAAACAAATAAAACCCTTCTTTGAATATTCTATTAACTTATTAAATATTGTTAATAATAAATATTATAATAAATACCTGCAGATTTGATAAAGTAGTCAAAACTACGAGGATGGTTTGATAAGTGTTTAGGCTGACCATGAAGATGGAGCCATAGGTCAAAATACTTTTATAGTTACGATAGTCCATTCTTCAGATGACACTGCTGAAAATGTCACCAATTTTGGACGCATAGTTTTTGTTTGACAGTCGTTTGTGTCAGTCGATGTCAATGATTTGTAAAGAATGAAGCCAGTCGAATATCGTTCAGTTATAAAATTCTTGCGTTTGAAGGGTCAAACTCCAATGGAAATAAAAGCCGAGTTGGACGCTGTCTACGGGGAGTCTGCCCCTTCGTTCGCCACCGTAGAAACTGGGTGGCAGAGTCCAGACGTGGCCGTACGAGCGTCCGGGAAGGCCAGAAACAGCAACCGTTGAGGGTATCATCGAAAAAGTCCATAAAATCGTGTTAGATGATCGTGGAATGAAAATAAGAGAGATAGCACAGACCGCAGGCATATTAACAGAACGCATTTTTAAAATATTACATAAAGATTTGCATATGAAGAAGCTGTCCGCGCTTGTTGACATTGGACCAAAAACGCATGCGCATGGACATCTCAAAGGAGCTGTTGGATCGATTCAAGCGTAATTCAATGAACTTTTTGCAGCGATTTGTAACTGTTAATAAAACATAGGTCCATTTTTACACACCAGAGACCAAACAGTGGACTTCAACAAGAAAACCTGCTCCGAAGGAGGCGACGACGGTGCCATTGTCAGGGAAAGTAATGGTGACTGTTTTTTGGGATTCACATGGCATATTGTTCATAGACTTTTTGCAAAAAGGAAAAACAATAACAGGATTGTATTATGCTTCATTACTTGACAGGTTGAAGGAAAGAATCCAATCCAAACGACGTCAAATGCAGAGGAAAACAGTTCTCTTTCATCATGACAATGCGCCGGCTCACACGTGGATGATCGCGATGGTCAAAATTCATGAACTTGGCTTGGAGTTGGTTCCCCATGCCCCGTATTTTCCAGATCTGGCCTCGAGTTACTATTTTCTCTTTCCAAACATGAAAACATGGCTTGAAGGAAATTCACGAGCTATGATGAAGTGATAGCCGCCGTGAACGCGTATTTTGCAGTCTTTCAGACATCGTCAATTAATATCAAGAAAAATGGAAAAAAGAAATCTTTTGTCTTCATGATAAAGGACAATCAAGCACTCTAAGATCTGTGATAAGCAGAACAAGTACTTTCAAAACATTGTTGAATGTTGGGGATATTTTTATAGTAAGAAAATCCTCAATTAAGATTTCTGGATAAGTGATACATCCGTTTACGTCTTTAGACTTCAAGAACCATTATTTGGAGAACTGATCTTCATTTAGTCAGCCGACTTTTCAGTTACAATTATTAGTAAGACATTCTTACTTCTTAGATTTATACCTGAAAAGATAATTTACTAAGAAAATTCTGAGAAATTCTACGTTCTCCGATTTGCCACCAAATACTAAATTGGTTAATTAAAACAAATAGTATAAAGATAACTCAAGTCATAAGCTAGTAACTTTAGAATAAGTTAGTAATTACCACGAATCACTAGTGAACATTCCAACTTTAAATGTTACAACGATGTAAGAGACTTAAATACCTCAAGAACCAGGAAAACAAAATTCTTGTTTTATTGCATTATGTTTGTTTAAATCTGGTTGGGATTAATAATGGCCGTTGGCTGACACTCCACCAGCAATAAAGGTGGTTTACTATTATTATTATTGTTATTATTATTATTATTAATATGAATAAATCTTGAAAGGAGTAATTTCACATTATTAACTGCATTCGGTTTATTGCATTAAACAATTCAAAAATCTCTCCAACGAAAAAGGCAAAAACAAAACAAGAACATAATAAGATAAATTTTACTGAAAAAACGTCATTTTTCGGTTAAAAGGGAGTACACCTTTCTAAAATGCTACTTTTCTAAGCATAGCTATTGAAGTATTGTATGATGAAAGTACCTCCTGGTGACTTGACCAATTCTTAAAGAGATTAGCACTCTAACAGCCACAGAGATTTTTAAAGTTGTAATGACATAAATAACAATCGTATTACAACACTTTAACCAGCAGGATGACAAGCTATGCTCAGGACCATAAGCTCCAGATGGTAAAGCTTAGTTCGTGACATTTAGTAAAATGAATCAGAATATTTACTTTACAAGGTGTTTACAAACTGCAACGAACATTTATATGCAACATCATGACTTAATACCTAAGAATAGCAAATCCGTTATTCTTACAGCCCAACAGTTCCTCGTTTTATCGATTTATGATACGGTTAAAAAGTAAAAGCGCTGCAGTTGCTGTCCACCTGGTTACAAATGCACGGCTTCTATGTAATTTAATGATTATAAGAAAATATGCCCAACAGATGGAAAGTTATGAAATTTTACGGAGGTAAAATTTTATTTTGCATTTTAATGCAGAAACGTGACATTTTAGAAAAGGTTTATTATTTTATACTACCATTTCTCCAACAGATGTGTTGCACATTTTACTAGCGTTCACTTGTAGTAAAAAGAAAGAGGTAAAACCTAAATATTTTCTAAAATATCATTTGTAAATATTTTCAAAGATGTGCAAAAACAAAAACAAGATTACAGCTTCGAGATTTATGAGAAAACGAAACAATTCTGGAACACTAAAGCTCCAACTAATTTATTATAACGGTTAATAAAACAAAAGTGAATGACATTCCTGTAGGCGCAGTATTAACACATTCCCATCAACGAAAACTGCAATTTTGTCTTGTCAGTCAGGACTTTAAAATTAACGAGAGGAGGATAAAACCGTTTAAAGTTAAAAATAAAACGAACATGTATTAGGTAGAAGAGGTAAAAGTTAATGATAATTAGTTCGAGTTGCAAAATACGTCGTGGGAGGGACACCCTTGTAAGGATTCTACACGGTCATTTCCTGTCCGAGAAAACCCAAAAATGCAATTTACACTGACAGGTCGGAGAGGTTGTAAAAGTGGAGAGAAACATGTTACAGGTTTCTTCCCTTTGATAAAAAATAAATTCTTTTTGTTTTATATATAACAATAAAGTATGTAATTAACTGATGCAAAACGTAAAGTTTACGAATGATTTACGAGGTAGTAAATTAATTTTTAGTAGTTATTAAATTTAACTTGAAATCTCTTTTGCTTCTTCTTTAATCTTTAAAGAATTTGTGTATTTATTTGACGTGATAGTTGGATAATATAAATACGAAATAGACAGGCACAGAACAGTGAGAATTTCGAATTCAAATTCTTGTTAATTATGTACAAGGTTAACGAACTATTTTGTCATACATAAGAGTAAACAGTAAAAAAAATTAAATTACTTACTTCTAATTTAGCATAATTCAGTCATTAAAATATCTCAAAGCGCATTTTACAAAATTATCTCTATTATAAGCAGAAAATACAGTAAACAATTCTAGTTAGGAGTGTTTTGTAACTTTTTGCAATTTTTTTTAATTAATGTTATTGCTTTCCGTTTGATTCATGCACGAACTGATTTTAATATTCGAATGCTGTTTTCACGATACTTGATATTTTTTTCTTCACTTTCTCTGTTTATTTGGTTTTAGTTTTTACTGATTCAGAAAATTAAAAAAGATATATCTAATTAGAAAAGTTCTTTCAGTTTTTTTATTTCTTGTTCATAACAATCTTTCCATTTTGTTATTGTTTTGACTTGCGTTCCTTTCTCTCTCTCTCTCTCTCTCTCTCTATCGAAATCCGCGTTTTAAGTTTCTGTTCCAAGCAAATGAACAATCTTATCTGTCGGTTTTCTATTTCAAACTGGTTTCTTTCTGTTCTTAAGCTATTAGGGCAGAGGTGGGCAAGTGTAGCTTATAGGGCCAATTTGCCCTCCATAATGCGTTCCGTAGTTTGGTCTTTCGGCCAGCAAAATACCAATCTGGTCCATATCAAGCTCACTCCTGTATTAGAAAAGTAACTTGGTTTAGTCTTGTATCCGTAGTTGTTGAGGTTTAATTGTTATTTTTTATTTTTGTAATGCCAAATAAAGAAGAGAAACCGATTGCATATGCCTCACGCTTTTTATCAAATGCGGAGAAAAAATATTCTCAAATTGAAAAAGAAGGATTGGCAATCATATTTGGATTGTGTAAGTTTAATCAATATCTTTACGCACGTAAATTTACATTAGTAGTTGATCATAAACCATTGACTACTATATTTCATCCAAACAAAAGTATTCCTCAATTCTCGGCTAATCGACTTAGACGACGGGCAGTAATTTTGTCTAATTATCAATATAACATTGAATTTGTAAAATCTTCACAAAATTCTGCCGATTGCTTATCAAGATTACCAATGAAAAACACTGAGGGTGTTTGGGAGGAGGTAGATGTAAACTTTATTAATTACTTTTCGAATAATGAAAATTTTCCAATAAATTTTAGACGTATCAAAATGGCTACTGCTAAAGATAAACTTTTATGTAAAGTAAAAATTGGTCTTCAACTATTAATGAAAATCTTAAACCATTCTATAGAATTAGAAATGAGTTAAGTATTGAGGACGATTGTTTATTATGGAATAATAGATTAATTATACCGTCAGACGGGAAGATATACTCAAAGATTTATATGTATCTCATATGGGAGTAGTCAAAACAAAAAGCTTAGCAAGATCATACCTCTGGTGGCCTGGTCTAGATAAAGACATAGAACGTATTTGTTCTACTTGTGAAAATTGTATTCCTTATAAGAAGAATCCTGATAAAGCAGTGTTAAGCAATTGGTCTTGGCCTACAGAAGTATGGTCTCGCTTGCATCTAAATTTTGCAGGTCCGTATCTAGGTAAATATTTTTTAATAATCTTAGATGCACATTCAAAATGGGTTGAAGCGTTTCCAATGACTTCAATCACAACAAAAAATACCATAGAAGTTTTGCGTAGCACATTTGCTCGATTTGGTTTACTAAAATTAATTGTAACCGATAATGGAACTTCTTTTTGTTCTAAAGAATTTAAATAATTTCTACATAAAAATAATGTCGATCATATAACTTCGCCTCCTTTTCACCCTTCTTCAAATGGAGCAGCGGAAAACTCCGTAAAAACTATTAAAAATAGTCTTAAAAGAGCCTTACATAACAATTCTAACAACAATTTAAATTTTGCCTTAAATAATCTTTTATTTAATTACAGAAATACAATTCATTGTACTACAGGTACCAGCCTAGCAAAATTAATGTTTTCTAGGAACTTACGTATAAGATTTAATTGTTATCTACCCATATCTAGTAAAAATTACAATTCAAAGAAAATATTAGGGGTAAAGTGGTAACTTGCCAAAATAAACAAAAAATGTATCATCCAGGCAAAAGATTTTTAGGATTTAAAATAGGGGATCCAGTTATTGTTAAGAATTATACTATAAATTCTAGTAAACCTACTTGGATTAAAGGCGTTATATTTAAGAAGCTAGGCAAACTAACGTACTTAATTTTAGTTCCCGGTCTGAATGTCACCTGGAAGCGACATTTAAATCAAATAAAAAGTATGCATTTTAAAAGTGCTTCATTACCAGAAAAGATTTCTGAACCAACTTTAGTACATGTGGAATCTATTCAACAAGATACAGATTCCATTTCGACTGATCTTCCAAATGACAATTCAGATCTTCCTGGAAGACCTAAACGTTCACCTAAACCTATAGATCGTTTAGTTTATAAGAATTTGTGAAAATGTAAATAATTGTTATTAATAATTTATTTTTTCTTCTTCAAGGGAAGAAGTGTTATATATTAATAATTATATTTATGTTGAATAGCACGCATGCGCAAGGCAGAATCGTGTGTGCGTGGCAACTCAATATGTATCAAGTGTTCACGTTGAGTATCTGTGAAATAAACCTCTTAAAAATAAGATGTTGAAGTTTCATTATGTTAATTAAGAAGTAATAAAACATTACAATATCTTACAATTTCAACTCTAAAAAAGACGATTTAAAAAAGATAACACTCCTCTTTTACCATTTGAGGAACTGTAAAGGAGGTTTTTAGAATCGTAGCAACAGTTGGGTGCGGTTTTCTACTACGCATGCAAAATATTAAAGACATGCACAAAATACCAATGAATAATGAGGAAACCGTTAAAGCAGGGTTTTAACATTTTTTACCTGAGTGACCGCCTAGTAGAGGTTAGGTTTGGTCATGATGTAATAATTCCCATTTCTCTTTACAATGTCTCTGATCACCATCTTCAAACTTTTCTCAAGTAGGTGTCTTTAAGAACTTATTACATAATCTGGCTCATTAACTTCAGCCTAAAACCACGAACAGAAATTCAGGAAACGATACACCTCTAATGGTAAAAATCTTTAAGTAACCCACAGCCTATTTCAATTCTGCTTCATTTCAAAACTCTCTTTCTCTTTTATAGCGTGGCTGTATACGGAGTGCCTAGCATCTGTTTTATGGATCTCGGTGATGGTTATAGGGTGGACTTTTTTATAGCCCGTTGCGTACTTTGACCGCAAAAGGAGTTTATTCCAAAAAAGCTAGGATGTCCGGCAGTAGTTCGAGGAAGGCGCTGGAAATGTCGCGGTGTGAGATTGCATCGAGGGCGATTGATAATACCTTTTTTAGCGTCTCAGTGTGCTTTGTACTGGCGACTTTCTCCAGTAGTCGGTGGAGGAAAGGTGAGCTAGCAATTTGGAAATCTTGGAGTGATTCTATATTTGAGTGAGACGGGGCAGGCTTGAGGGTGAACATGTTGTTAGAATCATGTGTCGACTCTCCAAGGTTGGTTCAGGTTTCTTATGCAATTGGGAATTTCGGGCACCCCTGGTAACTGGCTAGATGGCCTCCACCGCAATTTGCGCATGTTGCCGGTTGGTCCTTGCTCTTGATGTCGGTGGCCGGCACATTTCTCACAGCGAGGGGAAGAGTGGCAGCCCCTCTGAGAATGTTGAAGTCCTGACACCTGTGGCATTGGCTAAACCAATCAAATTAAGAAAATTTAACTCAAAGAGGAGAAACCAAAACTTGATTAGGGCCCGGTTGAGACAAGAGAAACGATATAATCTCAGTATTTAAATTGTATATTTACGTCATGCGGGTCAACTTTCACCAAACTGCAATTTAGTAGTAGTGAAATTAGAAGTGTCGTACCTTGATGTGTGTTAATTTGAAATGCTTTTTGTAATCGTAGGAAACATAATTACAATTCCGAATACCAAATCAATACAACACTATTCTACCGTTTGCCGTATGTATATAAAAGACTAAATACGAAAAGCAAACGAGAAAGCCGGCGGTCATAAGATAAACCCCAAAATCAACTCATCGCTAGAGATAACTTTAGCAGTAACTGGCTATAAAAGGTACCATCACAACAGAAACCAAGCAGAGGTCGCAAGATCTTAGAGTTTTGGATAGAAACCGTTCAATATAAACTGATCAAATCTCCTACAAATTGTTGACTTCTTCTATAATGTTAGAAACAACTTGAGTACTATCAACAGCAAGACTTGGTAGCAAAAAAAGTGATTTTTTTCTTTAAAATATAAACCATAGAAAAATCTGTTAGAGTTATAGCCTTAAATCTATATTGTAAATATCTATAACTGCAGACCACAGCGTGCTCTGCTTAAGGTGGGCCTAAATCAAGTAGGTTAGGACTAAAATGTCTAAATCATGTTAGTGAACCCTTTCCACATAGTTTTAGAATGTAAGAACATTTCGAACAAAAAGTGGATATTCACGCCTGAGTGTTGTGTGTATTGAAATCATACATAAGCTAAACTTAAAATGGAAGTCACAAGCGGCCCAAAAAGCTCAACTGACCTGGAAAGCCTGAAACGTTTATGTAAAAATAAACCTAACTCTACCTAAATCCAAAGAGGCACCTATAAGCTTAGTTCAAAGTTGAAGTTCTTTATAGCGATTCAGACTTTTCAGGCTCATTACGCTGTCTAAGACTATAGGAAAGGTATCATGTGGAAGGGTAAGTTACCCATTCAAGAGCGTTTTGTTAGATATGTAAAGACAGCAACATTATGCAACCACTGGATGTAGTATACTAAGGAAATAGTTTTGGACAGTTTCGGAAGGAAGACGGATATACCGCATGCATGTCAACAGAATAATTTTTAGACCTGTTGAAACAAATGGAGAAGGACATAAGGACATTGAGCAAGACTGAATAATATGCTTCAACAAAACTAGGAAGTGCCGATTCGATTATCGGAAAATATTGAAGAACGCGTCAGATAAACTTAAAGAAACTAGAGAAAAATAAGTTATAATACTAATATCAAGTAATAATATTCTGATTGAAGTTAAATGGATTTCCTACAAAGGCATCACAATAGTGTAGTTAAATAAATCAGGCACAAACAAGATAGAACATAGATTTCGATGGGGTTCATCTACCTTCCTCAAGAGATTGGTGGAGACACTTCGATCTCTATCAAGAAAACTCTTATTCAGAAAGTTCGAACTCTGTAAGGCAAATTATCTACCAAATTCAAACTCTTCTCAGTCTCATCTATCTAAAATTCTCATTCCAATAGTTATAAATTCGTGAGTTAAACTATTTTAATTCATTCAACATAATTTTGGACATTTTTCGAATTCTGAACTAAAAGACTAAATAACAATACGTATTGATGCCCAAATACTACCTTCCACCTAAATAAGTTTATTATTTTTGATCTTTATTTCTCTGTTGTAAGTGGATGATCTTTGGTGATTGATATCCTCCATTTTAATAATAAACTTCTAAACTTACTTGATGATACAGCTTGGAGTAGATTTGTTCTATACTTTCTCAAACGTGATTCCAGTTTTCCATTATTGATTTCGGCATACTCAATTTCCAATAATATCATCGTTTGTTTATTTTTGAAAATCTCAGATGGTTTATATTATCTGCCGAGAATTGAAGCAGTTTTAGCATGATACGGACATATTTTGCTCTTAATCAACTTCTTCGAACTCTCGGAATTTTGTAATTGTCGATAAATAGTATCCAGTTTTATAGAAATATCACAATTTGCATTACATCATGCTTAATTCTTATATAAGAAACATCCAGTTTTGTTTACATGGAGCAAAAGTATTGAAATTTCAAGATTTTTTACTTCTAAATGTTTCTCTAATTGTTATTTAATAAATAGTGATAGACGCTGTGAGAATGCATAAATCTTCTGCCATTTCTTAGTAGTAAAGATAGGTGTGTATATAACCTGACAAGGTAATTTTAAAACTCCACCTACAAGAATCCTATAGGTATCTTATAATCAACAGGTGGTCGTGGAGGAGAACAGGTAGGGGCCAGGTAGAATGAAATCGAACTGCCTGCTTACAACAAGCAAAAGCGTCTTAAAACATTCTAACTTGAACTTTCGGTTTTTTTTTCAATAAAGATAAAACTTTGTTTTACGTCTAAATATACCGAACGAAAACCCAGAAAGCTGTAAAAATATAACATCTGTACAAAATCACCCTATTCAGAACTAACCTGGAATGTAGTAAAAACTAATTTCAGGTCGAAGCCATTTGTGTGGGTGTATCAAATTTCTCTGTATTTTCAACATGAGAATGGCAGTCAGGTAAAGAGAGGGAACCTTTTATGCATTTCATCCTAACAATACACTTGAAGGGCTGTAAAATTTTAAACCGGAGATGGGGCAGGTTGAGTTGGCAAAAAGGCGATGATACATCGGCGGGGTTTCTTGGAGGTGGACACACAAAATAGATACTCAAGGTTGATTGATGTTCTCGACAAAAGCTGGGACACAATGACATCCATAAAGGTCCGAATTTCTACTTTATAAAGCCTAGCATGATAAATATTATCTTAGAAACTTTCAGAACTAACTTATGCTATATAAAGATGCACAAACACGGCCCGAAGAAAGGACGACCGGAGATAATGTTATTGTGATGTCCACTTCTTCCAAGTTCTTTGTTGTGTACAAGTGTTTTCTGAGAAAATAATTCAATTCCATATCGATGTTTATGACATCAGTATTCAAATTTTGGGAGTTTACCTTTCAAACTTCGGCAGTAAGTTGTGCTGGACGTCCTATCATAACCAAACACGGTCAATATGCAAATGGGGTGCTTCGATGGCTGTGTATATCCTCTACCTGCATCGGTCAGCTCCGTCAACAATCCATTATACGCTTTCCTAGCTGCAGATTGCAAAATAATTCCTTTATATATGTAATTGTAGCTAACGCTTACTCGCACGAATAATTCCGTTTCCGATCGTTCACTTCTCGACAGATTTTAGCATTAAAATAATCTTTCTTATTTTCTTTTTTTAATTATGTGAGTCTATGTATCTTAATTAGATCTTAATTATGTACGTAGTTAGAAATTTCGAAACCAACACAAGATGTTTCCTCTGGAGGTCAGACATAAGTTAGGTCATAAGAGAAATACATTACACCTCTAGGAATTGCTAACATGGTCACCGGATCTTACAGGTCAAAGAATAAACTACGGGGTTAGTTGGTAATTGGAGGAACGGTAACGCTAACGTATACGTATCGCTCCCACAGGAATCTATCCAAAGTGATGATGGGCTCAACAACATGGTTAAACGAAAAACGCTTGAAAGACTGCTCTATTTTGTTAACAACGAAGTTTATTGAAAACTGACGGGGTTTTAAATAAATAAAATGCGCTTTTTATATTTTCTTGGGAAAATTATGCAATTGCAACAATGTATTGAAATTAAGTACCTAATAAAACGATGTACTTAGTTAATTTTAATGTCAACGAATGACAACACTTTTAGATTTATTCCACTGGATCAAGTAGGAGGAGTAACTGCTTGCATTCTAAAAATATTTAATTGTAACATCTGCAAATAATGTAACAAGGAAATGCGAATTGCTACAAGCATACATATGTCTAAATTCCACATGTATATGTATCAGTTTCGCGTTGAACAACCTCTTTAAATTCAGTTTACTGGTAAACAGTGTTTACAATTCACTAAAATACCACGATACGAAATTTCTATATATATTACCTCTGTTAACGGAAACGTATACAGACAGGTCCTGGTGGAGTTGTAGAAACCACACGGCGTATTTTACGGCAATCCAATTCTAGCAGAATTGCATAAACTAGTACTTGGCAATTACTGAGATACATAGCTCACGCGGAATAAAAGACCTGTACACGTTTTAGTTGGATACAATAGCCAAAAACACACGTTTCGTGTGTAATTAAATGAGGGCGTATCGGATAAAAATCCCCCAAACATTCACCTCCAGGACCAAATACGGTTCGACAGCTTAACTTGTTCATATTTTAGGAGAGTACTGTGTGAAACGCATACCGCAGAGCAATTAACATTTATAAAGTAAATCCTGTATTGGAAGCTTACAACGTACGCTTCGCAAGATATTAAACAATTAATACCCTGTAATTGTAGAAAATAAAGGCTGCAAGAGTATTAGGTCCTTTTTATTTTTCGTAATGGGATTTTGTTCGGATTTTGGGTTTAGAAATTAATTGGTTTAATAACGGGAGAGTGCAGCGGAACCGCTACAGATGTCTTTTTGTAGGTACTAAAATATTATATTCCAACCTCCTCCGGAGATTTTTTCTTTTCAAAGGTAGACGCTGAAAAAAAGGCTAAGCTTCGAAAATTAATGGGTAAAAGACGACATTTTTTACTGATGATAATTAATTTGAAACCACTTCTGAAAAACAACTCATCCATTAAGGCAGTAATACGAAGACCAACACGCAGGGCCATTAACAACTTCTCCTTCTGCATCTTCAAAATCCCATGATATTTGATCGCAACATGTGTCACATCATACGTAACCATAATAGTATGATTGCCTTGCCTCGAAGACTTCTAAAACAGAAAAACAAGGTCTCAACCTGTCTCCTCATGTTGACATCAACCCGTTCTCGGTTCGAGACGATCGGTTTCTTTTTATCATCGTAGAAAACTCAGAACCGTATTTCATACTTAACCGCACTGAATAAATTAAGTAAGAAAATCTTTTTCACTTAACTGAAAAGTTAAAGAAAAACACTTTGCTTCTAAGAATCTTAAAATAGATTTGTACATTGCTCAATATAATTAGCATTTTTATAAAAGTGTTTTGTTGTAACTACATGAACTTGATCTATCCCAGGTGTTAAGAATTTACACTTTTTTGCAACTTGTGCCAACATTTTAATTAACAAAGAATTTGGGGAATCCGCTCCTGCATTTACAAACACCCACGGTGTTCCAAACGCCATTATGATGGGATACATGTGGATATATCAATGCTGGAGGTAATTCGGGACAAACTCCTGACGGCTGTGTAGGGAACCCAGTTCAAAGGTCACTTAGCAGTCACCGTGGCGACACCTGCAGGTGGTTATTCCCACAGTCTTTTAACTGTTTTTACTCTCGTGTCGTTAAATATATCATGGCATGTTAGTTAACGTTTCGGCTTTTGGTGGGGAAATGTTATCACAATGACGCTCTGTTTATGAACAATTTTAGCGTTTATAATTAAATGTGATTTAATTATTTTATGACGTAAACATACATCTTGACGTAAGACAGGTTGAAATGCTACACACAAAAACAATATGCGAAAATTTTCTCCCACATTACACCTGTTTCTAACCGAAAACGAATAATAAACAAGTGAAAAATGTTTATGTTTAAATTGTATACACAAAAGTTCCGTTCGCTATTTAAAAATGTTAACGACGGCTGCGTCGTATCTTCCAAATTTTACCCATGACGAAGGGTATTTATTTTTTAACAAAAACTAGGGCTACATTTAGTATAGTAGGTAGATATTTCGGTATATCTTCAAATAAACATTCCTTCCGGAAACACCCATACCTTTTATGTTTCCTTTTTTTCTGTGGAGAAGAATCAGAGATACTTAAAATGTATTTTTAACGTAAATTTCAACTACACTTGTTGCTATCTTTATGTGTAATTCTGTCTGGAAGTAATAAAAATGTCATAAAATAATAGAGAACTCCCACAACACCAAGAGTACTACATCTACATATAACAAAATAATAAAATTGTAGCAGGTAGATAATGGAAGGACTTAAAAGACATAGAATTAATAATAAAACGTTTAAGGACTACTGTAAGATAAAAACAGAAGAACTTTACTGTTGCAACACATGTTTGCAGACTAACGTTCATAAGTAAGGATTAATAGAAAAGTAGCCTGGCCACTGAAGATAACCAACGTGGAGAAATTCTCTTTGAACATTTTAACGTAGCACTAAAATACAAGAATGTTTCAAGGAATTGCTAATGGCAATTAAATCCGTCCAAAATAGTTCTTTTAAAATAAACGAAAGGTTTGTTTTCTATTTGTTTCGTTTACCTAGCATCTTAGTATTACCAGTTTTTTTTTTGTTAAATGCCACTAACAGATAGATTGTAGATGAACATCATAATAGTATGTTGTACTTTCTGGGTATTTTGATTTTTAATTGGATTAATTTTAAGGGATCATAGAAATATGCAACTTTTACTTAAATTCCATTTATATCAGCTGAATCTCTAATGGCACAAATGGGTCTATGGGATTATTTAACATTATTGTGATGGGCGCAGAGCTTCGCTATACCATGGTAGATGAAGGTGTTAGTCTGGTATGTATATCCGTTGTATTTCCTATAAATGGTTGGCATCAACTGTCATTTTCTACTCTGACAGATAATTACTTCGTTGTTTTGCTCAAAGCTCGGCAACAACTACGTAACGCAAGTTTATTACATATGTGACAGGTTTCATTCAGTAAGAGATTTGCAAATATGATAGGTTTCTCTGAGTGAATTATACAGTGCGTAAATTAACTGTCAGTTTCTATTGGGCAAATAATTCAACACTCTTATACCTCATGTCTTGAGTTCTTAGGTAAGACCAAACATATCTTTTTCCTAGAATAGAATTAAGTCATGGTGACATCTGCTCATATTATTTTGAAATCTTCCTCCATGGTAAATTTGGTGAAGTCGAATCCAACTGTCTGCAGTTCTTATCTACATCTCTAAATGTGTATTGCACTTCTATTCGTGCTCTTTCTAGAATCCATAGAAAGATTTAGTCAAGGTTTGATGGTCAAGCACTTAGAAATGTCTGCTGGATTTATTGATAGTATCTTTCTATATTATATTGTTTAGTTCAGCAATATTTATCCAATTCACCAAACCAGTATAATGCCTTTGTTGATCTAATATAATAAAGAAAGTCTGTTGACAAGTAAGGGTCTGTCGTTTCAACTGGCAGCAGTAGCTAGATCATCAGCATAATAGACACGTCAGTGGAGCATAATTCCTATAAGGTAGTATTGAAGAAAATATTCTTGTTAACGACCTTTACCAGATGAATAATTGAATTCAAGTATAATATAATAGTGAACTTAGAGATCCTCTTGGTATCTTGGCCAAAAATCTCTTCATTCCATAACTTGAATACGAAGATGCTTGTTTTAAATAATTGTTATTCCAAAAATCATCAGTAAATGCTTCATGAAAAAAGAATCTTTCAAATAATTGCTGATATTCTGCAATAAAAACTCAAGACATAATAACAATAAAATATTGCATTGCCTTCACAGGTGGAGAATAGAGGTGGGGCAAACAGATACTTATTTGCAAAACAATACGTTGCACCACCGAAAAAAAATAGTTTTGTTATTCTTTGGATCTATACTCGATCTGAAAGTGAAAAGTCCTCTTGTACGTTTTTCGTTCTCGAGTAAAACCGAGTCTTGTGCAATCTTAGAATGCCAGAAGTTAACTTCTGCGGGATTGTAACTATGAAGCGTCCAGTTTTCTACAGCAGCGTTTTTCGATTTTTTGTTTGCGTTACATCCTGTTCGACAACGTTCGTTTTTTTTGTTTGTTTTATATATCGGTGTATCTTTGCAGGTAAAATTTACTCATGAGCTATTGAGCTAAGTAGCTTCTTCCAAAACTTGCCCATTTCTCTCTCCATATCTACTAACTCTCTAACTACTTTAAAACTCCTCCAAGAGTAGCACGTCCAAGGCGAGCATTAGTCACATTATACAGTAGAGGAACAGATCTCATTTTTTCTGTCGCAGAATGAGCAATATAAAAAAAATTAATTAAAACTATTTGGCTAAAGAGTTTCCTACATTGCTGTGATGGAAAACTTAGATCTATCGTAGTTCCGACCAGAAGAACTGTCCCCATTAACGTAGCAATAAACCAACTAACGGAGAAAAATCAAGTTTGGTAGAATTTGTCGTTTCTCATGATTACATTGACTAACTAACTGCTCTAGAAGTACCTAGAACTATTTGAATAGTATGTCCCATCTGTACTTCATTACAGAAGACGTGCTAATGGACAGACTCAAACTATCTGGTTTAGGTTATAATCTAAATCTTCATTTTACTGCAGAAAATTAGAAAAATTTAAGTTTCACTCCACAATCAGCTCCCACTTTCATTCCAGATTAAGTAGAGGTACGGTTTCTAAGTAGTACTATATACAATTGGCTGCAGTGGTGCCTCTGTAAAATAAAGACGAGATAGATAGTGTTCTTGATATTAAACCAGAAAACGAGAAGAATATGCCAGCAGTTGAAAAGAACCAAAGGTAACACAGCAGGAGCAGCTGGTCAAAAAGTGCGCTTGCAATAAAAAGCAGACAAAATACTTCAAAAGAAGAAAGGATGCAAAGAAAAACTCCGACTTGCTCTGTTTTCCTTCCTTCCTTACATTTGTTAATTGTTGCACGAGGTCATTTAAAACCGGTTACTCATGAATTACAATTGCGTTAGCCTGCAAGTAAGTATATGAGAAATAAAAAATGTTCTATACGTCATTAAAGGGATATTTGACTTTGGCAAACTAAATCAAAGAAATGGGGCATTTCTGAACATTTTAATTTAAAAATTTACTGCATACTATAAGCATCTTCTTTCATTTGGGAGACACTCTTACTCTCTATATTTAGACACCGATGTCTTGTTGACTACCATAAAGTACAGATGGAAGTTCTGAACGTGTAGGCCTGCTCAACTGCAAAATAGCAAGGCAATCAGCCGGTCCTTATAAGGCAAGTTTAGTGAAGAGAGAAACTAAGTGTTTAATTCATGGACGACTTTGAATTTTCATGAGTATGCTATTATAGTGCTGATTTCAAAAACTGAAAGAAAAAAGTACAATCAAATAAAGATGTCCTGCTACTATCATCTACAGAAAAGTATTTCTATTTTTTGATGATACAATAAAAGGTTGATGACATAGAGAAAAGCATGGTATCAAGTTCAAAAAAAGACATAGGTATGGAAGATGCCCAATTGGCCAATTCACTGATGCAATCAAAATGGTAATAAACCATAGATTATACTAAAATCAATTGTAAAGGCAGCATCAAGGAGATTGCTAATAGCAGATTATTCAAAATCATAATCATTACCCTTTCAATAAGGTGATAAAAATCTGAAATGAAAGTAATTTACTGTTCTGACATGATAGCAACTACCTGGACTACTATTACATGTAAGAAAGGATTTTTTTCATGACAACTAAATAATTGCACCAAAGCTATGCAATGCATTTCTATATGTATAAAAGTCGAGTTGAAAGAATTAACATAAGTCTTCCATTCTGTCGAATAATTTTAGTTCATTTATGTAGGTATCATGCTTAGTGTTTACAACATTCTTTAAGGGTAAGGAAAGGACTGTAACATTTCTAGGCGCTGGATTTTAAAACACCTTGTACGCGATTAATAAAGAATCAGATAATAAATTAAAATTCTCTGGGCTTTTAGAGTTAGGAGTCTGAATACGTAATTTCAGTTTTTATTGTTTAATATTAACAACCCCATAAAAACACCCTTCGAGATAGTTCTATTGAAATTAATCATTCGATTTTAAATGCACTTTTTGGGGGAAGAGAATTATAGCTCTTAAATGTTAACGAAATTGGTCGATAAAAGGTGCTTACCTAGGCTTTTTTTTACAAGAAAACTCCATTTAACTAGAGCACGTATTGGTAATGAAAGCATCCCATTTCCGGCATTGGAGGATTTCACGGCGCCCGAAGAAGCCTTCCTCATTGTCACGCAAAGACACTAAAGACCCCTTGATTGAAAACCCGTTTCCAAACTCCACCTTTTTTCACTGACATAATTGCTTTCGCGGTAAAAAATAACAGCATTTGATACCTTTAAGTAACTTTCAACAAGAGGGATTTTTATTTTTCATTTTTTCTTCTTGATTTAATGTCACGTCTCTAGCAATTCCGTCGACACTTCTGTTTGTATACATTGTTGATTGGTAATTATAAATTAAAACGAACACACAACAATGCGAAATAAATTAGTATTTGCTGTGATAGCCGGTATTAAATGGAAAGTAATTCGTGTTTAATTTTAATAATATGCATGTATAAATACTAGTTTAATGGAAATACTCATTTCTGTAATTAATTCAGTTCAAAATTAATTTAAACAAATAAATTTTAATTGCAATATTTATCCTCTATAATGTACATGTATCGTTTGGTTTACCTTGGTTATGATTCAATTAAAAGCGAAGGAGTAGTAACTCTACCATTCTTGGAATGCATTTAACATTTTGAAAAAGATTTGCTCTTATTTCATTTGGAATTGACTTTCTACGGAAAAACTCTAACAGATTTACTTAAAGGTATAATAATTAAGACAACAGTGATAATAAAATATCCTGTAGTATAAGTAAATTTCGTTCAAATGCGATATTAAATGGGAATAAATAACTGTAAGCTAAACTGTTTACAGTGATTTATAACAATGGAGGTCGCTTAAATAACGTGGTGTATAAATCAGCGGAGAGTGTAATGTGATTATTTGTGTTTAATGTGATTTGTTGATCTGACGGCCGTGCACCTCGGCGCTGACAGCGGCGTGCGTCCGGAGAGAGCGTCGCGGCGACCTGTCAAATCAAGCGGAACTACCGAATGACAAATGCACTCAACTCTGCCGACGCTTATTCGAGTGCAGATTGTATAAAATGTAATTGAATCATGTATTGTGATCATATTCAGACTGAATGTGATGCATTAGTTTCATGCTCAGTCTATTTATTTAATACACGATGGGGGGTTACTCGATATTACGTGTCATCACGATAATGAATATAGAAAATTTGTTCCTCAATTTTTTTTGCTACGTTTTATCACATTTTACGAAATACCAAACATCTTCCCCTAAGACGAAAGCGAGCGTAAGAAACAAACGTTTCAATTTAAAGCCATTTAATTCCTTTACCCTGTTGCCATTATAAATTGCAATTGTCAATCATTTTAAAAACATGCAGTCTTACAAGCTATTAATGCATTTTATATCAGGACATTTAGGTGCATAGGAAAAAATAATTATTTCTGTCGCACTATTAGTATACAAGCCGCTTCAATTGCTAATTCTTTAATTCTTTTATAAAACTTTTAAATATCAACCGAAAGATACAAAAAGATAAATAAATAAAAACAGCCCAGACAGTACTTCTTTTTCAGTCAGGTTGCCCTTAGTCCAACGATATTTAATTAAAGGATGATCATTCTCTATAGGTATGTGATGAGATCGGGGTACCTAATAAGGATAGCCTTTTAGCATTCTTTAGTGTAAAGTTCGTAAATTGTAGTCCTCTAAATAAATGGATACTTTTGGTCGGCTTCGTGTGAATTTTATACAATATCTGGCAGTAGACTGGTGCGACATTGCGACTGTTTGAATCTTACCTCATCTTCAACGTAATTAGGTTGTTCTCGGATATCTTAGTTGCTCGTTCAGATTTATTCATTTTGATTTAGTATTATCTTGGTTTCGTATTAGCAGTAAAACCGTAATTATCTGATTTAAAGTTTGTTCTTGGGATTGTGTTAAAGAATCTGCAACTTTTACGGTAGATCAACAGTACGAAGATGGTTGAGAAATTCCAAACTGAAGATACAAAGTTACTAGATCAACCAAGAACAGGTCTTCCGATTTCAACACATTGCAATTTCAAATCAAAAGAGTTCTGCACTGGTCAGGCAGCAAAATGTCAATTTGTGGCATGAAATAGCAAACCACGCACGCAGAATATTATGGACTAACGAACTTTTGGATATTTTTATCTAAAAGCTTTCTTAATTCAGTTCTGATAGACTTTGGGAACTTCTACTCAAAAACGTAACATCTCACAAGAACTGATAGTTAGATATCAGAGACTATGAAATTATTTATTTCTTCTGTAGTGTATCAGGATCTTCTTAGACCATGTAAGCGTTATTCTGAGATGATAACACGTTTTAAATAGGTATCAAAATTGTAAATACATCTTTCGCTGCGTGTTTTCTTGGCACATGCACGTTTTACTTCATATTACACATTTTTGAGATTTTTGAGTATACTGGCCAATAAACTCAAATTTAGCAGACGGTACAAACTTTATAACGATGAAAATGTTAACCTTTCTGCTTTGCAGATGATAGCGAGAGGCCGTTGTGAGTGCATTCAATAAACATGCAGAATCATTTATTTTAGAACATGCTCACAGATACAAGACAGATTGTACAGTGCAGATTTAATAAACTCCTTTCTCCATGCAAAACGATAATTATAAATCAGGCAAAATCTTTGACAGACCTTTCCAAGTAAACCAAACAGCTAAAGCTGTGTATCTATCAGTCTAATTCTTTTCTACTGAAATTGATTTGACCCTGGTGGTCATACCCATGCTTAAATCGGTTTCCTGCGCAGCATTCTACCAAGACGCAGATTATTGAAAGGAGAAACTCGGTGGAGGATTTTCAAAACTGGATATGATTCGTGGTTTCCATTATTTCGTTATGTGGGTGCAAAACTCACAAGTCAAAAATTTGTCATTTCTTAGAAAAGCAACTCGCAACTCCAATTTCAAACAAACCCATTCTAAATATCTTCTGGAATTTAGTTTCAAATAGAATTCCAAGCTATCCAGAGAATTAGAAATTGCATTTTCCTTTCGCGCTCATAGTGCGGCTTGACAATAAACATAGCACAATTGGAGGAGGCAATTATTCGGATGTTTGGTTTGTCTACACACTAGTCTGTTTAGTCTCTGTAGATGAGAGTGGTTGTCATAGTATTTTTAAATGAAGGACACATTATGTTAGTTACTAAGTCAAGTAGGCTTGAAAAGACAAAATTAATTGAACCACAGAACAATTAGGACAGAGAATGGAAACGAACTTCAACTAGCTGAATATGCTTGTAGGATATCGTATCATCAAAAAAACGATGCATATTTGTAAAAAAAAGATCATCGAAATTTAGACTGTAAATAGGTTGTCAGGGGAAAAAGATTGAGAAACACTGATTTAACTGTAAAAATGAATGACGTTTCTCAGAAATTTACTGTCACCATTGAATGATTTGAGATTGCTGCTGTTCAACTTATTTACAATAAACATTAAATGGTTCATTTAATGTTGCTATGTAGATTTTTCTTTTTTACGCATAGTAAAATGAATTCTACCAAAATGATTCATTTTTGACGTATGTCGTCAATAATGCGTAAAGCCTACTTTTAGAAGCGGTCGTAGGAAAAATATTTTATTGAATTAACAATGCAGTTTTCTTGCTTACATATTATGTCAAGCATATCAAATATATTTTGCAAGTAGTTGAATGAAAGCAAGTAGTTAACTACTAGTAGTTGATAATTGACACTTTTTCGAATAAGTAGTTAATTACTTTGTAGTTAAACTACTTTTTGATACGAGTAGTTGCTAGTTGTAGTTAACTACTTTTTCAGAGCCCAATTCGCCAGGAAGTCTTCTGATTTAAACGTTCTGTAAAAATTTTCTTCTTCGCGTGTGGGAAAGTTCAAAGGCCAAATATTTCAAACTATCTGCTTTCCATACGCTTACAACTTTCACCCTTTCTGACTCAACCATCTTCGTGTGATTGTGTGCAAAAAAGGCAAGTTAACATTTTGCTCAGCATTAGAGTTCTACACTTGTTAAAAGGAACTACAAAAACCTGTTGGAACTTGGCTTCATTAGTCAGTATGTTCTTAGGTTCCAAAACCTGATCTGATTTGGTTCAGTTGTCTAATACTACAAACTTTAGGCAAATCATACTTTGTGACATATAAGAATAAACTTCCTCTTCAGCCACAGATGCAATCAACACTTTGAGAGAAAAAGCAGTTGCAACAATATTCCAGACGGATCTACTATGACACGCACGGAAAATGCTTCTTTTCACATTTTTTTTCGGGCTCACTTTATTATGAATCGTCTAAATGAATAATGCGATGAGCTTAGAAAAACGCGCAACAGCAAAATTTCGAAGTTGATATTTTTTATCACATAATGAGGAAAGCACTTTAAATGAGAAGAAAATCAATAAGAGGACTAAATGATAGGGGATGTTTGAGAAGTTTAGATTGAATGTTACAAGAAGATAGAAGACGGTCGACACTAAACAAACCAACCAAACAATAGATATTATCGAAGTTAACTAAAATAACAGGTTAAAATTATATGTATAGGTAAGAAAATTTCTTCAAACTCTCCTGTTGATACAAAAGGCTCCTGATAATATAATTTTTTCAGGTATTCATGTTAATTACAGATCCTTTTAATATTTAATTAATATATACTACATTCTACATCTGAACTGATATTAATATCAAAATACTTACCAATCAAAAAATGCACGTAACTAATAGTTTTATATGCTAGAACTATCTTTAGTTACAAGGCACAATTTTTTAACTGTAAGTAGACATTTTATGATCAATTATAAAAACACAAATTTAAATCTTATATTGTTTTTGTGATCAATCTTGCTTTTGGTTATCATATTCCCTTTCGCTTTTATGTAACATGATGTTTAACGTCTCGTTTTCTGTTTGTACTACGGTTAAAACTCCTTCGGGACAACTTAGAATGGTCGTTGTTTGTTTAATACACAGCTTGTAAGTCGAATTTCCCATCTATCATATTGAAACCGCTGTGTAATTCTCTTGTAGCAATTTCATTTTATGTAGTAATGGTACATTTCACAAAGATCTAATTCTAAGAAACTAAGAAGCCGGTGTCTTTTCTAACTACTAATAGTTCCGTGTAGCTAAACAAACGAGTATAATGACGTAATTATAAAAAAACCGTATACTGATTGGCTAGGGCAGTTTTTAATGGAGTTTGTCGTTTAATCTGGCAATAGTACTTAATTTAAGAGTAGGTAAAATAGTTTAGACTAATTCTAAATAATTATTTCCGTGACAAGGTGATTAATTGTGATTTATAGGTGCGACTTAGTCTGCCAGAACAACTGAAAAAAGTTCATTTGTAAGAGGTCACGCGGAAAGTAGAAGTTGCCTCATTTACAACGACAGGAGCTTTCGAACGTTGCAGCCAACTAATCCCGTATGTTCTTATTCTTTTCCGCCACGAACATAAATACACGGCGTGCCTACCGGGATAAAAAGCATGAAAGAAGCAATGCAGTCTCTTCCACTTGGACAACAGCGCACAAAACAACAGTAAGGCAATTAGTATCGTGTTCTATACAATTAAGGAGTCGTGGCTTTTTCTTTTACTTCTTTTCGAATCGGTTTTTCCAAGACGTTCAGCGGCGTGTAACCATCACAATAGAAAAGAACACGGGCGCCTATTGAACTGTTTTTCAGTGTTGTATAAATCTTGACGCTTTTTGGTTAACGTTTTCGTGTGCTATCCAAACGTATTATCCTCTTTTATCCCTTTGCTAAATTAAAAACGTTCTAAGGAGCAGGAGCAGACGATGATAAACCAGATATTAACTGTATCTAATAAAGAAGGGCTTCGAATTGAATTATTGTAATCGCAAAATGCGTGGCCTTTACGTTTATTATTTCTCAGGTAGATCGTTTAGATTTGTCATGAATACCTGTTTCCAAACGTTTTTAGTTTGTTTAGTGAAAACAATATTCACATTAATAAATCGAATTTCTTGAATATCGCAAATGATTAATGTTTTCAATTTCCTCTTCTTGATAACTCGCTTTTACCTACTGAAACATTTATACTAGTCAATTACCTAGAAAATGCTGACAACTTTTTCCACTATTAATTCGTTGCGACATATGGAAACTGAAAATGAATTCAGATCGGATATCCTTTCAGAGGCGCACCTACCGTGGATGTTCTACCGTTCTCCACATTTCTATTGCCGCAACAAAGCCAATTCAGATTCCCTGCTAATGGCATATTACATTGTTACCTTCCTCGCATCATCCTGGCTCCATTCTTCGGAGACGCACTCAAGTGGCACCGGTGCTCGCGCTTTGTCTAACTTAGGAATTGAGCAAAGTCACCGTTTCAGTCGACGGAGCCGCCTGTCATTGCAAGCAATAATAGCTTCATCTCTCGTTATGATGGATAACGGTGGGGCATCAATTAAGATTAGGCCCGAACAATACCTATCTGAGTGAAAGGCTCACAGTCGGACTTGCGACGGTATTTTAGATGCGCCTCCCCGTGCTCATGTATACATGGCACAGTAGCGAAGCACTTTACTGTATTGAATTTAGACGTCGTTGTTGGGAGGGTTTTTGTAGGGCTTGTGCTTTCGAAGATATCGCCCCTGCGAGCGTCGAAACAACAACACTAGCAAAAACGCCGCACGACGTACCGCACTCTAATGGCGATCGTGAAGGTGTATAATCTGATAACTAGCAATTAGTTAAATGCACTCATTTATCAAACGCAGGAAGCTTACGCTCGTTATTAAAGTATAATTAAATTTCTACATAATTTCGAAAGGGTCAGCGAGTGGCCCGGCCGTCGGCGTCTCCGCTCCCCATCCCCTAGCTACGTTTCGCACAGGAGAAATCACTTTATATTAGAGGCTCATTGAGAACACAAACGAAAGGAATACAATAGAGGGCATGGAAGAAATATAACGCAGAAATGACTCATTGGATATATTGCAAGCTCCATAGCATTCGAAAGAAGTTTTTCGAGCTCATTTATCCGCAGATAGGTGAGTTATATAACGGACAGCGTTACGAAAGGCAATATCACCGATGCAGCGATTTCGAAGCAAGTGCAGGCAATAAGTAGAGGCAATTACTTAGTTCGTCGATGATGATTGATCAGAAATATACGACTGCAGTCTTTGAGGGGAGGATCGGTTTATGAGTGCAGGGTGCAGGAGAGGTCCTCTCATGGAGCTACAATATCCGGCGCCATCTGCGATGTGATGTGCGGTCACCACCGCGTATTCCGGGGCTAAGGTGGCCCGGATATTGGCTAGTTTTATTACCCGGAGTGGTCAGCGGACGTGCGACGCTCTCTGCATGTTTTTCTTCATATCATCTCATATCTGAGGTAAACCAGCGACATAACCGAGCGGAAACCTGGCTCCGATGAAGAAATAACATTTTATGTTGTTTTTACAGGCGACCCGATGAAATTGCGTGGCGCTAGCGCTCTATAAAACTGAGGAATTTTCCTTGAATTAATATCCGAACATTAAATTAATATTGTATCTTGTAAACACAGCCATCCGATGTCTTAATAAATTATCTTAGTAAATGTTTTATGGAAGAGCTCTCGTTTCTAATAGATTTTAATAAAGCAGATTCCGATCAGTGTAGGGCTACGACTTCTATGTATAAATTGCTTACTTTGTATGTATATGCATATTAACCGCACCTTGACCGAAACTTTGAACGTCGATAGTAAAAGCGACGTTCCCCTCGCAAATAACCTCTTTTACAAACGTATAACCTATGTCCATCCGCATATTGGTATTTTTATTAGCCACAGTGCCCTTATTGGTCGTCTAGAAGGCCACGGGCGATTGAGGGTTCGAGCTGATGTATGCACGACTAAGAAAGGTCTGTTATTGCATCGGCAGCCCGCGGCTATCCTACCGGTCAGAAATATCCAATAAAGAACACCGATCATCTTACATCGTTCCTGAAGTGGAAAAACAACCGTATTTATCCCACGCTTATGAAGCTACTGAAAGCTCAATTCCAAAGTATATTACTTGCGAAAGCAGCTTTCGAAACTGCAAGTAACCTCAGCGATTGAACCGGAGTTCGGCTCCGTCTTTAGTCCTTTGAAGATACGGGCGCATTTTAAATTAATCGCAAATGAAATTCTTCGGCTTGTGTTCGATTAGCTCGTATATTGTTAACGATATAAATATAATCCGATAAAACAGCAGAATCCGCCCTTCCAGTCCAGGAGGGTCGAAAGAACGGTATGCGGGAATCTTTGTCTTCGAAAACTAATTTTCCCCTTGCTGTGTCACATATATCACGTATTGCTTGGAGCGTCAACGGATCGCCGATTGTTATTGGCGGAAGCAACGACACAAAGAAGACTTTACAGTGACACATTTAGAGGCAGATTACTTTTATTTTCAGGTCCTGAATTCATTGCGTCGCGCGGATAGGTTAGTACCTAGGCGAAGGCGTTGAAATTGGAGCTCGGTGCGAATTCCTGCAACGGAAGGAGGAACGAATGGCGATCAGAATTTAATCAAACGGTCGAGATATTGAGGAAAACAGCGGCACTGAATACATTTCGGAGCGTGTATGTTCAATCAGACTCGTTAGGAAATCGGGCCAATATCCAGATGTTCTTTCTTCTACTTCTCCTGTAACGCACGGTTATGTGGAAAAATTCGTGTATTATAAATGCAGAGCAAACGTATCTTTTAACGAACTCTAAATCTCGATACGACCTTCATAAAACGAAACTTAAGTGCATTCCAGACGTTGTAACTTTCAGTGTATTAGGTTAGCGAAATAAGAATTTCAGTTTTATAAGAAATAACGATATCCAATACATTTCTCGTTTAATGGCACATTTAAAATTCTAGATGTGGAATTTAAATTTTTTATCATTCAGTGGTTTGCGGTTACATAAATTGGAATAATAGTAATAATAATAATATTTATAAAAACACGGTTGCCCAATATGACAAATTTCGAAAACACAGAAAAACTAATTTATTAACAAAGAAGAAAAAACGTCAAAAGAGAAAATTTAAATAATCTTATTCTGCTAAGATGAATTGATGTCACCAGAACTCCACGACCTGAAACGTATAGTTATTTCTTTTTTTTTCTTAAGAAATGGGTAGTAGAGGAGTTCTATCTCCAAGATGAAATTGTTTCAAATTTTATGCATTGTTAGCGAGAGTCACAACTGATTTTATTTGAGTGAATGCCATAGATCAAAGGCATCGTCACGTCCTTGTGTTCTAACCCGAGTTCCGTTTGGGACCTTGTCTCTTCTTTCACGAGCCTTATCAACATCTTTGCGGCAGAAATCAGCCTCGTTAACGAGGCCGATAGTTTATCTACCGATATAATGGTCTTGATCTCGGCGACGAGTCTGAGACACAGGAATATAAAATGTAAAATTAACCAATAAATGCTACAAGAGGCGCATTCAAGTGAAACGCGAGTACTAAGTTGGGCCCCTGGATACTAAAAGCGTCAACATTCATCACAGGGAAATTAGTTTTTTCGTCAATGATCCGTAGCCAATCACAAGCCCCGTAACAACACAACAAGGTGGCAATAAACATGTCGACCGCTTCGGCTCTCTGTCGGAATGATTAAATTAACAGCTCTTTGACTTTAAAGCTTAGATAAAATACGATTTTTCGAGATTAAAGCCGTTAGAACGTGATCCAAAAGATACATTTAACATGCTCGAGCAATAATAAATTTTATGCCAACAATTTTGAGACTCATAATATTAGGGCTCCCCTAAGCCCTATTAAAAATTAACCCTTTTCCAAAAGTACAACTATAAATTCTGATCAGAAACCAAGTGAAATGAATATGAAATACCTAAGAAACAGGTTAATTTTACTCCAGAGACCGTACTGCACTCTGTAATCAAGTTATATTGCTTTAATAAAATTCTCAACATAATAATACTGGAAAAGATGTGAATTTTCAGGGTTATTATTTTTGTCGTATTGAAATTATAGTCTTGAAAATTAAATTTACTTTAGGGTTTCTTTATTCTTAAAATTAAACAAATGTGTATGTTAAGACTTATTTTTTAGGTTAGATATAATTATGATATTTTAGAAAAAGGCTTAAGTGTTTCATGATGGAACTTTTAGTGGTAAAACTATTACAATCGAGAAATTTGTTTAAAAAGTAATTTGCTAAAGTTTGCTTTCCTTTTAAGTTGAATAAGGTGCAGAAAAAAAAGTGATATGCTCTTATTTTCGTTCGTTTCCTTCATACTAAAATACACGTAAATTTTCGAGTCTTTCCAACTCATTTTACAAAAAAATTAATTAAATTAAAAATTAAATTAATTAATTGCAAGTTTGGTTAAAATATGAATCATTAATGTTATACACAAGTTTTGTGTAAACAAAGAGTTTAAATACATGTGATGAGGTCATAGACACACACGAGGTCTCTTCTCGTCACAAAGATAATCTATAAAATAATGTAATTTGCCGTATTCTTACACAAATTAGCATATTAATTGCATATTTACTAATCACGGTTTAGATGTTATCTGAAATGATCAAATTAGCTACCATAAATAATTTATAACTAAAAGATTCTTATACATACTATCCTTGATAATCATTACCACATCATTTTATATTTTACTGCATTTTGACGAGTGTACTACATATTTATGTAGTATAATAGGTGTTGGTTGAAACAGGGCATACGTTATAGTACGATTGTGAGCAACGTAAGTGAAACATTGTATTCAATTCACTTTAAAATCGCAAAACTGTCGGATTTAGGGCGCAAAGAAGGCAATGTATCCACCACGAGCCACTATTTGGTGAGGATTTTTGAGATGGAGGAGTGATTGGGTCACTGGCTGTATATGGTGTACATTATTGTAATATGACAACGAAGCTTTTACTGTCTGGATTGGAAGGTATACAACTGGAAGACATGATTCTGGCAGGAGAACGCAACCTGTCACACTGTGCTCAAAATAATCGTGTTGGAAGATAAACTTTCTGATCGTGTTATCTCACGCAATGACGACCAGAAATGGCCACAGAGATCGTGCGATGTGACACCGTATGATTTCATTCTTTGGGGTTTTGTAAAGTTTTAAGCTACTTATATGTAGACTAAGCATGCTGAGCTGCGCCGAACCGCGTGAAACTTTGATTTGGACAGCAAACCGCGCAGAAATGCGCCAGTTTGATCAAAGAAAAATGAACGTTCTTGCACGCCCACTTTGCACAGCTGTTTAGTTTCATTTTAAAAGTTCATCGTTTTTTGTTGAATATGGCTGACCGATCGCATGAAAGGATTGAAGGACTTATTGGTTTGTACAGAAACCAACCGCAGCTCTGGCCAGTGCCGAGGTTTTCGATTTTTCCTCTTGGTTCTGCGCTGTTCCGCACGATTAGGTGTTGTGCGGCGCGATTTGGTGCAGCTCGGAGCATTTGATGTGTTTAGGCCTTTAAGGCAGTTCCGCGCAAATGTAATCGAAAATTTCGTTCAAGTACCAAAGCGTGTCAGCAGAGTCGTAGTGGTCACTTATCGGATATTGTGTTTCACAATTAATCACAATGCGTATACCTTGTATTAAAATATGAGCACTTTCCGAAAAACAATTATTTAAAAAAAATAAATCCTGCGCTCTTGTTAGGACACCTTTTATATTTCCCAGAATTTAGGTCTGTATTCAATTTGGAATGGTCTTCTACATCTTCTAAATTCTGTTTTAAATTTTATTTTGCAATTTAATGAACCGGAATATTTAAACAAAACGTTCATTTTATATTCCGGAGAAAAAGGCAACTTTTAAAAGACTTTCGATAGCTCTGACGCAAAAAGTTTCTTTAGACTTCTACACTAATTATTGCCAGAATAATCACCCGTTTAGTACGGTATCGGCAACATAGTGTGTACATAAATAATGTCGCAAATCATTTTTTTGATGAAGCAATTAACTAAATACTATACAAAATCTAATTTCATATTAATTATCCAAAATCGTCTTATGGGCTCTTAGGAAACAAATTTTATGTAATTAATGCTAAATCAGATTTCGTGTATTTGATCAATTCATTCATTAACAGAAATGTACTGCGACATTATTTATGCAAAAAGCTACATCTACAGAAAACTTTCTTGGACTTTCACTTTGCGAACTTCAGCGTCTTTCTAGTGTCTATAGTGTCTTCTATTATTAAAATGATATTATTAAAATTATATTATTAAAAATATGTTAGCTTGTCTGGAGACGGTTGCGAAGAACTAGACATATTCCTGTCGATATCGACGTCATTCCTTTCCAAGATTCACACTACTAGGAATTATAAAGTCTGGAACTTTAGAGCATGAGTCTTTTCCTCTCCACTACTTATCTAAGGTTAACCCTAGTATGACTTTAAATTCTAATCATACTAACGATTAACAATTATGATTAAAAATCTAGTAGTTAATTGTCACGATTATTATACTCGTAAATTGTTCGTGACGATTAACAACTAATAATTTTTAATCGTAATCGTTAATCGGTAGTCTGACTAAAATTTTCCTAACACTGCATCTGAAGAGGAATCTGATACTACCACGTACAGTCAACTCATAAATGATTTACGTTTTGGTATTTAATGTCTGAATTCATGACCGATTTTGATTAATCGATTACTATTTATAAAATGTAGAATGGTTCATAAAATGAGAAATTAAACGCTAAAATATAAAACATTTTGCGACATTACTTTATGAGTTGACTGTACGTATTGTAACTAATACCTAGACAACTTTAATCCGCCTGATGATCGACTTTAATTTTACTTGTTACTGCTACTCAAAATCTATCACACGAAGAGACTGAAAGAGAACACCATATTGTTAGATTTTACAAATAAATATAATTTTTTATAGAAATTAAAATTAAAGGGATGTCTCCAGTATCTAGTCAGGAACCAGACTGACCCAGAGTATCCATGTATTTGCGTATTTGTTCCTTCCTTGTAATCTTTTTCTTTGTTATTGGATACCAGGAAGGACCAACATAGAAACAGATGACACACTTTTACTAGAATAACACAGTAAATAGCAATATTTGAAATTAAATCTAACAATAGGCGTTTCATTTGGCTTGATTTCATTCCTCCAATAGATTCTACCATCTGGCTAGAGTATTTGAGACATTTAAATTCTTGTGTAATCGGTATGTCATTCAAGTTATTGACACGACCGAGAAGGCAGATGTCCAACATCGAATTTTTAATCAAAGCTTGAAACAAACTCAAAGAAATCTTATTGGCTTTAGAAAAATGTAACAATCTTTGCCATAAATCAGCTTTCCTTGGTTTACTTTCTCATTCTGCTATTTATTAGGTTTACTCACTATTGTTTTCCTGTACCTGGTATTTCTGGTTCCATTTTTATTTTAAATTTCAACATTCTCAGATAGATGAAGAACTGCTGACGTGGTGCGAGACATTTCCCTTCCACGACGTTTCTTCGACAGTGAAACTGGTGCTTCGACGATATTTAGCTGTCGTTACAGTCTGTGGCACTTCTACTTGAAACGCCAGGGTTGCCAGATTTCTTATAAACAAATACGGGCAGTACAAAAAAGCGAAGAGAAATTCGTAAATGCCTTTTATTGCAGAATACACGAAGGATGAGCCTCGGGTTGTGAATCGTAGGGGATCCCATTTGGGATCCTTAGGCAACGACTAATCTTTTTATTATTTACCTGTACTAACAAGACTTTCTTTAAAATAATTTATAACACTAACATTCAGAATAAAAGATCCGCAAAAGAATACTCGTTTTTCAACAGCTTTCGATTTATTCAAAGTAAATTTTATTACCTGAAGTTGTATTCAAAGTATTATTCCATAATTGTTCAATGGTGTGTAAAATCAGTTTCAAATATCGATGCGACAGGTTTTCCATTATGTGATCTATGAAGCTCTTCGAGATCCTTGTAACACAGAACGTAACAGAAGCTTATATGACTCAAATTGAGTAATATCAGCTTAGGAAACGCAAACGAGACATTAAGAGTTTTAGAAGGGTTGCCTTTCTGCGCTAGAGAAATTATTCCATGATATATTAGTAATAAACGATTTGGAGCTACAATAACACAGCCATTGCAGAAATATAGTACTACTATTGGGTAAGTGCAACGTTTCTTCATGGTTTTGGTTAATGAGGCAAAGTTAATTCTCCTAGAAATTCTTGCTTGGTCATCGATCAGTTGATCTTGTACAAAGTTTTTCACTTTTATTCTATAATTTTCATATTTGCCTAGAAAAAACTTTTTATTTGAGATATCCATTTGCAAGAAAGAAATCTGTCAGCTTTTACTTTGAAAAAAGGCTGTATATCCTGAGTTGTGTTTCAAGATACTAGAAGTTCCTCAACTTTCAAAGCAAAACCTTCAAAAAAGGACAAATAAAAAATAAAAAGGCATTATCTTTCATCTTGACAACGCGCGACTTCAAATTGAGACTCACTTCAGATTCAAGAAACCTTAAAACAAGGGGGAATGGGAGATTTATAGTCCAATCGAGACTTCATTAATGAGGAACAAGTTATAAACTTATCACAGTTTGCTCCATATGTAATTAAATAATTAAATGTATTTTTGTATTGGTAATATTATGTCTAGTGCAAAATATAGTAGGATCGAAGATTTGGTTCTCGATAAAATTCAAGTAACATAAAAAATAAAAATTAGAAGTGTGTCAAACTCACTATGTATAACTTTTCTAAAATTGGTATGATTAAGGTTTGTTTATAAAAACATGCAATTGGGATATTTCTTCTGTTCAACATGCAACTCCTATTTGCTATAGAGAATTAATACCTTAACGATTTGTTACTTAAAAAGGAGGAAATAAAGAAAGAAAAGTATATTATTGAAAAGATAATTTCCATATTTCGAAATTAGTAAGAACAAGACACTGCCTCTTTGAAGATTCGTAATTATTATCGGTGAGTAAAAATTCATAAAATATCGAAAACCGATTCAATCTAGTTTCTGGAATTTTCTGTAACAATTGCAATTAGTCTATTGGTCACACTTATCAAGAATTAAGCCTACATGAAATGAGTATGGCATTCCAAAAATAAAGGTTCAATTGTGCACAAGGAGTTCATAATGAAACTGCAAGATCTTTACAGATTTAAGTATAAAACAGCAAAGAAATGTGTTTCATGAATTTAGTAATAAAACTTTAAGAGAAGCATTCAAATTTAAATTCAATTTATAATAATTATCTTCTAATCTAGATCATAACTGTATTAATCTTTACGTATAACGAGGAATAATAAGTGTAGATTCGCAAAGTTACAATCTATTAATAACAATAGAAAAAGATAAATAAACAATCAAAACAAATTTAGCAGATTGACTTAACAAGATTAAAAATTATAATTTTATCATCAGAAAATAAAACAAAGTTATTGCGTATAAATTTTCCAATTTCATGACAAAATACCCCAATTAATATAAAATACATCAAGGAAGCATTAAAACAATGTTATAAATAGTTAACAACTATTGTTTACAGCGTGTTTAATGCAATTAAGCAGTCGTTGATGATTTACTTGGGGGGTCTTGAAGGTTGAAAACGTCGGTTCATTGCCTCAATATGCGGGAGCAGGTGTGGTCCATTACCTCCACTTAGGTCTAATTAAAGCTTGGGGGCTTTATTATTAGGAAGAAAATATTAACACGACTGTTGTACAAATTAAATAAACCACGGAAACACGATTATTATATTTCATAGTTAAAGCAGTAAATTTCATTTGCATTTCCCTAACTGAAATTCTTTTCATTTAAAATTTATCTAAAAAAGAAAAACTAATAATTCAAAAATTTTATGGCAATAAAAATCAACCCCCTTAAAGATACATTTTTAGATAACGTTAATACCCCTATATTAATTTACTTTAAAAAGAGTCGAACAAAAAACTAAGCCGACAGGACATAAACTAAGTTAAATAGGTTTAAATTAAAACGTCCGGTCGTAACAGGTGAATGCCACCACCTATATTAAACAATTAGTACAACAATAAAAACTCGCTCAAAGTGGAAAGTGATGAGTCATGTGTGGGTGGTTTGTAGTATCAGATAATAAATGATTTATAGGGGGAGAACCGGCTGCAGTCCTTTGCCAGTCGTTAAAAAGGGACAAACATAACAACACAAACCACTCTCATCACAGAGAGCTGTGGAATTTCAACGGGACGCCAGGATCAGGATCAGAAAGGCGGGAAGTTGCGACATCTTTCGGACTTGCAGTTCTACATAAAACCGCTAAGCGTCGCCTGTGTACAGGAATTCTACTGCAATTGTAGGAAATTTAAAAAATTTTCCTTTAAATTGATAAAAACGCTCGTACGTGTTGTTGAATTTGACGTATTTTATTACTGATTTTCATTTATATTAAACTTTACCTCCTTCTACCTCGTATAGCTTTAGGGTTTCCTTCCTTCAGCTGCTTGAACAAACAAAAGCGCGATTCTCTTGATTACCTAAAATTGTGTAAACTACATATACACACCCAATTTATTATTAATAAGAACAAAACTTAAACACAGTTTGAGGTAACCTTGAGAGGCAGTCATTAACCTTCCTTGAAAAAGTTTAATTTACTTATCTAGTTATTTATTTTATATTTCCTTAAAACGAATAAGTTACGGAAAATATACACTTATAATAAATAAAAAAATAGTGTATCGTTTATTATATACCCCTTGTAGCTTCCAAAGATTTTTTGAGAAATGATAATAGGGGAGCATAAATTTCCTAAGGTAAGCTGAAAGATAAAAGGCTGTGATGCGATAAGACACTATTTGTAAACCAGAAAAAATAATAAATCAACAAATAAATAAATAAGGATACATAATCCTAAATAAACTTTCCTCTTCTATATCTTCGGAGTGTATACAATTGTGTCGACTATCTGATAAATTAGGAATTTAAATTCCAAATTAACTTGTAATGTAAACAATTGTATAAATCTCGAAAACAAAGCCCGAGTGGTATCTAAATTAAGAGAAGGTATCACAACGTAAATAATGCTCCAGATTATACATCAGACGAGAGAGCTCTTACTTATTCTCATCTACCTTGCTTTATAAAGATAACCATAATAATTAAATCCCCCTCTTAATGTCAAGTTCGCAACGAGAGAACTTTGCACAGAACGTACCACTCTCTCTGCAAATCCACAAGAACGCTGTTACCTATATGACAATGACGAGCTTGATCCACAATATCGTGTAAGATTTGAGGTTCCTACTTAATCCTCTTTACATGTATATCTGGAATTGCCTTCATCCTTTCATATCTAGTTTATACGTTGCCACTAATTTGAAATTATTCTTGTCAAGCTAATGTCGCGCTACTTGTTCGTAGCAACTGAAGTATAACAACGTAAAAGGTTTCAGTGTTGATACTTTGATTTTTAATTACTTCAGAAGTTACTTATTTTAAATAATAGACAGTCTATGCAAATTCTTTCATTTTTCTTGTTTTCTCGTGAAGTAGTAATTTTCTTAATATGTTATTCTTTTGTTATAACCTTAATTATAAATCAATAGTCATCACTTCGCTCAAATATTTAATCGAAATAATACCCCAGACTCGCGTCACTTCAACTAATATGATGCTACTTTACTTACGCCCAGTTTTAAATTGTGTTGACGCATCTTACTAATTATACTGAACATGATTTACTTCATTCCCAAAGGACAAAGGTACTGGTAATAAAAGATAAAAGGAATTTTAAAGATATAACCATTTCTGTTGTCGGCTAAAAATTATTTACACAACGCAATCATTGATATTGAAAGGATTGATTATGTGGATCCATATTATGTAATCGTATCATGGATTTTTTAATTTCTCCATTGAGACTGTTTTTCTTCTTCTAAGTACTTCCAAACTACGGCCAATTTTTTTCTGCATGTTCTATGTTTTTATTGGCAGACAAAATTCTTCTCAAAAATCTTTTTTATTCAAGATGATACGGTTATGCAATTTTGCAGGTCTTGATCTGCCATTCAGACTCTACTGTTGAATTATTATTCACACCGTTGAACTTTCAAATATAAATAAGTACATTGTCGTTTTCTCTCAACATTCTAAAATGTTTCCGAAAGGGCAAAAAAAAGTTTCTTGAAAGTAACAAAGGAAATGGTAGTTCTTGAAGAGCACGCTGGGTCCAAACCAGAAATCAGTGCAAGGACAAGCTCCTCGTAAAGTACTTAGTGCAGTTCAGCGTTGTTGCATACATGTGAACTGAACGGCGTAGGATATTTTTGTACATGCGTAGATAAGAGATCTGGAGATGGTATCCGGCAATCCTTCAACTTTAAAAGTGCAAGGCCAAAGAAAGGCTCAGAAAGTTAGTGCAGGTTTCAGCATCAGTATCCGCCCACCATACTAAAGCGTTTTCAGTTCCACAATCTTTTCATGGGAAAAAATTTATGCAAGATCCACAACTTTAGAATATTAAAATCCAAGGGACTCATTGTAGAACTGAACGCATATTGATGTAATGATGTTTCCTGTTTCAAATTTTTGAGTTTCTTTCAAAAGATAACAATATGACAAAGCATGCAATGCATTTGTAAACGCTCTTTGGAACTGTAAGTACTACATAAGAAAACGAGAAAGTTCTTAAATAATAAACCAATTTCTGAAACAACTTAGAAATAAATCTAGTCTTATGTTTACACCAGAGGCATAAAAAAACTTTGTTTCCTTCCCCGTTCTTCTAACATTAAAAATGGACTTAGAAAGAAACTTTTATTTTGAAACCTGAGACCAGTTCTAAACTTTTGTTTTAGATATTGGTCAGATGAGTTTCGTACTAACAATAAACTATACTGGGACTATTATAAAACATTATCGGAAAGTACAAAGACTCGCGTAGACAAAATGTCCATAGGGCATCTGAACAGCAACAGTCACAAAGTGACTTCAAGGTACGGTAGTGGGCACAGACGCCGCAGATAAACCTCTGCGCCTCGCGATCTAAGCAATGGACCGGATAGCGGTGTTTAAACTGGTGATGGTTGAATGTATGTACAATGAACAATTAACTTCACAGCTTTTATGAAGTACCCGGGCCTAGTATTTTATCCTCGTCATCTCAAGTTCTCAAATTCAACCGCAAAAGAATTTAAATATACAGCGGCCCTTAAAAGTTACGGCAGCAGCATTATTCGAGGGCGCTTGCCACCAACGGTCGTAGTCTCCCAACACGCTGAGGAAAGAATGAGCATGACCAGCAAGCCAGTTATAAATTCGCACGCCGAAGTCCTGACAATTACAAGACCTGTATTGTGGTACAACCAGAACACGTCAAATTTCATTCGTAGACCCTTGATGATTTGGAGTTTTCTCAGGTGAGAAGTCGTTGCCTACCTTCAGAATGTAGCTGCATCATCGGATGGATAACTTCCGCCGGGATGGAGCGTTGCGTCGTCTGGTCATCCAGATTGTGATAATCTTATCAGCATTGGAATTGATTAGCCAGGTTCGAAACACACTTCGAGCTCATTGAAGGTCCTTTACAGCCGCGCAGTTGGCTAATAGAGCAGTGTCATTTATTATATAATACAAGTTTCCCGTAGAGCAGCATTGAGAGGTCCTACACGTCGATGCTGAAATGCGCCGAAAAGAGAGAACCTTGTTTGTATTCAGCATTTGGCTGCAATCCGTCCTTTTAATAATCCAGAGGTAGACGATAATTTCTGGTAGAAGTGTTTAGGTAGCAGTTCACTCTTGCGCTTTGCCTTAACCTGGGAATCCCAGGCAGTTCAGTTTGTCTTCTTTTCTGTCAAGGATCGTAGATATACTAATTCAAGGATTTATCTTGGAGGATGTTTGATAATACAATGCGCAGCACGTCTATCAAATAAAAACTGAAGAAGCTCTCATCCAAAAACAAACTACACTGCATTTCTGAATATCCAAGAAGCTTCTAAAAAGTTATCTTTCAACAGATCAAGAGCAGTAAAATAGCCTGAAGTCAATTGAATTATTATTAAGAGGGTCAAGTTCGCATTATTTGATAAATGAAAGCATTTTATCTATTTCTATGGGATCTTAATTGCAAACTCCATAGAGAAAATAGAATTTTTCTTTTGTGTACATTGTGGTGGATGGGCTTCGAAAAATCTTGTGAAAGAACGCTTATTCATGTAAGGTCTATCTATAGTCCAGTCAACGAAGGGGTTATAGAGGACATGGAAAAGGGGAGAATTTTTCTCTTGAGGAATGTGTTGGGGGTAGTTAGGAGGCAAAGATACTCAAAGTCCCCGCCTCTAGCCCTGCCGCTTCAGGGGGGGAGGGGGATGGAAAAGTCGGTTCCTTGCTTATAACTCGGAAACGGTGCGTCGTACGGTAAGAAGTATTCTCTACAAACTAAAAGATAATTAAATTTCCTACAAAACTATTTATATTCATTTTCTTTCTATGTGTTATAGTTTCCGAGATATTCGCCAGCGAAGATCGATAATTTTCGAAAAACAAAAAATATGAGGCAAAAAAAGTTTTTCAAAAATTATCGAAGAAAATGAATATAGACAGTCTTGTAGAAAATTTAATTATCTTTTATTTTGTATGGAATACTTCTTACCGTACAACGCACCGTTTTCGAGTTATAAGCAAGAAACCGGAAAGAGGGACTTTTCCACCCCCCTCACCTCTGAAGCGGCATGGCTAGGGGCGGGGACTTTTAGTATCTTCGCCTCCTAACTACCCCCAACACGTTCCTCAAGAGAAAAATTCTCCCCCTTTCCATGTCCTATACAGTCCGCTTTTGGGCATTCATTGACTGGACTACTACTTTTAGAAAGAATTAGGGATTGTTTTTCCTGATTAAAAGAACAAAAGAAATTTTTTTCGCAAAGGTTCATCTCGTCTACAGATCGATTCAGATCGGAAAGTGGCACGTGGGCAAAACACAATATGACCTAATGCTCAGAATAAAAATTGAGGATATCCTCGGTAACCTTGACTACTATTTTCCAGGCAGAATACTGCGCTATCTTCAATTGTGTGAATGATAGTACTTACTAGATTTGCACATATGCATATGCTTCAACTGCCAAAGTAATTCAAGACTTTCAAAAACAATTACGGAAGTAGCTGCTTTCATTTCTGTCCGATTGTTACGTCAAAATCCAAGATAAAAATGAGGCAGATACTGTAATTAAATAATGTGGATTCTCCGATTGCTTCTTTGAACTACAACAGGTTTTAATTGTCTTGATATCTACACTAATGTCAATGTCTGGCATTTCAAGACTGTAAAGAACAATCGTGGTACAGGAGTCTTGTAACCTTTCAAACTTCTTTGGACTTAAATAGAGGGCATTTTGTTGTGATCCAGTTGCGCTTGCTTGGTCCGTTGGACTTATTTTCCTTTGGTTGTGCTTAGTCCATCTCTATCATGTAGATTTGCTTCATTCGCTTATTCTTTTCGCTGAGTGTGGTAACTGCTATGTCTATCGTCGTCATTCTAGTTCTAGTCCGTAAGTTCTATTGTGTTATTTTCTTCTATTTCCTTCCCGCTCCTAATTAATTTTCTGTTTTAGAGATCTTGACAACCAGCAGTACGACTATCGTTTAATCGGGTTAAGTTATACGCACCGCACCTTATGTGGTTATTAACATCTTTTGTCTTCATAACAACTAACTAAAGGTTCTCAAAACAATTCGCAGATACTGAAAGTATGAGAATAAGAAGAACTGTTATGAGCAACGGAAAGAAATATTGCAATTAAATAGTTTTATTGTAAATGAGGAAAGTTGAGCATTCTTGGAAGGAAAGAGTATATAAAAAGAGAGTATCCAAGTTAGAGAGAATTCAAAAAATGTTCTGTCCGAATACTTTTATGTGAGCTGTACAATTAATTAATACATAAGCCCTTTGTTTGTCAAACGTGATGGAAAGATATGTGATATGTACACGAATTACTACAGTTGATTGATTATTTATTTTGCCAATATTTCTAATAAAGATGCATCGTAAAAACTACTTTTGCGACATTTGTTGAGGTTAGGGTTCAGCACCTACTTATACGTCCGAAGCTTTAGGAGATTTTCGGGCGTCAGATTTGATTTAATTTTTAATTTTGTCTTGTTCATCAGTTAATATAGCTAAATCTCGCTTTTTTTTTTGTTAAAAAACATAATATATACAGAATTAAACTTTTTGGTTTATTTTTAGCTTGATAGACCAAAAAGTATAATTAAGTAAAGGTCAAGAAGAAACCAAACAATTTATACAGAATTAATTTGAAATCATGACTTTTTTCAGAAGTATTATTATGTTTTATAATCTGAAGATGCATGGATGCTGACTCCCATGTGAATAATATATAAAATTGTAACAGTTACTGTTGGCTAATGCTGAATTCATTTCAAACGGTGTTTGGGTCGTTATTAGTTAAAACCGTTTTCTTTAGAAGCAAGAAGCAAACAAAATCAAGGTACAGCTTCTTAAAGCATTAAAATTCGTTTCGTGTGCTTACGTAGAAAGTTTGATTTATACATTTTTTAAATTAAAACTTAGAAAAACATCCCACCGGAAGTGATTTTAAATTAAGACTTTATAGCGTATTTAATTAAAGAATGCATAACCAAGTTTGAAGTAAAATTAATTTAAATTGTAATCTCCAATAACTACGCTGCGACGACACGGTGCAACTTTATGCATATGCAACAATACGACGACAATATCGACTCAAAGATGCCCAAACTAATGAAGCCACGACGACAACAAGTGGTAGATTGCGCAATATAATGTTATTACTTAATTAAAACACGAATTTGAATTACCTTTACAAGATGTACTCCACCGAACTCTATACATCTACGGATTGTTTAGAAGAAAAGCACAGTGCTGAAGTTAATCATGTTCTAGGTGGCGCTGAAACATCCCGCAGAATTAATTGGGAGTGGATTATACCAATTAGTGTTGGGGAAGCTCTACTTGCTCTATAAATATTCTAAGACCTACGTTTTGTTACAGAAACATACCAGAAGGAATTTATATGACTTTTCTTGACAAGATTTAGTAGAATTTTTCATCCATTATATCATCATTAAGTTCTGATTTCTGATTTAATTAAATTCTCTTTATAATATATGCAAACGGTCCTGTTAATTTGTCATGTGAAAATAAGCGTGAAATAAAAAATTGCCAAATTTCTTAATTAATGGATTAAAAGAAGTATCACTGAGAATCCGCTGCCAAATGGTGATAGTTTAAAATAGCAGGATCATAACATTTGCAATAAATCAGGAAATTTTTGGTACACATGTAAATATGTGCTCAGGACGACAAAATCAACATTAAACTTCTGATAAAAGCAAACAAGGAAGGTAAATGCAGATAGTGCGCCAGTGCCTAAGACTTCAGCCGATTAGAGAAGTAACAAAATACAACTTGTAAGTCAAAGCAGGAACAAGCGGTGTGTGTACAAGCAAGTTACTACCAGGAAAACACCAAAATGAAAGGAATAAATTAACGGAAAGTTTCGAGTATTTCCTCTGCCTTTTCGTAGTTTATTCCAAACACACGGATACAGAACAAACACGGTGGTACACACCTACATCATGTAAATACTGAAGCTGCTCCAATCTACATCTTAATTGGTTGTCATGTTTATTGCGAGTTTAAGTTGGGTTTACAGGGGGATCCTACGTTTTATGCCAGTTTTATTTTACGATTCTATTTCCGTACCTAAGCAGATACGCAGGTAAAATACAAAATAAGAACTTTAAAATCCCTGGCTATATAAAAAACATAAGACGGTATTGAGACGGAACGGAAATGTATATGAAATTGACTACTGCTAGAACTTCCTTCTTCCGCGATATATCCGCGGAATAGCATTAAGCTACGTTTCAGTTTATGAGAAATTATACAACCGTTATTAAAAATCTATAAAAGCATCTTTTGTACATTATACGTTTTCAGTCACCCAATTATTTAACCAATTTTATATGAAACATTAACTAATTTGTAGCAGTCTAGGTGAATAATCGCTTCGATATGTTAGGTTTCACATGAAAGACCACAAGAAAGTGATGATATTAAAATGTGGCTACTAAGAGAGCAATTTTATTTGGTCTTATATATTTCACGATCCAAATATTTATTTCGCGAGCAAAATTCTCAAAAACAAACATTTATTAGAAAAACTGTAATTTATTAAAAATTTAAAGATTAATTTAAGCCACTTTTAAAATTTATAAACGTTCCTGATGTTAAGTAGGTTTTAAATCATTAAAAAAATTAATATTTACAAGCGGCTTAAGTAGAGTAAGTCTTTATATCATTTTATGAGAAATGAAACATTCTTTTCCGTTTATTTTTAAGTATTTTGTATCTTAGTCGCAATTCCAAAGAAACTTGGATGCTATAAAATCACTTTAAGTTGAGTCTCATAGTTATTAAATCTGTTACAACGATTCGTCATCAGTAGTGGTTGGTGGCTTATGATTACGAGAGGGTAACATAAAATATAATTAATAAGAGCTACCAGGTAGTGTAACTGTGAAGACCCTTACAAGAATACACTTTGTGTGGTATAAATAACACGTACGAAAAACTGTATGGGGCCGACGTAGGTTCGAACCTGGAACCAGGAAGACAGTTTGGTGCTCATATAACATATGAGTCAGTTCTTGTTTCTAAGTCTGGGCTTGCCAAGCATTACTACAAAATCTTGTGAAAAGTATCTTGTCTTATTCTAAATCACCTTGATAGGTTGAGCTACTTAGGATAGAAAATACACGATCGATAAGAAGAAATCTATAAGTTACTATTTTCTATCAAATCCTTGAACATGATATTTAAGATTTAAATGACAACAGTAAGTCAGTTACTACCATTAGTCTGTTAATTGCTAATTTTTATTATCTGTATTGAGGCAACTGCAATCCTCTGTCCTAAAAAAATAACTTGATAATATTATGAAGAAGAAACTAAAAGTTAGGAGATATGGCGATTTCTCAAATCTGTAAGAACCGAATCTCCATTTGACCTATAAATAGTTTGAGTGATTTGGTTACTAAACTATCTTTCAAATATTGTCAGTGTTGTAACGGTCTGGAAGCCGTCCCATAAATTCTTTAATTATTCCTTAATACACACTGGTATACCCAGTACAATATTCTTTTATTTGGTGTCAATTTTTAATATATTTCAATATATCGGTTATCACCGTATGCCGCTCGAATTCTTAAAACCTCACTTTCCGCTTGGGCGTCATTACGTTAAGAGTACTACAAAGTAATTTTTCTTCAAGTGGTTACCCTTAAGGGATTTGAACAGAATGTTCTTTTCATCGTTAATAATTTGTTTTTATATAATCTGTTTAACCATTCAAGTTAGTTAGTGAGTGTCTGATAAATCAGGTGAGCCGAGTTCTTTTCCTCTTTGTCATTTTTTTGGCTCGAGAAACTTTTTCTTGTAAATTCTTACCCCTTTGTTTTCTCTTACTTGTTTTCAGACAACTCCCGGAGGGCCATTGCAGTGAGTCTCAATTGCTGGACTTTAGACCAGTCTGTTTTTCTTCCCCCGCTGAAGCTCGATACGAGAATCCTGGTGATTTCTGGCTGCTATACCTACCATCTTATTGATTTAGGGTGAGTTCGACCTCCACGCGCTGGCACACTTTGCCAACTTTTAAAAAAAACCGAATTTATTAAACCTGTTATTAATTACCTAAATTTCCTTTCCCTTGTTTTTTTTCTTTCTGTATGTTATTATCAAGGAGCGCTATCAAATAGTTGATGGTCCAGTAAAGTTGTCCATATACCTAACAGCATTTAAATACATTGAGTTGATCGATATTACTTAGGCGGACGACTAAATATGTGCAAGATAGTGACGTATTTCCTGCAAGATAAGCGTAGGCCCGTGGTGCAACACATTTTCGTTTTATTATATGCACGTGTACGTACATTGATGTAATACTTGGTAAACGTTCCACCGCTGGCACGATCACGTCACCGATTCTTTTCGTGACGCATCAACTAACTGATACCGCTCCTTGGTTATTATAAAATTTTATATTTACGTACCAGATAATATTACTAGAAATGCAATTGCTATGCTTATTTAATACTTACATTTTTCTTTGATGATTTTACCGAATTGTATTAAAATCTTAGTGTAAAAGGTGACGTCACACTATTTCATTTGATAATTGAACTTTGTCAATAATTTTTTTTTATTAGTAACTTTATTTATTAATAGATAAACATTTTTCTGCTTGGTTATTTTTGCTTCAAGATTTCATTTTATTTAATTAAGTAGTGGTACTCGCACTTATTTGTTTTTTTTTGTTTTCTTTTTTCAGCTTTTTTATATTGCTACTGTCTGTGCAGCAGTAGCTGGCGCCCATCGTGCAGTACCTGGATGCTTCCTTCAACCGTCGTCTGCTTTGGAACCCCCGACCTAGAAGAGCCGAGAACTTGAGCTAGTTGGCGGGCCCTTGTGGCATTTTCAAAATTTATTTATTTTAAATCTTTTTTTTACTAAGTACGCCACAGGGTTGCAAATCTTGATTCAGTTCCTAGCTTCTTCTAGTGTTAGAAAACTTTGAAAAGGGAACACTTAAGAACAACGACATTTGTCAAAACAGTAAAAAACAGTGATCCAAAACATTGTTTGGTCTCAAGGTAACAAATAGCTGATGTTTAGTTTAGCACTTTAAGCAAATTACAGAATAGGATTTGCCTTTTGATCATTCTGTTTCCAGATTTGAACGAACTTGAATCGACTCTGAATAGTTTCCAACCATCTGCTTATAAACTGAACTGCCCGATTGATCTTTTCTTTTCACCGAGATAACCGAAATCATAATGAAATCGTCTGTCACTTTTGGAAAATTTCCAGATGATTGCAAAGCTCTTAGAGACAATTCACTATTCTTTCTCCCCTCTGATCTATCAGTGGTGTTCAAGAACTATTTGACTAAATAGGTCATTATAATATTGAATGTATAAAAAACGTTCAAGTCATTCATGCTTAACATCGAGATTCCAGTTCAATAAGCCTAGACTCTAGTTATTAGATACCTGAGGTCTAACTGTAAATACGAATTGAGCAATGGACACCTATTCAAATATGATCGATTTAAATATATTTGACCACAATTCCCCAAAAGTGTTTAGTATTCGGTTATGGTACTGCCAATAGAACATTTTGCTTTGAAAGATTAACATCGAGCTAGGCCTCACTTTGCTCTTTTCAGTATTGGTCTGCTTTCTACATCATCCAGCGAAAGAATACCTACTTGAAGAAATGTCAGAACACGATGTATCACTGCTTAATTTTTTTTTGAGACAGTCACTAAATAACGCTAATCTGTCGTATGTAAGGGCATACCAAATTAAAGCAAGGCAGTAAGCAAATTCTTCACTTCTTACCTGTATGGACGTTATGTACACGCCAAAAAATATTTTGTTGGTGCAACAAGAAATTTAGTGGAATTTTGGACAGCAAATATTTGTTTGCTGTAGCAACAAATTAATCTGTTCCTAACTCTAAAATAAATTATAAATTTGTTGTATTTACCAAAGTACTGTAGTGGCAAAAGCAAAAAAATTATACAGTGTGACAAAAATATTTGCTGTTCTTGCAAAAATATTTCCTGTCCAAAATTCCACTAAATTTTTTGTGGTCCCAACAAAACATTTTTTTCCGTGTAAATACAGTAACGAAAGAAGTAACTACTACTTAAGAAGGTGATAGATATTCTCCGTCCCTCCAAAACGTAACTGTTGCGGCGGTTTAAACCAGTTGGTTTTATAATGGAGTCGTATAAAAACAGCAGCGATCAGTGCCTTCCCCACATTATCTACGATATAGATCAATGTGGAGATGAAATCGTTAGTCATTGGCCAAACTCTACTCGCCATTCACCTTTGGCTGTTCTCATACGTTTTTTACATTAGCTTGTTAATTATACCCCTAAAATTAGGGTCTTACTCTAGGTTGCCAATCAAATTATGTTCTTTATCAGCTCATTTAATCATTTACCCAATTAAAACTATTTAAAGTAAAAGTCAAGAAGAAACCAAACAATTAAAACTATTCATTTTGTTATATGTCTTCTATATTAATAAGCCAAATCAGATTAAATTCTAAACGTAGTACAATAATAAACCTTCAGTTTCAAGCAAACGCATTATCCAGATCTTTCATGCGTAACGTTCATCTGACTTTCCGGGTGCATATTTATTATAACTATCAATCAATTTATTCTTATTTCTACATAATGTTAATAAAATACCTATATCGCCTATTTATATACAATGTAAGTACAACAGCCTTTACTTATATGAAACAACAAATGTCATGTAACTTAGCCGTTATCTGTGATGATCTCGCCTTCGCATTAACATAGTTAATCTATGCCTACCTACGTAATGAATGCCTTAGAATTTATCGTAGTACGTGTTAGAAAACGTTTTGGAAGAAAACGTGTTATATTAAAAAATTTGTTTGACAACAAGAATTTTCCAGAAACAAATATTTTCTAGACTTGCAACATTTTTCTTTAAATAAATTAAGAAAAGTAATTTTAAGCATGTAGACAGGGCAAAATTATTTTCGACTTTTAAATTCCAAACAGAACAGGTAAATACAAGTAAAAATTAGATCGAGACATCACAAATAATTTTCATGATCAGCTGTTGTCCAATTTCACTTCTCGTTTGTCTCCGTGCCAGAATTACGTTAGTTTAATAGGTGAAAACGGTTTTATACACGGACACAATGTAATAATTTATCATAATTTCGAAATAGCTCTCTGTCTCTTGTAGTTCAGGATCGTTCATTAAAATTCCCGGACAATTAATGTCAATAAGGGAGGTCGCAGCGGTCTCTACACCTGTTTGGAACCCTCCCACACTATACATTCCTACAAAATTCATTTTATCTCCGAGATTTCCGGATGATTAACTGTAATTGTCATCGGGGACATTTATCATTTTCATGTTTTATGAAAACGAGGGGTTATTCTAAAATCATGGATTTTTTAAAGTTGTTTTTTAATCTAGTGTTCATGACCTTATGTTGTTAACACAAACATCGACTTTATGAATTTCCAACGTGATGATAGTATCTAGTTTGAGAAACTTTTACCTTCCTAATACAGATTTTATTTTTGCAAAAGGACGAAAAAATAAAAGGTTTCTGAAAAATAAATCGAACGCTTTACCGACTGCACCTAACCATATCATAAATTTTCCGTTCAGAATAGTCTGAGGTAAAATCACCTCTAGGGAACCATTCAAAGAAAAAGTCTGTTACGCTTACTGCGAGAACAGGTGGAAGATATAGACTTTTTAAAGATTCTGATTCAGTTAAAATTCTTTATGGTTCGTGTAATTCAGTTACATCTTGCAGATGGAAGCATATGCGCATCTGCATAAAAGACAATCGTAATTTTTTAGCCAAATTGTATGTACAGCAGAAACCATTTCAAGGTGTTGTTCCAATTTGGATGTTAGATTTTAAAACATTCCCTGTTGTAAAACGGAAATATGCGATTCACTGGATTTCAGCGGCGCAAAATGAATTGAAATGGGCAGTGGACTGTTGAATCAGGGGAACAGCGGAATTGGATTTTATTTGGACACCTATGAGCAATCAGAACAATAAATTGGCTCACCTACACAACGTGGATGAATCTCATGATTTGCATGATAGTATAAAGCCAAAGCACCCAAGTCGATTACATTAAGAGAACAGAATTAAGCGCATTTAAGCTTTGAAGGCTTAATTAGAGCTTAGTAAACGAAATAGAGAGACGACAAATGAAATTATATGAACAATTTTCTTTGTGTACACATTCCGTTTGATTAAATGAAATAAATTTTCCCTTAATTTCAAAATATTCTGCAACAATTAATTTGAATAAGCGTAGGTATATGCTACAATAATATTTCTTAAATAGTCATAAACTAAATTAATCCTATAAAGTCTAATTTGTATATTTACTGGTAGTAATAATGTTACATGAATACCCAGTAAAGGAGAAGTGAAGAACACAATTTTGATTTGTAAAGAACTAGACTAAAAGTTTAAATCTCTTATATTAGTTAACTAAAATAATCATTACGTAGTCGGACTATACAATAGGTGTAACACCTTTTCGTAGAGCTTTGCGCCGTAGGGATTTCGGACAATAGGTCGATTGTTTTACTGGCGAGAACAAGGGTGGAAAGCTCAAAGCTAAAAGCTTCGCCAGAGGGAACAGTTGGACAATAACAATGTCAATCAAAGCAGGAGCTTATGTATTAGTTCTTGTTCTATGTACATCGTAGACTGAGGAAACTGGTTAATTACAATAATATTATATTAATTGATATTCGATAGGGTAAACAAAATAACACAGGCGCGAACTCTATTAACAAAAACACAATGTTGAATGAAAATATAAAAGTTTTTTAAACTATTGTTAAATGACATATGCATAGTGGAACACGGAACCAATCACGAGTGTTTCAATACGAAGCGAATCAAACACCTGGGACGCCGTTTTGCAACTTTAACGTGCACTAGAAAAGATTGATGTATTGAGAATAAAGGTGTTCGCCTTCGCAAAGTGCTTTTGTCATTGTTTCCACATAAATAATATATCAAACTCGATGTCAGAAAAACTGATAAATTTATTTGTCACCTTTATGACAAATATACGCAGTGTGCGCTGTGATTGTCACCATCGTGACAATGTAATCTATATTAGTCTGGTTATTTTCTATTTACCTAAATCTTTATTTGTTAGTGATATTTACTGACCTTAGAACACAAAGAATTAATTCAGGTAACTAACAACATAAATAGTTCTTATCAAATAGATAAATTATTGATAAATGTTTTTAGGAAAATTGTGACTAAAGTATAATAGTTCGATCGATACTACCATAGAGGAAATTGATACTACACAATTTTGTAGATATTTTTTTGGCTTCAAACCAGAATAAAAAAAATAGAAATGAGTTACAAAAAAACCTGAACACTTTTCAACATTAAATGACACTGCTAAACTTCATTAATTCACCAAGTTGTAATCGTAAACTCATCATAATCTAGAGGAAAGCACCTTCATAGTTAGATTTCCTTCCAGATTAACTTCAAATATCAATTCCGAATTGACAATCAACAAATCTAGAGATATTAAATTTGATGAGACAGGCCAATTCTGATAATAAAAATTCAAATAAAAAAATTGCAAAAAGATATAAATAATAATAATAATCTTGTGTTAGATCCTTCAAGAGGAATTAGATAAAATCAAAATTTTTTAGTTTTACAATTTTTGTTCCCTGATATACTGTATAGATAGATTAAAGAGAATTAGTTCTTTGTCTAAAGCGATATTCTTTTCTACGGAAATTTACGATGTGTAAACGTTTAAATATTTCTAAAGAAATAATAAAGTACGTTTGAAAGGGATTAATTGACAAACGGCAAAACGTAGTGCGTGACGTCACATTCCTAAAAGTAAATGTTCTTAAAAATTTTAACTTTTAACAAATATTGCAAAAAGTGTGAAGACCAACAGTAGAACATTTTGTTGTATTAGTGATGGTATTTTCTTGTAGTCAGCATCATGTGTGGAATCTGTCTAATATGGCAGTTTCATTTGCTGCAGTTTCTGACCTACATCGTCTCGACAGTTTTTTAGGTCATGCTCTGTCTACCAAAGTTCTTTGGTGTTGATAACCCCTACTTCCTCTCTAGCTTGAGCTTCTATATCCTGTGATTCTCTAAAGTGTTAAAGATGGTCTTCTCTACTCCAATGCGCATAGGCTTTCTTCTTTTTTTCCTGGTAAAACAGCGCAATTTCCACCGGGACAGTGCAAGTAGTCTCTACTATCTGCTGAATTATATTCAAAAAACGATTCAAACTCCTCAGAATGCAGTTTTGATCTTCGTCCCGTCCTGATTTGCTTGTCTTATACTTTTCACAGTAGCCTCTACCACTGTTAAAGAATTGCTAGTCTAACAACGCAGTGTCTCTTTTAGTAAGTTTCTACGACAAGCAGAGTCTTATCTTATGCTTATTCCTAACCCGGGACTTACTCGTATTTTGGGCAGAGGTTTCCCTTAAGTCTTTCTATTTTTTTATGTCGTATTTCTAGTTTTTCCAAGAATGTACTTTTGCCTCTACTAATTCATCCTCTGATATATTATTTGGGTTTTCCGTTTTGCGTCTTCTATCTTCCGAATTACCATTCCATTTCAAATACCTGCATTACATAATACAGAAATAAAGAAAACTGGAAGTTTTTGGGAAGCGTTTTGGGCGGTTTTGGATGATTACAAGAAGAATAGCATCCGCTGGTGGCTGACATCTCTAATAAACCGTACAACATCAATCTCTGCAATACCGTTTTGTTTCGAACTATTAGCAAACGGCTAATATGTGTTTTAACTACGCAGCCTCAGATGGTATACTCTACGGGCTGAGACTGTTAGGGATGGCTGGTCCAAATTGTCAACTTAAAAAATCAATTATATTTTTGATAAAACCCGCAAAATCCAACCGAACCGAAAAACCGGATAACCTAAAAATCTACGTTATGTCTACTTGAATAGCGCGATATATTTTTAATTAAAAGGTCACTGTCAACGTAAAGATTATCAAATAAAAATCAGAACTGCAAAAAGTCCGGTTTACTCAGTAGACTTAGCCGTCTGTGAAGGCCCGAATGCAATGGTGCAAAAACTCTTATCGACCCGAAGATTTGGTGCAGATTCAAGAAGAACATATTTTGAAAGTATGGCTTAATTTTGTCCTTATTTCAATTTCAATCCCAGCCTGACAGTGCCTTGACTTAAGGTCGCAGATCAAAACTTTCTATGTGGGCTAAGATGACTATTAATAGCAAGCAGTTGAGAATTACAGTTAATATGACCACAAATTGTATGATGTTAACATTGAATTATTTCAAGGAATTCAAACAGGATATGGATAGGAACTCATTGCACTCGCTGACAGAAACGATTTGTTAGAATTGTAGACTGCACGTATCACCTGGACTCTCGACCATGCGAGTAACAATGAGTGGGAAAAGTTTTTTTTTTTGATAAAAACACCTACTGCTGCTCTTTATTATAGCAATCTAGAAATGCACATTAATAAGCCATTTGTTTCTAATCAACTTGGCTACTGTTTAAAATTTACAAAGAACTTATTCTATAACAATTACTTTAATTCTGATAGTATTAGTTACTGTTTTAATGTACAGTATTGTTTATGTTCTGTTCTATAGTGAAAAATACTACACTAATTCAAACGGTTTTGTTCGTTTTAATCTTTTGACCAGGCCATCATTGTTCAAAAGTTGGAGAAACTCTACGTTGATGTGCCGTTGTTCATGATTTTGAGCATACTTTTTGATGATGCTATCGACAGTTTCCACTTTGAGGTTGTCATTTAGAATATACCAAGAAGCATCTGTGATACCAGGAAGTACTCTATTCTGAAATCTTTGTATGAAATTTCTGTTGTTTTGACTGGTACAACTCCAATGTTGAATATCGTAAATCCATACTGACTTGAGGACCTCTTAGTACAGCATAAGCTTATTATATACAGCGAGGATAGAATAACGTCCCATTAATCAATACATTTTTCTATATTTCAGTGCGAGTTCTTTCTGTTTTTTTCTTCGCATGCGGTTTTCATCTGAGTTTGGCGTCTAGAGTCATGCCCAGGAATTTGGCTATATTCTTATAAGAAACAACTTGATGGTTGATGTAAATTGGCTTGTGCTCAATACGTTTGCTCGTGAAATCGATGTGCACTGATTTTGTTTCATTTAGTTTTATTCGCCATTTCCTAGTACAGCTTTGTTCCTTGGTGATAGCATCTTGAAGCTTTCCTGTTGTCTCAGTATTATTGTAGCCAATAGCCCTGATTGTAGTAACATCAGCAAATGTTGCAACAACATTTAGTTCAGATGTTAGCAGGTTACTAATGTACAGGAGATATACGTAGTACTAGTCCTAGTAGACTTCCTTGCGACACACTTGTCTGTATCTTCCTCAAATCAGAATAAGCGTCTTCTTGCTTACGTATATGATTCTAGGCTTCTTCAATACCGAACAGGAAGAAGTAATTTGAGCTTATGATTTAACTCTTCATGCCAGACTTTATCGAAGGTCTGAGCAACGTCCAAAAATATTGTCTAGCAGATCTTCTTTTCCTCTAGTGATTGTTCAGTTATATTAGTAATTAGATGAACCTGATCTATCGTGGAGTGTTGATGACGGAAACCAAACTGGTAATCTGGAATGAGATGTTTTACCTCGATGATAAGTTTGAATCTCTTTAACAGACGACATAACGACCCGTACCACCTTCCACAGTTGAGGTACATATTTCAGGCGAATGATGCGTTGTTGATCAGATTGGTAAGCTTTACCAGCGATTTTCTAGGAAGTTCTTTTAGAATCTGCCCAGTAATGAGATCGAGACCAAGAGACGTTTTTGGATTAATGTTTGTTTTAATTTAAATTTTAACTTCAGCTGGTGAAGTTAATAGAATCTTGACACTGTCCTGTCGGATGTCATCAGGTAGTACTTTGTTATTTTCTGTTTAATTCGGCTGAAAGATGTTTTCTAAGTATTCCGTAAATCCTGATGCTTTTTGTTTATGATTTCTAGCCCAGCTTGATGATATTTTTGCATAGTTAGTCAAGACAAACGCTTTAGTAAGATGAGGAATTCGGATAGGCATACGTGTTTAAAAAGACAGTAGAATGTTTTATCACTGTTTTACTTTAAAATTATATTATTTAGTACTTTTTTTTGTCTTATGATCGGGATTTCAGATGACACCCAGTATACTAGAAATGGGATTGTATTGAGTTATAGCAGAAAGCAGTCCTCCTGGAGCCTTTGACCGTTAGAGGCTATAGACAAACATGCATACCTACAGTGTTGCAAAACACCCTGCGGTAATGTCTCAAACAAAAGATATCATTCCAGGAAATCTGATTCTAAAAAAGGTGTCGGACAAAGAGATCAGTCTTATCAATTCTATGTGGATCCTGATCATGGTTACTATGCGAAACTTTCATTCAAAAAGAACACGAGTGTATAATTTATCGATTTGTTTGGCGATAAGTAGCAGCTGATGGAGAATGAAGCAAGCTGAATGTCTTGTATAATGTGATGAAGCTAATGAGATTAATCTTCTGGAGAAAGATACACTTCAAGAGCGAACATCATATTTGAGCAGAATCCTGTATGAAGAAGAGGAAAATTAAAGCCAAACATCTTCAAAACGTTTAGAATATAAAGCCTTTTTTAATTAAAGATAGTTTACATGCGAAGATAAAATTAAAATTACCGTATTCATTGCTACAGGTGTTTCACAAGGTAATAGCTGTAGACCTGTACTGTATGTTAATGTTACTGCTAGCATTATAAACACAAAACGTTGTCTAGGTAATTATTCTAGACGTTCCACGCATTTATAAAGATCAAAGAACAAATACATATAAATCCGTATTACGTTAAGTTCATTTTCCTAACCGACTTTGTTTTTTAATGCAAAGCAACATAATTTTATTTTCCTTGATTGTGATTAAATACACATTTTATAGCATAAAAAGAGAGATTCCGTTTGTTTGTAAGATCAACGGATAAAGGAATAAGTGAATAGGTGCACGAAAGAATAAAAGAATTTAATTTATACGAAGCGGTGTTAGTTGGGATAAAATAGGAGCGTATAAACAAAACCTGTTCCAGTTAAAACTTCAAAAGCAGAAATGGCTTTGATTTACCTTTTTGATTACTCGATTTTCCAAACAGACGCTCTCTATAGGGAACACTTAGGAGGAGCGGTAGAGTCAATCTTTCCCAGCCCGCTTCCATAAGCTACATTTATGATGGCATAAAATTAATGCAAATCTCAAGATACACCTTGTTTGTCTGGGAAGGAATAAGTTATAAAATTGCGAGGCGTTTACCTCCAGTTATTCCAAGTCAAACAGCGCCCCGAGTTTAGCAGCAGCGATCTTGAAGTATGCAAAGTGCGAACCACTTAGGAGTTAATATATAACAAACGCGCCACTTTTAATCGGATTTACAAGACTACTAATTAAAATACATCAACGTTAAAATACACAAAGCCGTGGAATCTTTCTAATTGCTAATTATAACGCTGTGTATTTTATAAATTGAGATTCTAATCGCCAATCATGATAATGAATTAATCGCCGGATTCTCGGCGAAGACGAACAAGTCTTAATTATGCCGTGTTTAAATTTCTTGAAGATTGCTTTTGAATAAGGTACCCCTATCTTTTAAATCTTCATCCTCTCTAACCAAGGATTTGAATATATTTCATAACTTATTAAATAAAATAGCCAGAACTTATTAAATTTACATTACAGATTATTCTTAAACCTTTAAAACAAAATCAAATACTTAAATTATAATAGGGAAAGAAACTGAAATTTTATAAAGACTCGCAGCTCACTTCTTACTTGTTACCTACAAGAACAATATTAAAATAGAAGCAGTGTCATTATTTATTTAAAATAATATAGTAGAATTTTCTAACGACCGTTAATTCACTGAAGTAGACGGTCTTAATTCCGTACCCTAAAGACAAAAAAAAGTTAAATATTTGGTACTTATTAAGCTACTTTTTTCAACTGTTGACACTGTTAAAAAGAGGGAATGACAAAATGGTAACAAATGATTATACGCACATTGCTGCCTGTTTTTCACTACACTCCTGCATTGAATTAGCTTATATTGATTATTACGTCAGACAGTATCGAAAAAACTTGCTAAGTTAAGTATGATTGTTGCATATTTTGATTTTTGCGTACAAAACTCTTCTTACCTAGGTAATTGCATTTGAAGAAAATAAGTATGCATTACTAAACGTAGTTAAAACAGACTATTCTGTAGCATCAAAACCAAGCAAGCGTCAACATGTCTTTTCATATTCTTTGCTGAACTACCTAAAGCACCTTCTTTACATTTCTGCGACAGAGCAATTTGAAGAAGCTTCACGATATTCATTCAGCAACTTTTGTTTAGCTTTGTTTTGTTTACAAAATCCTTCTAGAATACCAGATATAATAGATAGATGGGTATAGATCATGTAGTAAGGGTGGTAGCTGCATATCCCTAAATATTAATAAAAGGCTGCAAAGAAACGTTACAAAGAATCTTCACTCTACTGAATGAAAATATTACAAATTCTGGAAAGGAAAGATGATCTGCAGACTATCTATGCCTGGAGAACATTTCAAACATTCAGGATGTAACATCATTAATAAATGAAGAGAACCATAGGTACTGACAACAAACAATACAGAGACCTGCATTGTGATTGCAATCATAATACTATTTGGGCAAATGATATCATCGGAAGAGAGCTGCATATAATTTTCTTGGGTATTTTCTTAACGAGAATACAGCTTAGGTTCAAATTGAGATCCAGTTACGGCTTCATTTTTAAAATTCTGACTGAACAGGAGAGCATACAAAATGATTATATAGGAAGTTCGAAGATTTATCATTGTTTGCAGTTATGAATAATACCTAATTCAAAACACAATAATAGCCTTGGTGGTCAGGTAACGTGGGCGTTCATCATCATCGAGTAATTCTTATCTGTGGCTCCAAGAAGTCTTCAAAAGTAGACCAATACACTTAGGTAAACCGTACTAAGCTAAAAATGGACGAGAAAATACGTATGTATCGTACATGGCAAAACAGCCATACATCGTATACTCCTAAAAAAGCCTTTAACACAATGACAATCTTGAACCTAATCACTAACTAACATTAAGAACATGGGAATACGAGAAATCTCTGGTTCAAATGAGACAAATGTGACTAAGTGAAACATCTGTATGCTGTTTTAAATCGTCTGTCTGTCTCATATCATGTAATCTTCTAACAACGAGAGATGTCTTATTCCACGTAGAGGTTCAATATGAAATTTAATAAATTTTCTTATTGTAAGATTAATAAGATAATAAAAAATTGTTTTCAAGCAGGAAACAACAGATGTGAAGATATAGTACATAAGTGACTGCGATTTCCAAAAGGTACGGATTCTTTTGGTTAAACTAAAACGTTTCAGAATCTGCGTGAGAGCTTTACAGTGGTAATTATTATCCCTTTTGACGCTATACCCAGTTACTGTGTAAGAGAAACTGATATATCTTCCATGTACCTATAAGTAAGTATACCATATCTTGGTCAAAATAGAGAATGGCTTTTGGAAACACTATAAACCACCAACCTGTAAATTTACAACTTTTAAGAAGTAGAATACGCTGCCATGTACCAAAGAATTAAAAAAACCAGAGCTGCTGTTTCACAGTGTACATAGAAACGATATACTCGATGCATAATCAGCCAAAAATCGTTTCATTACAAAAACACCAAAGATATTATTAACTGTTTAACTGAGCAATTATAAAAAGAAATGTTCAATGCTGTTCAGCGCGATAAATTAGAAATATTCTTTGGAAATTGAGATAAGATGGTAACGACATTTGTACAATAGTCAATCTAGGCGAAACGCAGACTGTTAATAAATAAATCTTTAAGGAACAAGTGCGTTTTAAGAAAAATCAAGATAGTTGTGTCTTGCGGCGTCTGGTGTTTAACTTACACTTTTTAGAAATGTTTAATAAAAAAAGATAAACTCTATAGTAGCTAATGGTATTATAATCAATAAACTAACTGTGATATTGCCAACAAAATTGTCTTGATAATCACCAGTTTGAAGGATTTGCAAGTACTCCTAACTTCAGCTGCAGACATAATACATCGGTTAAAATTTAAAGATAAATATCTTGAAGTGGGGTTATATCCATTTTTTCTAAAGAAGTGAGAGGTTTGACATTTTTCTTTATGATGTTCAGCCATGGGTATTAACGTTGCTGTGTGTAGAATAGGGCAGGTCGAAAAAATATAATTTTCGAGTATCGAATTCTAATAGGGATCAAACGTTGCCTAACTGCTTACTGACTAATGAAAAAATATTCAAAAAAAATCATACTATTGATCTTCAGTTCGCGCAAAGGACCTAAATATTGAAGAAAATGGCATAAGTCACTGAACTTTTAAACAATTATGAAATGTTTAATTTAAGTGCTTTGGTTTCGCAATAGCACTTAAAAGTGATAGTTTTATGTCCTTAAGCAGAAAATAATATTAATAATATTATATTGCGATGACTTTAGTTCGCGCATAGGGGCCAGACTTTTTTTAAAAAAAGATAAAAACCACTTTATTTCAAAATACATGAAAATACGTTGCAGTTTTGTATCATTAGTCATGAAAAAATTAATAAAAAAATGTTCAAGTAGTGTCTTTAGCTCAAATAAGAATCAAGTTGCCTGCCTCAATTAGTGATAAATTTGGCGTATCAGATAGAGTCACTGCCGTTATTGCCTCTAGTGTCATACAAAATCTAGGGATGATTACTGAAGAGGACATGTTACTAGTTATAGACAAAAGCAAGATTAGACGAGAAAAGCAAAAGGCTAGAAAGATACTTCAAGAGATTGAAAGTGTGGCAGTTGTGAAAGCTCGACGGTGAGACTGCAGGCCCATCTTCGTTTTCCGGTAACATAACTGTGAAAAACTCCCAGTAGTCAACTTTGAAAAAATTGATTCTGAAGATATCGCAATCACCAAATCTGACCTTAGCAAAGACCAGCAATACTTATTGGAGATTGTTCAAACAGTCCAAAGGGTAGTATGTACATCTGATCTTGCGCTAAAAGACCCTGGGCCCCTAAGCCATTCATGGTGGTTGACAACTGCAAACAAAATCTTACGTCTGTATACTTCCCAAAATTGTCCCTATAATGAGTTGAAAATACTTGCCAACTACATAGTAAAAACATACGCTCCTGTATGGTTTGAAATCAAGAAGAACCACTCAGTGAAATTTGGACCTAAACACATTTTTAAACTTGTGCAGACTTCACCATTTTTACCGGAAGAAAATTGAAAATAATCGATCCAGTGATTGAAAGAAACGCTCTCTTCGCTCATCCTGAAAACATGCTTTTGACTATGTCAGTAGATGAAAGACCACACATAAGAGAATTAACTTTTGGGAGAGTACTGAAAGCTAGAAGTGAGCCATCAAAAGTTACATCTGTGAGAACATTTCTTACAATCTCAATTGAATTTGAAGCTTCAGACTACACAGAATTGATAGACTGGACAACATGTAAACTGTCTTCCCCACCAATCATGGAAAGTACACCAACATAGAGTATTTCATCATTTCTTTTAACTAAAGCTCTACCTGAATTTGAATTCCTTAAATTTCCCCCACACACAAGCTGTGGAAAGATGTGTAAAACTTGTCACATAATCTTCTGGTAGAGTATGTGGACAAGAAAACAGAGATGGATTTATTAGATCAACCTTACTTTCAAGATCTAAAATGCTCCAACTTGAGCAGAAATCGCACTTTAAGTTATGAAATAAATTTAAAATGGCCAAACTGTAAATTTGTAAATATCTTTTTTCGTTTATTATATTTGTAAATAGTGTAAATAACCACGTCCTATACGGTTGGCTAGCTGGGAAGGTAGTGGGCTGAACTCAAAGTGCATCCACCTCCACGTGGAGAGTTCTGGGTTGTTTCAGTAATTTATTGGCGAGACAAGCGAATAGCTGCCCAAATAGAGCTTTTAAATATACTATTTCTGTTATCAGGGAACCACAACGAAGTATTTAGATACTATTAAAAGTATAAAAACATTACCAGTATACTTCGAGTTTAAAGCTAAAGTTTTAACTTTTTCCCAAACTTTCGACCCTTTGCACGAACTGAAGATCAATAGTGTGATTTTTTAAATTATTTTTCCATTAATCTGTAAACGATTAGGCAGCTTTTGAGCCCTATTAGAATTCGAAACTAGAAAATTATATTTTTTTGACCCGCCCTAATGTAGAACTCTAAAAACTTGAGATATGGGTCTACCAAAATATCTTAGACATCAAATTCAAAAGAAATGGAATGCTTTAGACATCTGATGCAGAACCAGAAGTAAGTATCTAACAACAGACCGTAATTTAAAGCAAAGTAGGACAAAAGAAAGAAATATGCCTATAGGCGAGCTCAAGATTAGTTCTTGGTGAAGCAGTAGCGCTTAGAATTTCCTCATTTCCACCTGAGTTTCCGAGTTTCAATTTCATCTGATGTGGTTCTCTCAAAAACACAAACTGTACGGATTTCTGACATAACTAGGGCTGATAAATCCATTGATCAGGCACTTAACTCGTCTAGCTTGGTGGGATGCTTCTGTAAATTACTTGCGTGGATAAAATAATGAAAAAACAGGCTACGGTTGCCTCAAGAAGATAATACGAACAAATAGTAAACTTTCTAGCTAGGTATCTTAAACTCAAATAACTCCATGCATACTTTTAGCCCTCTACAGTATTGTAATTTATTCTACAACTGATCTTTATCGTCCATAGCTTTCGATGTTCTTTCTAATTATAACCTGTTTTAAGACGAGTAACGCATTTTCGAATTCATCAACGTTCATTTTTAGAATTGCTTTGCATTTTAAAACGATTTTGATAAAAGAGTTGTATTCGCGATTACGCGAATGAAAAACAAAACACCTTGATCAGAAATTACGTGCATAAAATATTTTCAAGTTTTCTAATTCACAGTACAGGTAAGAAACTAGAAAAGTCAAGGTTTCAGAATTTTTTATAAGTCGACCGAAAAAGGAAACAGAGAATTGGCTTATGCTGTCTAGTACATATGAACTTTGGGAGGTCAAATTAGTTCAACTATTTACGATTAGTCATACCTGCTCGAATAACACCTTACCGTTTATTAAAAATATTTCGGTTCTAGTCTCCAACCGTTTAAATCAATTCTGGTTGACAAGATTCTTTCACGTCTACATAATATAGTGATATTAACATTTATTTGACTATTTGGCTAATATTGCATCAGACAACAGCATTCCACAAATCTGTGATTGTCAAACATCTCACATATAAAATAACCTTACCAATTAATATTCTCCGTTATTTCCATCAATGTTTTTTACAGAATTGTACCTTCTTAATTAATCTTCCTAATGTTACTTTAAAAACACAGAGTCAGTATGGTATTTGGCACGTTCAACATTTTTATTGAAGGTTCAAAGTGCGCTTATTATTTACTTTCAGCGAATAAACTTTTAAAACATATAAGTGATGATGCAGAAAAATTGGTCTTGCTGACGATAGAAAATTTGAAAACGGGGAAAACCAAAACTTTCTGGTTGCGTTTCGACATCTATTTAAACTAAATGTGTTGTGCCAAAAGAAATACAAATCTCTCAACAACGCATTTTCGCAAGACTATTTTATATGCAATGGAGATATTATCATTGAAAAAACCCACAACAAATAATCAAAAAAAAAGAGTTTAGACTTCAAAAGAATCTTTTTCATGATTTAGTCTCTTCTTCTTCAGATTTCTTTTTATTTACAAAGATCTTTCCATCATGTTAGTTTCTATAAAAATAACAATTTTGCATTTAATATTTCACATTAAATAAAAAGTTTTGTTGACACACATGAAGTGTGAAAATAAAAAATGCATTAGAAGTAAAGAAAATCGCGTGTCACTTTCATGAAATTCTTGAATGAATTTATTTGGCACGTCGCGGCAAACAACAACTGTGTTTACTAGCGGAACATTGTCCACTATTTTCAAGAAAATTCGTTCGAGAGGTGCTTAAATGCTAGTAAAATGAAGTTAGAAGGAATAAATGTTCGATAAAAAAATTCTACGATAATTACGGAAGGATAAACAAAAACATTTAACGATCTCGGCATGAGATACAAATGTCCACTTTACTATTTCAGAAACTACACAAAGGTCTATTAAGATTTCAGAAAAAGGATTAATAAAGAAGGGAAAAACTAACCTAACGGTGTCGTAAAAAGAAAGATAAAGTAATCAAAAATAAACAAGAAAACGCGAATAGAAAAATAAATGAACATGGCTGACTGTACAAGTAAACGTCGTGTTGTCATAAAATAAATTGAATTTCAAATCAGTTCGTTGATAAAATTCAGACCTGGTGCCTTGATACATCAGAAACGTAAAATAAAGAAAATATCTTGATGCTATTAAAGGGTTTAAATCTGGTGAGTAAAATGTCTCCTTTTGAATCTGACAATTTAAGGGGTCTTACGACTTGATACTTCTCCAATTTATTAAAAACCGTATTCTGTAGAAAATTGGCAACACAACTAGGACAATAACAGAATATGGTATACCAAAGTTAAAAAAAAAAGAAGTTTCAGGAATGCGTCTTGGAACTTTCAGACGGCCACTTTTGGCATTTATACCTGGGCGTTCCAGGCAAGAAGTCACACATTCGTGGCACGCAGACACAGCACCTTTCTGGCGCACCTCCGAATTCAGCGACACAAAGGAATACAGAAGCCTATTTTTGTACCGCGTAAATATACCTTACATTCTATTTACCTTCGAGGTTCTTTTGCTGAGTCAGATACAGATTTAGATCCAAAAATACCACCAGGTAATGGCGTCAAGGCGCCGTGCCATGTATGAGATATAAGAAATGCGCTACGCCCCAATGTTTTGGTTACTGTACATAAATATTAGTTAAACACGCCTCGACTTTGTTCTTATGCTTTTAAATATATTTTTGGTTTTTTTCATTTTTACTCTATTAAAACAAAGGAAAACTTTCATTTGGTAATTCCACGACTCTATAAAATGACATTTCACAATGAGAAAGTTAGTAAAACTTAAACTGTAACTTAAATGTTACAATTACACTCTGTGTTTAGCGTGTGTATTTAACAAGTAGCGAAGTATTGTTCAAATACTACATAATTTATACCTACAGGTTCTCCTATTTCTTAGCGAGTTTCAAAATTTTAGCGGTAAAGTAATACATTAGAAGTCTTCAACAAACTTTCATTATTATCTTTTCTCTAATGGGATACGTATGAAGATGTTCTTAGATTTAAATGTAGGTAGGTACAACATCTACAGCAAAAATTAAAATTTGATGAAGACAATTAAAATGCCCAGCTTGGCATAAAAACAACTGCACCAGGAGGAACTTTCACTATTTTATAGTAACCATTTAGAACACAAAACTACAACAAACAAAATAAATGAACTACGGATACGAACATGCTGAGAAATGAAATTACACAAAACTCTTCTAGAAAGTTACTAAAATTACTCTGTCACCTCTTTTGTCGCTCTCTTGAAGAAAAGTGTAGTAGTATTATAAAAGCGGATGATAAAGTGACAACTTTTCTTCTGCATTTTTCTCACTGTGACTACCATATTTTTCACGCAACGGGCTTGCTTACCTGCAACAAAATAAAAAAGATGTTAGAAATAATATGTACAGCAGTTACCATCATGAACTTTTAATATTAAAAGAGAAAAACAAATTACTAGCGTTTCTTTATCTTAACATTAGAGAACAAAATTCACTTTAACTTACAAATTTGACACATGTTTTAACAAAAATTAAAACCCTCTTCGAAAAGCAAAATTAAAGGAGTCGAATTTTGACATTAACTAATAACAACTCATATGTTCCCCTGTTTTCTTTGTTAGATTTCGAAGATTTAACGCGTTCGAAAGTGTTAATTACAGTCTATTATAATGAACGTCAATTTTAAAAGTCAGAGATGTTTTAAGGCCGTTTTTGAAGAGTTAAAAAGGTAAAAGTTTATTTTAGGTTTCCATTAGCGTTCACGGAGTGATAGTCCATTTGTACCTGTCTAAAAAGCAGGTGGGATGTTACACCTGACAGCAACCGAGCGGCCAATAGACTACAAGAACATGGTTCCATGACAACATACTCACTCAACCTGTCTAAAACTAAATGGAGCGGATATTGAAATTTAAAATCCTAAATTCTTTACTTTCGGAAGAAGATATACGCATGCACTTCTCAAAATAAATAAGCATAACGACATGTTATTTTCTTTTCAAACAAAACCACAACTCAAACCTAACATAAGTAATTAACAACGACGCGACCCGACGCGCCAGTGTTAAGCCTGATTTTCCAAATTTACTTATTAAAAGATATTTGTATGAGGATTTAGGTTTATTTCAAAGATGTACATATTAAATATTAATTGCTTTTAGTGATCCAATATTACACAGCTACCGTTTACACAAGAATTAAATGAAGTCCCGATCTCTATTAGTTTCAAGTTTCAATTTGCATTGAATCGCTCAAATAAGTACAACTCCAAAACTTATAGGTAAATCAAAAAAGAGTGAGAAACTGACAATTTCTTGTTCATTATATCAAAATCTCTCAGTGATTTAAAAATATTTTTTCACTAATACACTAGAAAATGCTTTATAGTATTCCAAAAGATATAGTGCTATAATTGCTACTTAGCTTACAGTAAATTTTACAAGTTCGTCGCAGCAGGGTGTCATAAATCCGCTTCCCTGTGAAGACCTTTTCTAACATTGACAGGGTCGTATTGAGATAAATTTTATTTTCATAAATACTTTTAAACTAAAATATTAGAAACATAAATTATTTCAATACGGTCCTTGGTTTACCCAATCGTCTGTGACACGTGCCACGCTTGTATTTGTTGATTTTTATGAGGGACCCGCTGTGGAAATACTTACGAAATCAAAGTCATAAACGCACTATATCTTTTGGAATACTATACAAACTGGAGCAGCAAGACTTTTAAATCTGTAGTGCAAGAGATATGCCTTTTTACTATCATTGATCAGACAATTCACTATTTACAGCTTGGAAAACAATCTCAAATTCTAAGTATGTGTACTATTGCTATGTCGACTCGCAATAAACACTAATACTCAAGTATAAGAAAATGGAGGTAACTGCAGAGCAAGCAGGTGCGAATCTACTATGAAGCTATAGTAAAACGTCTAGTTTCAGGTTCAGGCGCAATAGTGATCTTTGCCATTGGTACAAAATGTTCAAATTAGAAGTCTTTTGTATGCAGATTTATTAGGAATTTTATAGAAAAAAAAAAGTTACATCATCTAAAATGCAGAGCACTGCTAACTTGAGATTCTTTAACATACCACCTACTAAGAAAAAAGTCAAAGAACACAAGTTTAACATCTTTGAGATCAAATATGTATATCATATTGATTAAGAATACACTACAGAAGTATGGGTTCATTTTAAATTTGGAATCCCCTAGAAAATGCTATTTGTCTGTTACGGCCAAATGGGATTCTAATCAAATTGGGTCCAATACTATTTCTTTACTATTAATAGTTCTATTATTTTCAACTATAAGAATATTGAAAACCAATCTGATTTACGCAAAATCCAAATATTCCTGCTGATTCTGAGATTCAACTCGACATCTTTGTCTAGGTGTGCAGGCTGTTCACCGCACAAGGACAGCTAATCATTTGTCTGCTATAAGAGTCCCAAGATGAGGAACGCTTGCGAAAACAGAGGGGATGGTTTTTAAAAGTTTGCACCCGGTTGGTCTGTTACACTTATAATCATTGAATCTCAATTTTTGCGACACTTTTGTAATAAGAATCTACTATAAAACAAAAAAGGTGCCTGTCTGTTCATCTGTACAGATCTTGACTTAGATGTTATCTAACATTTAAAACTTTCAGTTGCACATTGTTTATCTTTAGTTCTTTCTGCGATCAGGGACTGACTCACCATGACAGTCTAAAAATTACTAAAGTTTTCAACTTAACACATATATAATTTATCTTCTACCTCAAACTAATTTGTTAGTAGTTTTTTTGAGTTTGGTAAGCAATAGAGTCGTTTCACATTTGGAGAAGTAATGCGTCACTATTTAGATCTTGATCCTCCTGCATGGTGCTGAGCGGTAACGTAACCAGACTTAATGGATCAAATAGCAACTTAGCCTTGGTGAGCTCCCATGTCTAAGAAATTGGTTGATTGTTGGTGAGTCCTTATATCAATGAGGTAAGTATAATTTACCTTGCTTTCAATAACCTTGCGGACTTACATAATTTTACTATACTCCACGTTTCTCTAGATTTTTTGGGTTTTGTCAGCACCCAAGTATCCCCGGTTCTTATGAGACTCTAGATGTATCTAGTACTATAAGTTCTTGCAAATTTCCAATCGTTGTAGGACTCTATGTCCTCAAGAGCGCTCAAGTGTTTTCTTGAGTTAGTTGATGCTCGAACGTTTCTGGATGCAATTCTATCAGACAAAATTTTTATTAAAAATTCTACTATTTTGTGCATTAGGAGATCCACAAGGAATATAAGTTTCAGGTTCCTAAAAGTGTAGACCCACCACTGAGAGAGCAAACCCCAGTAAAATTCTATCCTCCAGATTGTTTTTGATTTACAATTTAACAGTGCAGTAAACTGCTCATGATCATATCCATAGATCAGTCTATACTGGAATTCCAATTTTTCAACACGAAGCGCAACGTCAATTAATATCATTTGGCAGTAATGCGCAAAACATCAAGGAACAAGGAACATCTATCTAGGAATTTAAAATCTCAATCCAAATATATGTCCATAAAGAAACTTGCAATAATCAAAATATGATTTTTACAGATTCTTGCATCAGTTTCAGGAAAAACACTGAAAATTAAGATAACAAGAAGACATGGTAAGTTTATACATTTACTCCAGGATTTTTAGGCCTCGAGTTGCAAAAACAGTTTAAAAAATGTGTTGCTGTTATGTCTTATGAAAAAGGCTTTGCTTTTGATATGCAACGTTTTGGTATAGAAATACCGCCTTTCTCTTGGATGTTCCTCTTTTGAAATTGGTCCAAAAGCATGTTACATGCTACCTCTGCTCATGTCAGACTAGCCAATATCAAAAACTATACCATAGACAGTTGGTTCGTTACTTGACTAATTTCCATATAACAAGATCTTATAAAAAGATCGTCCAAGAAACATTGAAGACCAAGGTATCAATACCTTTGGTAAGTCTTTTGGTCTAGGTGACTCCAGTCTATGTTAAGTAACCCAAGTCTTCATTTTGGCCATGCGTAATTTCAGAAATAAGAGCAAAACTAGCTTTGGTTTTCTCAAAATAATATCCAAAATCTCTATTAAAAAAGCAGAGTACAGCAATGATAAGTTACCGAATGAACTAGAAAATGGAAAGCAATTGGAACACATTAGGTTGCTTCGTTTGTTAAAACGACATCAGTTATTAATTTAATAATTCACTCAAGGGATTAATGTTTTAATTGGCAAAATAAATATCAGACCAGAATTATTATCGAAGAGAAAAGAAAAGTGGTAATATTGTAGTATGGTAAATCTAAACGGGATTGTGAAAATTCTAGTTTTTTGCAATTCCAAGATTAAATCAAATTAAATCTTGTAAATCTGTAATAAGAAATTGAATGTAGGTTTAGTTTGTAAGCCAGAATAATGCTTAGGGTAATATAAACTTGTCAGTGAGTTACTAAAACTACTTTATTAATTTATTATTAAGAAATTTCCAACGGAAAATTTCTAATTATTACCTTTTTACTATAAAACTACCAAAGTACTTAATTGGCTTTTTAGGATGCATGCAGTTTCGTTTAAAATTCAACAAGAAATTAGTATAATATGTTTAGTGGCTGTTCCAGAACGTGAGCTTTAACCCGCAAGTCCCTCATGTCATCAAGATAGAGCTTACTGTTACACAAACTTCTATTATCCCATGCGATTTTACCTGGGGAGAAAAAAGTTTAAATTAAGCGGCATTTCGTTTACTTTTAAGTTAAGCCGCTGAAAACAACGAAATAGATAAAAGAAAAATTAAAATATTTTTGTCAGCACAATATCAAAGGCTCATTAACAACGGTTTTTGAGGTTCAGATTTAATTTATTGTAGAATTCCATGCTAATTATTTTTTAACGAAATAATTAACCATGAAAGTATGCACGCAACAAGCACCTTAGCAGTCGAAATTAATAATGTAAATGACGGTCACGTAAAAATAGTCGAAAAATTTGCACAGTACAGAGTGTTGTATTGGAATTTTGCCAAGTTGTCATAATTCATCATTCTCTTAATATCTATGTGTTAAAGTTTTATGTGTACGTTTTCAAACAATCGAAAGCGTGACCGAAAAATTAAAACAAAGGTGATTTAAAATAAATTTTGTCTAACTCGAACGTAAAATAGGCATACAAGAATTTCAGCGCTAGAGTGCATTGCGTCCTAGTTTTGGCCAAAGTTATAGTAGAACCGCATGTTTGTTTTGCGATGGTTATTTTGGAACATGTTTAACATCACGTTGGATATCGTGTTGTCAAACTGCAGGGGTTCCTTTATTATGTTTATGTGTGTAGTTAAACGCGCACTGAATATAAAATAAATTACAATTTTTTCACCTAATTTTACTCTGTACGTGGTTTTACAGATTTTCAGCGGAAAATTATTATTATTATCATTATTACTATTATTATTGTGTTTTATGAATGACGGATTTGTTTCAAAAGAAAAACTGTACTGTGCAGCAATTTAACGTCACGCACCCACGTGTAAAAGTAATCAACACACACACATGCCTCACCTATATTTATATCCTTACACCTAGGCTGACAGATCCCGCACCCGGATCTAATGTGGAGGTATTTTCAGACCGGAAGCAGCCGCACTCTCTGAAGTTTATGCACAACCAAGATATGCAGGAACATTTTAGTTAACTTTTTTTTTTATATTTATTTTTGGCTAATGTACAAAACAGATTAACCAAATAATTAAGACTTTTCTACTGTCTATGTTGGTTAATCAGATTAGCTTAATATTGAATTCTTGACAAATATAAAAGAGGCAATAAATCGTTAAGAGAATTGATTACTGTAGCATTTAAGTAAGATTTCTAAATATATGTAATCGTGTTGCCCATTAACTGTATTTTACGGTTAAAATACAGCGAAGTTAATCAAGAATTTCACTAGTAACACGGATAATTGAAATTGTAATAGTCCAATTATGACCACCTGTAAAGCGATTTAATTTACAAGATTATAAATCTGCGTGCGGCAAATAAATTGAAATTCCAACTTCTCTACTTTCGCATTTCATTCATTCAGCGGGATCTATTTATTTTTATAATAAGTTTACGAACATTAAGGAAGAAATAAAATTGCATCACATAGTACGTCGTTTGAATTATTAACGAATAAAGTAGTACTCACGAATTTTAATATCGATTCAAAAGGACCATCAAGGGTGGGTTTAGAGGTATACGTTCGTAATAACACTGTTACACCAGACGAGATTCTCGGATACAAATTAAACTAATCAAGTGGCCATAACTGGGCAGTGTCCGGAGCTATATCAGGTTCTGCGCTAATTAAGGGGCCTGTTCATTATAACTGGCGGTAATTTATTGAATAATAACCGAGAAATCACCGACATAAATCTCTATTAGACTCTAGTGTTTCAATATGGCGTCGAATAAAAACGTGTGGCGCCAAGAAATTACCTATTACATAAATTTTAGTAAACGCTTGGAAACACAGTTTAATTTAATAATAATTTGATGATTTTAAGGAAATACGGAGTTCAAAAATAAGTTTTTATATATTACAATATGCAAAAAGAGAAGTTTCAATTCATTAAGTTTAGAACCAAGAATCTCGAAATGCATTATGCCTATCAGCCTATCTCAGCTACCTAAACGACTGTAAGTGTAAACGTAAAGAAACTGACTGCTATTATTTACTACAATACAATTATTTTCGAAACAATTTCCAATTAATACGTTTCGGTAATGTCTGTCTAATTTTATCTTAGTTTTAGCGGGAATCTTGAAGATGCATTAACATTGCTGATTATAAAGGCCAGAGACTTTATCATAATAAACGTAACGTTTTCTAACCATTCCGCGATAGATGCAAAATTATCTAGATAATGTGACCTCACGGCTTGAACTTGAACATAATGTCTGTTAAAAATTCCATTAATAGCATTGATTGAGTTACTAAAACCATCTTGACAAAATAAAAATAGGCAAGCCTGCAAAATAAATGTCCACAATTGAAGATGCGCAAGCAGTGCTTTAGGAAAACTTTCTCAAACTTCTATAAAGTTTTTGACAATTGGCCAATGAAACCTTCCAGGACAACCATCATTTTTTATTTTCACGACATTCCAATACCAACTAACTTCCAAGTCATATGGAGACGATGCAGCCTTTTGGGTTGAATTAACCACCACCACCACCTCCGTTTCCCGATATCTAATTAGAGCTCTAGCCCGTTTGGGCACCTAGCTCTGGTTGTGGCTATAGTTATTTCGTCATTCCAATTTCACCAAAAGCATCAAATTTAGACAACACAACATTCGTCTGGATCTCTGGGCACATTTCAATCTTTAAACTACAGTGACCCGCCTTGCATAAAAAACTTTGCCAGAAAATAAGGACTGTATTATACGTAAAGCGCGAATACCTCTCGAATGAGTGTAGATTTTGTAGATCAACTTACAAAGCTTATCTGAAGCAATGTTATAATGATTTTTTTTCATTTAAAACAATGGTCAAATATCATTTGGTTTGGTCATAATTGGAATCATGCCAAACTAATAACAAAGCAACTGTCTTAGAGAAGATCAATTCTGGGTTATATTATTAAAACACCAAGCCATGGTAAATCAAATGTACATAAATTCAAAATCATCAATCAGGTCAGCCAACCGTTTGATTAACTTGAGCAACTGATTAACTATGTTTTGTGCAGCCGAACCTTGGGGTCAATTTTGTAGACAGCGAATTAAACATTTAATAGAGATTGGAATTTAACGCCGAATTAAATGACAATTCTAATAAACTGACTGATCAAAATTTGACTGCATTCGAATTAAATTTAATTCTCAATCAAGTGTAGTTTTTGCTTTTATAAACTGACTTTTAGAGTTACACTAGTAAAAAGTATCAAGAAATTTTCTTTCGACTTTTCAAGTCTAAAGTTAATGTTACTGCACACACATTTAGATATGCCCATATATATGCAAGAAATTTGTGCAAGATATGAAGGAAGATGCCCAAAACTTTGAGTTTAAAAGGATTTATTCAGAGTAAAAATCAAAGTATATAAATGTAATATACCTTCAGTAAAAATCAATAGTTGGGAGGACCAAATTCAGCAACTACATCAAAAATATTGTAAGATAAAGATGATATGCTACGAGCAAGATTTAAAATCAACTTTTGTTATATATAAAAACCCTGAAAATTTAAAGACTGACTAGAGTTTATGGTAAAATAATCAAAATATGAAGTAAAATTGGAAAAACTCGCACAAATATGCACGTTGCCTTAGAATATGCAATAAATTTAAAAACATGGTAAAATATGCAAAATATCATTCTGCATAAAATTCTAGCTTTAAGTCATCTCATAATCCTGACATATAATTCCAATCCCCAGTCGCATAAAGTGTTTTTAAAGTCATTATTAGCTAATACGATCTAACAAATTGATCAGAGAATTCTGAGACAATATCTGATTTCTACTGCTTCTGATATTTGAAACACAATTTAAGAATGCTTTATGCAACCAGGGGCACCAGTAACAAGGATCATTAGTAAAGGTCGTAACATTAATTGGTGTGCAATCAGTAAGGATTTAAAAGAGTTTAGAAGATCAGACGACGTCATACCAAAAAAGGAAAAGGTTGTGATGACGCTATATCGTTTTCCCAAAGTCATTGAACAGAACCAAGAATTATTTAAATCAAGTATTAGGAAATAATTTACACACGATCTTAAGAATAAGCATTGTAACGAGTTACCGTTTTATTAATGTGAGGTATTAAAGTGTACAATAAAAACTAATTGCGGAGCACAGCATATATATCAGTGAGTTGTGCGGGCAAAATGATTAAAGGTGGTAGACCTGTGCAAGATGGCTTAGCCGGAAATGCGTCAACAACCTAGATAACGGTATCGGTTCAAGACACCGACTGAAGATTTCGTTCATTCGGGGTTGAGAGCAGAGAGCGAGAGGGTGTGCCTACTTGGTGAACGAGCATTCCCACGCTAACCCTTAAAAAGTAAGTTAAGTACAACTTGTTAGGAGTAATAATAAAAGTGACCACGATCTGAGCCGTTACCAAAGAGCCTGGAAAAATACGCCGCCACGAGGCTTCCAACCGTCCAACGAGTGTAAGAGAGCACGTGGTGCCGTGTGTAGTGCGTTGGACCCGCAGATAAGTAATATTTTGACGAATTTATGTTTGTTGAAATTTTTGTATTTTGTAATTTGTAATTAAGGGGGGTTAATTTAGGATTAAGGAAAATTATTGTAAGTGCCCTGGCCAGCCCGGAGATAAGAGAATAGACGAATGATATACCTAATGAACGCTGGGCAGCAGCAACTGAATTTCTTTTATTGAATTGTGTGTAATAAACTTTTTGTTCAAACCACGTGGTTACTAGATAAATTTTATTTAGTAAATTAGAGCTACCCGTAACAGCATCTAATCAAAGATTTACGCACTCAACTGACAGTAAACCTGAACATTGAGTGGGATATAGCAAGTTTCCCTTCCCTCTAAAGCTACTTTAAGGCTCTCCTCACATTGAAGCTCATGCCATCCACAGTCAAAGTCCACGGTACGTAAGCATGTTTGCATTACTGCATATTGAGCGGAATGGATAACTCATGCTAATGCAAAGCTAACCTTACCAAACGGTGTAGAACAACAACAAATTCGACCACATGCACGTGGAAAACAGTGAAGTCACCACAGATTCTTCATGCGAAAAACAGGCATTTCTCAATGCATTCCACAACCGTAAACAAACATGCAAAGTTGATTTAAAACGTAGATGTCACCTTTAGTAACCCTCCGTTAAGCATGGTATAGGACTCAATGTGTTGGATTTTTTGGAATCTACACCAGTTGAATGAGATTCTTGAGAGATTGATCGCTTCTTCATTTAGCTGTAAGATGTTATAAAGGTAGAAAGAATAAGCAAAATAATTTCAAAGGAGCTGTTTGAATTTAGTGCAGTTGAACAGTTTAAAATATTTTTATAAGTACGTCTTTCGATTTTTGATAAAGCTTCCGAAGTAAATATCATCATATCGCGGACAAGATGTTTCAAAACCTTTTATGTGGTGATTGTCAAATAATCAGAACGTAATTTTGTTGCTGCCTGAGAGAATCAAAACTGATTCTCTGACATGGCTTAGAAGGTTAAGTTTTTGTCTGAAATTTACTAATTACTATTGACATGTGTAGGTAAGACACTACTGATTTTTAATCAGTTCTTCTTGTTAAGCAGATGAAATATCCGTAAGTACCAGAAAGCTTCGAGTATCAACATATATCTGATACCTTAGATATACATTCTACTAAATGATGAAAAACAGATCCAATTATAAGTTCTACAGTTTCATAAAATTAAATCGTTTGTTAACTTCCTAAATAATCTATAGTGAATGAATTGCAATGATTCAGTAACACCCAAACACGCACAGGTGAGAGTAAAAAGAAAATTACTATGGAAACAACAAAGAAAGATACCAAGAGAGTTATAGATGTGGATAATATGCTTACAAGGAAATACACCGAAGCACAATGTGCATTAGAAGAAAGAGAAGAAGCAAGACCACAATAAAAATAATAGAAAAGAATGATACAGAAACAGAACAGTACTATAAGTTCCTTCGCGTTATTGCTCCTTACAAACTAACCTAAAATAATTACCTTGGAAGCTCAAGAAAGGACAAAAAGAGAGAACGGTAGTTATTGCAAAAGAGATTAGGGAAAAAGAGAAAAGGAAAAGGAAAACTTAGAGAAGAAAGTATTGATGTGAAATAGGACACAAGAGTTATAAGAAAACAAAACAAAGCAAAATTAATTTATAAAACAAGAGATCAGTCAAAAAGGAGAAAAGAGAGGAAAGACTGAGACAGAAAGTCAGACAGATAAACCGACAGACAGAGAGAAAAGGATAGAAAGAAAAAGAGAGAGAAATCTACTTACTTTTATCTAATTTAAACATTTTCAACTATAAATAAACATCTATTTTAATCTAATACGGCAAATTGAGAAGAACATTTATAAATTAACTTCTAAAAAATTATAGTATCAACTACATATTATATAGTGGTAATTACAATTTGCTAACTGCAACATAAACCGCGACTCGTTATTCTATTGATGTCTTGATGTCTCGTCGTTTGTTACAGTTAGCAAGTTACAATAGTGGTAGCAGTCTTACATTAAACATTGGTAATGAAATTTTTTTAATGCTATTGATCGATGGTACGATGTTACAGATAATTGGGAAGAATTTAATAAAATGCTTAGTATAGTTAGAAGTTTCAGAATAAACTAATTATTTAAGCTAGAATCAAGTTTTTTCTCAAGCAGTTTTATTTCAAAATAAGCGTTATTCGGTTTTTTTCTATATGCCGAACGTGTATAACCCACCTGATTTATAAACCATCAGTATCAGCGCACCGAAGTAAACACCATCATCACAATTATATTTAAAACTGAACGAAAATAAATTTAAAAAGATGACCTAGACAAAATTATCGGGAATGTCGTATACGTTTACCTACTTTATCTACCATTATTTACTCTTAATGGATAATTATTTACGCTGTCGTCGATGTCTTAAACGTAATAAGATACTTCGGAAATATCATTAAAGAACAGTTCCAATAAATCACAGCAAATGCTAACGGGAAAAGTCAAAGAACAAAAGAATTATTGACGTTCAAATTGCGATTACCGTCGAAGGTGTGTGATGAGTTTCAGAATCCGAAAGCTCGGGAGCTTTCTCCCCAATCGGGTTGCACGACACGAGCCCGATTTCGCGACAAATACTCGTTTGGAGAAAAGATTAGATTTGTATTGCCGATAGGATATAGATCGCGACCTTTTAGTGCGATATTGCCAAAAATATCTTCAAATTGTTTTATAAGAATCGTTTTTATAGCAGGTGCTCCATGTTCTTCTATCGGAAATTCACGTTTAAAGATAACCAGCAATTTACTATTATCTCTATATTATTGGTTAGCAGAATTCAATGCTATCATTAATGTTGCAAAGACATTTAGATTTGAGACCCTAACATGTAGCTAGCAGCACGTGTCGGCCCATCACGGTGACCGCTGAACAGGACTCGCTTCACGTTCCGCAACATGTCGCACTGACAGGACGAACCCTTTGAATCCAGAACCGTACTTTACGGCTATTTCTAGAATTTTCTCCGCAATTAAATTATTATTAATTTCAATATTATTAAAAAAATAAATTCAAAGAATACTAACAGAAAAAGTTATTCCTCTCTGACGAAGCGCAACTAGAATATCAAATTTTCCTCAATTAATTCCTAGTTACTTTTCTATATTTTAAAAAATCCAACATTTAAAATTGTGAGAGAAACTCTTTTAAGTCTTTATAACAACTCAAGTTTTCAGTTCAAAAATAGTTTAAAAAGCAATTCTCCCTAGCGCTTCCCCAGGTAGGGAACGGAACGTATTCTAAAAATAACCTTAGGAAAAACTCATGCCCTCCTTTGTAGAAGTCGACAAATCATGCATCCATCATCTAGCTCAGATATATCGTGTAAGTTACGTGAAGCAGTTCTACATTACGGATCTGATCTTTTCTGTCGGAAACTCAATAACACTCGGCAGCAGGTGCAAAGGAGAGGTGTCAGCGCCAGGGGTCGCGTACCCTTACCTAATAAATGAGGTAATTTCCACACTTCCAACCCCGCCGCAAGGCGTCACTCGCGCTGGCGGACCCGCTTATTAGAACTTGTACCTGATGTTCGAACACGATTGTTCAGCTTTGCCTGTTCAAGGACCACTTCCGGAGCACAAATTAGCGGTAAAGGGATCCATTATAAAGTATACACAAAATAGTTCCACACCCAAACAGACTCCTCCTACTTGATAATTAATTTCGATTTGGTGTTTGGAAATTCTCAATGGACGGTTTTTGTATTCCAAAGATAATCATTTATTTTTCTTTCATGTATAAATTAATGTAATCGAAATATTCTTTTTTATTTTATCTCTAGATTTCTATTTTCATTTAACTCTGCAGATAATTAAAAAGTATCTGTAGATATTAATTGAGGAAGAAATTGTTTAACAATAAACTGTAAACATAGTTGTAACAACTATTCAAATGTAATTCAAAAGTAATTCTACAAGCCTTTTTCTAAATTAACATTGATCAAGTCTCAGAATGAACTACTTAGTTAATACTCTATTCATGTGTGGCCATTTGTGCTACAGTGATTATCAAAATCTGATAGAAGTCACGCAAACTTCGTTTCGTTATAGTAACATTTATTAGATATTGAATGCTATCGATACATTATGGTAAACAAAGAAAACTGAACATTAATGTTGTTGTCGCTTTTTTATATGTTTGTCGATACAGTTTATTGATTAGTAAGATTAAAAACTAAGTTCGTAGTGCGTATACATATGAGTTGCAATCTCAACGTTACATTGCATTTATCAATTTACGTTTAGATTATCTAGACACTCATCACTACTACTATATTTAGGATTAGTGGAAAGACGGTAACACCTTAAGCTTCGAACATTCATAATGAAAAAGAACCTGAAAAGTATTATTTTGAAAAACTTCAAATAATTTCTTGCAGCAATCTCTTGCGCTGCAAAGTGCCCTCTCGTAGCTGTGTCAAGTCATCCCAGTGAGGCCTAGGATTTACGCCCCTCCGCCTTGCCACAGAAGAAGATCCACTAATAATAGACCCACAACAATCAACGACCGCTGCATGCAACCAGAAACAATGGATATCCTCGACCTCGAGCGAGAAAAAATCCTCTTTAGGATTCAACAGGCGAGTCCGCCACACCGCCAAAAGAGACTGCTCGGGGAAAGAAGAAGAAGCGAGTAATCGCTTCAACATACAAAGGTAGCTTACAGAAGCTGTACTAGAAGCAACGTCCGCTAAAGGACAACGCAGTTAGAAGTCCGCTGAAGGACAAGGAAGTATTGTCAGTTAAGTGGTTTACTCAATTTACTTACATATTAGCTGCTCTAAAGTCTTAATCGAGCATAAATGGTCAGTGAGACTGCTGCCCAAGCTAAACATAAAAACAAAGAGGTTAGCCCTAAAAAGCCAACCTCAACACAACAACTTGCCGCTTAAGGCTGCAAGTCTGTTCAGTATGGTAGATGGCAGACCAAACAGAATTTCTTAAGAATGCAGCTCAGAATGCTACATAAGAGCTTTAAATATCCTAGAATGTTCGTAGTTTAAATTGATTGTTTGGAAGACTTCTAACAAACAACTACAGTATTTAAAAAGTACTTTGATCTATAAATATTACATTAGACAAGTTGCACGTTACGCAGACAAAACAATGACTGGATTTTTGAAGCGTTGGAATTGTATTGTTCTCAGTTTATATGCAATCTAATAAATGCAGTCTAAATAGTGACCATAACAGAGTCACTTTTCAATATGCCTTTCAATGTTCATGTATTTGTAAATGCTTTAGAAGACAAAGCCGCTCTAAAGCAGGTAGACAAGGCTAAGGACCTATGGGGTCTTGAAAGCTCTTACGAATTGAACGACAGGGAGACTATGTTGAGTAGAATTCAAGTCAACAGTAATAACTAGCGTCGACAACAACAACAAGGAGAAAGCGTAAGGTTACGATCGGGAACTAACTATTAATAATTATAATTTATAATTTGCGATTATAAGATTTTGGGCAAAGGAACGTAATCACGCTTATTACATTAAATAGAAAGCGGCCCCAACAAACTAAAATGAGCAGCAAAATTTCCTAATTGTCTGAGGCTTAATCGTCAAATTCAAAGATTTTTTTAAAGGGAGAAAAGACAAAGATCCGTAGAGAAAGTGCGTCTCAGAAGAGAATGAAGATTTCAAAATATGGTCTTTGTCCTGTTGACTACAAAAGGTTCCCAATTCCTGACGCGTTGTTACCTACAGGCCAATGAACATAAAGAAGAAAAAAATCAAAACTTCCCTTTCGAACTCTTCTTTCTTAGTGCAAAAAATGCAAAAGTTGTAACATCGTTCATGAGAATGCTTATCACCTGCTGAGTGCAAAAGTCGTAAAAGTTTCTCAAATTTCTGATGCGTTGCTACATGTGGACCAACGGATATAATACTAAAGCAAGTGAAAGCTGACAAAAACAGCCATAAAAAGTTCCCAGGGTAGATGTAATTGGGTGAAACCTATTCTTCTGAACCCTTCTTTCTCTGTGCAAGAAACGCAAAAGTCGTCACATCGATTGAACTAAGAACGCTTATCAGCCCAATTGTGGATACCAAGGATGTCAATGATAAGAAAATGAAACGTATAGTTTATATGTTTCATTGGTTAAGTGTCTTTTACAGATTAGATTTGTTGTGACACTTGACTGCCAAGTTTTATTTCTTCTTCTATTACATCTATTGGATGTAGAAGCATTTTGCTTTTGTAACCAACCAATAAGTACGGAAAATACTTAAACATATTCATGTCGAGAGAATTAAACAACTGTAAATCCGTAAAGATGTTTCGTGCAGCGGGGCAATTGGACTTACACCCTCGGATGGAGCACTTACTTTCTCTTTATCTAAGTTTTAGGCATCCTTCGTACTTCTATTTGGTATATAAAATCGAATTAATGTTTTTTGCTCTTTACAATTGTTTTACAAATCATTGCGTTATAACTGAATTGAATCGATAACGTTTAGCGCTTACTGTAGATGGATGTTGAAAATGTAATCCACAACAAGCATTATTTGATTAGATTTAATACACCAAATTGTATTTCTCCATGAATTTACAAAGTCCTATAAAGTTTGCTAAAAAATAGTATAAACTTTAGTCTACTGAAGAGCAATGCGTAATTAATTATATTAACTACTAGAACTGTGGAGGAAATAGGAAAATTAAGGATACATAATAATTAAGTAGATATTATTATCAAAGTGATAACAAGATCCTGGAAATAAAGAAAAAATCTTAATTAAACTTTCTTTAGCAGTTACGTGGAAAGTGATTCACTAACAAAACCTCGATAACAATTAAAATAACGTAATAAACATGCAGCAGCGGGAACATTGTTTAGAGTTGATATTGTGCGGAGTAAAGCAGCATCTATTGATTTGCACGGTGCAGATTGCAATCACTTCTAAATTGGATTGCGCTGGGGGAGCTGGAGCCTACAGAGGTACCGGTGACTGGCAGATGGCAGACGAGGGTAACTTGAGGTGGGTACAATGCATATGCATTCAGACAAAGAGCCAATACTCCACCCCAGCGCACCTCGCACCAGATGTGCCCACGTGAGAGTTAGTGACTGCACACATCGCATTAGGGACGAAGCCCATTTCATTTACTTTTAGTGGCCATTATCCCCCGCGGCCAATGTACTCAGGTGTCGAGCCTCGGGCGGATTAAATCACGTGTACACAAGGTGAGCTTCAACCCCCTACATATACCCTGAATTGTACAATAGAAACAATTGCTGCCGAGTCTGAGTGACACAAAGGGTTCGCATCTAAAGAGGCTGATTACTTTGATAAACGATCCATTAATCATGTGCCGTGTAAGGGAGTAAGACTGTAGAATGGTAACCAGCTTAACTAAAAAATATTGTTTGTGCAGAAGTTAGACTTAATGGGGATGTCGCATTAACTGACTGACTGAACTACAAAACAAAAACTTTCATGGTAAATTCGCGACATTTTCGTGAAAGCTTCCCTTTTAATTTCCACTTAAAACTAACACAACTGACTATAAGATATGAAACTGTACATATTTTAAAACGATGGAAACTAAATTGTAAAACCTAGTAACCTTAATCTAGAAAAAGGCTTATAAATCTTGGAAATTACACCTTGAATTTGGCAATTATTTTTTTAAATTATCACTTCAAATATTTATGCATTCCTTTTGATTTCCGAATTCCGCCTTCACGTTTACTAAATCGTATAAAATATATTTTTTAGTGTTCTGTCATCAGTTACCTTTTCGGTTGCTTTGAAGTTCGGTATTATAACTTCATTTTAATAGCATAATCTGAAAAAAACGAAGATTTAATGTGAACTGAATAAATATATTTTGTTTTTAATTATTTATTTTAAAATGGCTGACAAGGGTAAGCCTGAGATTGTCCTCTTTTTATTTTCATTGCTCACAGTGAGTGAGTCGGTTCGAAGTTTCGTTCTTGTATTTTATCAATAATTTATAAAAGTTTTTATCAATAACCAAATTATGTAAACGTTGCTGTCATTTTTCAACTGCTATCAAATAAAACATAAAACCCTCTTATGTCTTATAAAGGTGCGTATAATAACAACATAACGAAGTGCGAGGACTGAACGAAAGCGAAGTGTGCAAATGACGTGTACGTGATCCTACCTATACTGGGTAATCAATCATCGTGGCTTTGGTAACTGCCTCGTACACTTCAGCTCATCTCTTTAAAGCAATTAGTAAATTCCTAATAGAGGAGCTGCGGTCACAGTGGAGAAAATGCGTACACTTTTACAAGAATTGTCCAAACAATATAGGGGAAGATAAGATCAAACTACGCAGTGATTTATAAGAAAATCAAATTGCACTACAAGACCCACAAGTAGAGTGGCAATTGATTTTATCTACGGTTACAGAACATTTGCTAGAATTGGAAAAGCGAGTGTTCATTTGACGCGCCTCATTCTGAAGTCCCTAGGGCGCCTCCTCCAGTCCGGCAAGTAGCCCGATGGGGACGAGCGCACCCTGTCCGCCGGGAAATAATCCCAGCTGCGGATATCGCTTTTGTAACCAAACCATTCCACCATACCTATTCGAGCACGTAACGTGAACCGTGACCGGTGGTCAACCGAGTGTGAAGCGGGGTCTGGCAGAACGTGATAGCGGGAATTACGGGTCGGAACAACACAGTGGACGCGAAAGGATTAGTGCCGAGGTAGCTGTAGGTAAACGGCTAACAGATAAGACATTTCACTGCGGAATCCTGATAGAACCAGGTAATGGAGAAGGCAACTGAGTGGAAATAGCTCCAGCGAGGAAAGCGCGACCAATCGTGATCTTTCACAATGTAAACTACAGTCACGCTAAGAAATTCAAATTAGCGTCGTGGTTTCTTATTGTTTGAAATGTCACTTAATTACAAATTGTAATGAAAACAGGCAGTCGATAAAATAAAAAAGTAGAAATGCTGTTTCCACACAACAAAGCAAATTTCCAAGTAAAGCTGTATATTTCTGCACTTTTCAGCTTTTGTAAGCGTATTTACTTCTCTGCACTTGATATCACTCCCTGATGTAGATCGACAACACTATTTTTCACGAAGCTTCACAAAACTAGTTTTATTTACTTCTTATAACTGATATGTCACTCTAAAAATGTACGCTCCCTTAAAAGTTTCAAGCGGACGATGCAGGAAGTTTTGTTTCGCGTGCAGCGTTTTATTTTAAATGCTATTCTTATTATCATTGGTCGGTTCGAACATTTGAGAAAGGAAAAAACTCCTGCAGGTTATGACCGGTTATAGGTTTAATTTTATTGCTCTTTTTGTAGGTAACGATTATGTCACTGCTATAGGTTCCAGTTTTATGTTTGTGCCGTTTGTTTAGGCGAGTTTTATGTCCAATTTTCGATCCGGTGAGGGAGTTATCGTTAGATACTTTACCTGTTCTTGTTGGGATCCGACTTGGCCCTACTAATCCCGTGTTTAGCCATTGATTCTGAGAGAGTTGAACTTCTAGAGCTTAAAGTTAAATGATCAGGTCCAGTTTTAGTCTATAATCTGTTCAGCTTAGAATTGAGTAGAATGGGTAGGTGGATTTCCGTAACGAAGATGTGGCAATGATGTCTTCAACCTCGGAGACCTGCCCACGGTCGTAAACCTGTATCATGGCGAATCCAGGCTCTGGCTGGAATAATCCGTTTAACCTGCGCCGACATAACTTTCCCATTTCGCAGCGGTTCTGCGAGTGGCCGTGGCCAGGAGGCGCAGCGAGTGCGATTAACTTTACTGGCGTATAACTTGATGATAACTGTCATTAAAAGCTTCACGGTTATGGTCTCTCCGGGTAAATTGATTAACGAAAGCTGCCCAAGTGTTAATAAAACGCTTTTTTCACTCCTGGTTGCCGCACCCTTGGCGCTTACTCTTTTAAGGCAACTATTACACTAACAATAAGAACAGAAACTGTAGCAACGAAGTAAATATAACTTACACTTTAAACGATTTTGACACGACCAATCTAAAATATTATGAAATCAAAAGCAATACTGTAAAGGTTTACAGAAGAAACGTATAACAAGAGGAAGTAATTTATAAAAATCTGTTTCAATATATGCTAATGAAAATCACGTCTACTTGTGTATACTTTAATAAACTTCACGCTTGGCAAAGCAGAAAATGCTGGACAGAAGTGCACCTTATTTACACGTGCATCAGGTTAATGACGGAAGTGTGCAAATACCGTTAGATTATTATGTTTATGAGGCGGTATATACCTAGAAAGCAAGACGCATCACGACGTCGTAGGATGGTAACACAGTGACAGACCGCCTCATCGGGGACTGACAGCCACAGTATGTTGCTTTGACAGAGAACTAATTAAAGTCGGGTTTACGTGGGATCACCTGCACGCCTGCTGCGACGCAAATAGCCACCTCAAAGATATACTCTCTGGTGGCATAGACGCAGGAATGACATTCCTGCTATTGTGTTAACAGCTCTATTATTATACTCGTTGTCAGAACTCGATCAACAGCAATCTCTGGGAAACCCGTAGATGATGGAAACTTAGAAACGATAGAATTTAGAAAATTAGAAATTTATTTAAGGAACAGGCTTTGCAGTTGACTGCTAGTTTATGAAAACCACTAAAAAAGCAGGAGCTACATTTTATTGCTTGGAAATGGAAAAACGCCACACTGTTAATTATTCTATTAATGGCTAATGTCGTGAGTAAGTATTTAAACAACTAAAGGACACTTACGGACATACATTCGTTCTTCTATAAGGCCTTAAATAATTCAGAATGTCTAAAATTCATGAATCAGGAATTCCTTAAACTCTCTAATCTTGAATATACAGGGACTCTCTCAAACATTAACAGTTTGCCGTAGCAACCAGACACCAAATTATAACGTCTTATCTGAAATGTTGCAAGCTCTATTATTATTGGTAAGAGATTAGCCATTACGTTCTTGATGGAAAAAAGATCAAATCTAACTTAAAAAATTGTAGGTTTTAATATGAGGTTCATGTAAAATTTTTTTCAAAGATACGATTAATTCGACTGTTTTCGATATCAGATAATTTAAAATTAGTTTCAGTATTACATCCTGTTATTGAACTGACTGTAGCATGCCTGGATCTGAGAATTTTGGGAAAGTAACATTCATGAAAAAAAAATACTGAAAATATCAAAATAGAACATTTTTTCTACAACTCGGGTACTTATAATCAAGCACCTGGTAATAAACCAAAATGTTTTACAAGAAGAAAAAAAAGTCCAAAAGATGTGAAATTGGGCAAGGCAAAAGGTCTGTTCTGTTCAACATCTAAGCAGTCACATATTTGGTATTTTTTATTAAGATTTTTCCTTTCTTCGTCAATTTCCAGAATCTTTCATGTCGGTTTCCACTGAATTCATCTACTGTTTTCGAGTGACCTTTCTCTGCCAGTGATTGATTGTTCTAAAACTTCTGAGAAGCCTAACATGTGGAAATGCACTGAAGCAAGATTGAGCATGTAGAGGGGATACGATGTATAGTCAAGTTCGCTACACTTTTGTACAATGTCAAGATGAAGATTTCTGATTTAATGGGCACCAAAAATACAAAATTGCTTGTTATAGACATCACAGAGTCAATAGAGGCGGCAAGATGACCTTCACTCCGCCACCTTTCAAGTTATCCAACTTTAAAAACTCAAACTTAAATCAAGTGATGCTATAACTCATACCGGTCCAAATCGAAACGCTTCTGGCGCCTACAAATTTTTTCTATTACTGTTACTAAGAAGCTCTTTTTAAAAATAATTTACTACACCAAATTTTCAACATTCAAAATAAAAGATCCGCTATAAAGAGTACTCGGTTTTCAATAAGTTTTGACTTGTTCAGGGTAAATTCTACTACCTGAGGTTGTAGAAATCAAAACGCACATTACGAGTTCGGGAGTTTTATAATATTGTCTCTCAGGTCAGTGTCAGCGATATAGATAAGACGATTCAAATCAAAAAACATGCATGGTTATAATACCCAAGGAATTGCCTGGCACCGGACAGTTAAAAATCAGCATAGGATGCATTTTTATAATAATGAAGAACAGCATTGGCGTGATGCAGTATTTGTTCTAAAGACCACTATTCAAAAAGAAATTAAAACCATTCTGAATACTGAAAGATTATCAGCTGCTACAAGGATAAACTATCAATAAAGTCCCCGACGTACTGCTAGAGAATTATTGTCGATTGAATACGAGACAGCTAACACAGCAGAATGCATCAAATCAAAGAGCTTAGTCTACCAAGGACATATCTATAATGTTGCTGAGTTTTTCGATTACAAAGTGCCAAAGTTCAAAAGACAGTCACTCGTTATAAAAGTTGTTCGATTCTACTGCTTTAAAGTAGGCATCGTTTCCTTTTTCGAGATCTACCAGTCACTGCTCTGTACAGTTTCAACTCTTACTTAAGACATCACTTCTGCTAAAATAGATTTTGACCCAATCGTGCGATTTGTAGATTACAACCAAAGGAGAGTATTTTCGTTGCTCTTTGATACACACAATTTTGACAAAATCAGACATTTCAAACCAACTTAAATGGTTTAAGTATGTATCATGTGAATAACTTCAGTGTACAGTCCTATCTTTTATTGATTTCTACGCTAATACTGCTTTACGCAGTCCGTTCATAGGGAAGAACTATAATCACTCTCGCATCCAAAGAAAAATTGCTTTAAGTAAGGAAGGTCGAAAGAAGTTATTTGACTGTAAGTCTTTGGAGAGGATTCAAACAATCTTCTCGGTTGTACAGGTTGATTCTTTTTCCTTTTCCCTTTTCTTCTATCTGAACTCCGAAGATTGATCTTGGAAACTGCTTTACAAGTTATTAGTAATATCCCCTAACATTATTTCTTGCTACTATACGTAGAAGAGCTTGAAGCAGTCCCTTTTTTCGCTGAGTCAAAAAGCTAACCTTGCAGCATGTACATTTC
>VTPC01090217.1:73802-95091 GCA_011009095.1 Ignelater luminosus | reverse complement strand
TTCGGATACAGAGATGTATTATGAAAATTATGCTTGCAGGTTGTTTTCGATTTTCGGATAGAAATTATTCTGGTTTTGCAAGAGTTCTATTGATTTATGATTCCAATCAAATCGAACAATATCTATCATTTTAGACAATCTATTTTATTTATTTATTTATTACCCAAACAAAACGGGTTTAACCCAATTACGCAGTCCGTTCATAGGGAAAAACCATAACCACTCTTGCAGCCAAAGAAAAATTACTTTAAGGAAGAAAGATCGAAAGAAGTTATTTGACTGTAAGGCTTTGAAGAGGAACCAAACAATCTTCTCGGTAGTACAGTTTGATTCTTTTTACTTTTCCCTTTTCTTCTATCTGAACTCTGAAGATTGATCTTAGAAACTGCTTTACAAGTTATTAGTAATATCCCCTAACATATTATTTCTTGTTATTATACGTGGAAGTGCTTGAAGCAGTCCCTTTTTTCGCTGAGACAAGAAGCCAACCTTGCAGCATGTACATTTCCATTGGGTGCGGTGAGGTTCCTTCTTCGTACTGCAGTGTGCGCAATGCAGGGAGGTTGTTCGGATACAGAGATGTATTATGAAAATTATGCTTGCAGGTTGTTTTCGATTTTCGGATAGAAATTATTCTGGTTTTGCAAGAGTTCTATTGATTTATGATTCCAATCAAATTGAACAATTTCCATCATTTTAGACAATCTATTTTGAACAGTTTGTAGACATAAATGTCAATAGATGGTAATACCGTAGCTAATAATTATTGCAGAGAGGAATATAACCTAATGTTTAAATACTGATGTAAGATACAATCTGATCAGAAATGTCTGACCAAAAATCAAGTCTTTACTGTCCTGAGATAGAACAATTCTAACATACAGATTTTTAGTGATTCTTTTAGATTGATTTTTATTGTTTAATAGCTGTGATGTCTCCTAACAGTAGTTATTGTGTGCAAGCACTAGTATTGCAGAAAATATGTTTTTCTCAAGTTCTCTTCGCAGATGTATCTACTTAGGAAACAAAACCATCATAAAACTCTAAAATATTAAAGGTGGTGGTATAGTTGACTCAGTAATGGGCATGCATATCTAACCGCAAGTTGATATGATACTGACATCTTCACTTTCTAACTATTTCACAACTTGTATTATACATGCTTTAACCAGTCATGGCAGTTCTCCTTGTTATTTACAATAAAGGTCTTCAGCAAGTTTGCACTTATGTATGCCACACTTACTTACATATGGTAATTGTCCACTCTATGAACTGAAATTTATAAACTGAGATTAGATCGCGGAATTTCTGTTTTTTCATGATCTGCACAATTTGGGCATTAGAAAATTGATTTCTCCCGCTATGAAGTTATCTAAAATTAACACAACTTGTCTATGAAAAAACTCTACCTCATGAAAAACACAAAAAAAGCTGTTCAGTACATGATGGATTAATTTCATGAACAGAGTGCGTTAATTTCAGAGAATTTCATTTTTCAGTATCTGCACTGATCATAAAAAACTGAGATTACAGGATCTGATTTCATTTCATGAATGCTCATCGCATTATAATGGCGAACTACCCTAAGTGCATACAACATACGCACTGATCCTGTTGAAATGCATGAAAATTAAAAAATCTAATTTATGTTATTTATAATATTTTTGTTATTTTGGAAATTACATAACTCAGAAGTTGCTGTGTCTGAAAGTTTTCTTCTATTCATAGCATTTCTGGTTTAATAAAGGTACAATTATTCGGTAAATTGCAGAAACAAGCACGTTTTACATTTTCCTATAAAAATTGTCAAGTTAAATCTAATGAATTATAAAATCTAACTTCATTATTTTTTACATTCACACTTAATAAAAGAGCCTTTTTAATTGGTAGTTATATGTATAATTCACAAAGGTGGGTAAATGCAAAACATAAGCTTTTTCCTGGTAAATATGTGTGTAGCTTGAGGTTGGTTTCCTGTAGTAACAAAAAAAGTTCAATTAAAATTTGGCTTTATGTGGAAATTTAATATTTCCTGCGCGTCTGTACCAGCAGGATTTTGCAGATTGGCGTGGGACCTGGAGGCTGCGAGGTGCGTATTTATACCAAAGAGGAGCGCCGGTGAGACTCTGCCGGTCAAAGCCAACGTGATGCGACATCCTTTCATGTCACGTTCAGATAAAACCGGTGATTAATGACCGCCGGTTTATCAAAATGAGATTTTTCTCCGGCCAAACAAGAAACTGCTCAACTGGCTATATGAACCCTGTGATCCTGGATTAACTATGGTTTGTGTTTACTTTTATACGGTGCTTTTGGACAGGTGAACTCATATTTTAGTTAATACTTGAAGGATGACCTGATTTTCCACAAAAAGTACTTTATTTATAACGTACAGTTATTAATGGGCATTACTCTGTTACATTAAGAGGAAGTCTGATTATACCGTTTTATTTACGTTGTTCAAATACAAAATAGCAAAGCATTTCTTGTCTCTAGCTCGTTTATAATTTTAATGAAAGCTGAAATTTTATTGTGAGTGCTTTGAAACTATGCGTAAAATTGTTACGTTCTGTTTGTTATTTACTATTTGCAGAGTTTACGAAAAATATTTATTTAGATTTTCTGTTTTGCGATTATCATTCTATGTGATAATTCTAACTCATTAATTCAGTATTTTAATTTTTAAATCATTTAAAATAAAAGAAAAAGAAATGCTACATCAGACTGAAAAACATTTTTGACCTTAATTAAGAGCAAAGTGTATATTCCTCTATGACTTATCCTTATTTTATCTTCATTATTAAATAGCTTACTGTTGATTAAAAATTACACAAACTAATATAATAATTAGGTTTCCTGCTAGCTTTTTCAAGGCACCCAGTGTAATACATTTACAACCTAATTAATTTTCAAAACGATTCAGAAAAGGAAAGAAGTCCCTTACATAGATGTTGGTTTAATATTAAATGAAAGGCTGCGGTCCTTGTCTGGTACACAATTGTTTTAGAGTGTAAAACAGACTTAGGTAATTCCGGTGATGAGCCTGAAATTAGCGATGATAAAGGATCGCTCGTCGTCAGAATTAAAGGCCACTTCAGCAGAATTAGCAACGTAGTACGGTGCGGCGAACAGAATTTTTAAAACACTGCTAAACTTACTTACCGTAATGAAGAAGCTAACTTAATTTAAACTGAAATTTGCCCATACAGGGGAGCGCATTAATGAGAAAGAATAAGTTAGTAGGTAAGCTTGGATGAGGAGGCAGTTTACGTGCGCTAAAGTAAAAGTTTGCGGAGTGCTGTTCGCTCGGGTCGCCTCTACCTATCACTTACCATGCAAATTAAATAATTACAAAGTAGGTAGTACGGGGATGATACATTTGCTCCGGATGATGTTCAAAGTAAACGAATAAACATTAGCGAGGGACAGAACTTTTATAATTATCGAGCTTGCCAACTTTCTTATAAATATTTTAATGGCTCTCTAATAACTAAAAACATGCGGTTTATAAGCAAATTCCTTACAAGATTTATTATAAAAAAACTAATGCCCATCGAAGAATTTGCATGTCAAAAACCTTTAATTAAAATCTTAACCAAACTTTGAATTAAATACATAATCCTCAAGTATATATAAAACAAACATACCTACTAGCTTTTTTCTGATATACGATGTAGTACTAAAAACATTTTTATCAATTGCTGAGAATTATAAAATGAATCTTTAATTTAACCAAAATATAGAACGCGCTCTAGTTTGCCTAATACAATTGATGCTATTTTTTTAACCATTGACGTTGAAAATTTCTATTGTTGACAGCAATAACAAAGAAAAAACAATTACCATCTATGCTGTTACAGCCAAATTACTTTGCTAATTCCAATTAGTTTGATAGCTCATTTTGTGTAATGCCCATTAAGTCCAACAATCTATCTATCTAAAAGTAGAGTCAACTGCCTATAGATAGTATTTATTATTTATTAGTTATACCATATAGCCAAATGAGAAGCAAATGATTTCAGTACTACTCTGCTCAAATTAATGGAAATTATGGATTTTGACAGAGACCAAGAAGTCAACTGCAACATTATTCCAATAAAAATCGTTTTGTTCTTACATACCAAACAGCCAAAGAAGGAACAAAAACACAATACATTATCATTCAAGCTTCAAAAATAAAGAAAGCAAACTGTTGTAAGTTCAAAACGCAATTAGATTGGACTAATCGTTGAAAAGCAAACTTTGATAAAAGTCTGACATTATTCAAATATTTGGTAGATTTTATCATCACACCCCATACTATTTCGCACCGATAACTCTCCTTCAGTTAAGCTATTTTTCGAATGGAGATTACGAGGGAATATTAGAAGATATCTTCTCTATTCCAGTAAAACTACCCACCACTTCATATTATCAAGAAGTGAAAAACTGCACGTAATCTATTTCATACTTAACTGTAAATTCAAATTACAAAACAGTTATAGAGGTAAATAGATACCAATAGAACTGTGGTAAGTAAACGATTGAACTGTCTTAAATGTAAATCGTAACTATGATTTGGCAGATTAAACTATGGATTCGCATAAATATCTTCATTGTTATTGGGACCACTGAAACAAACTTTCATATTTAGGGATTTTGACATGTGCCAAATCCAATGCAGATATTTTCATTACAATATGATTTTCGGTTAAACCGAACGATTAAACCTAACTTTAATATACTAAATGAAACAACCTATATACTTTTGTATTTTCGGATAGGGGGTTGAATTTCAAATCCAACAGCTTGCTAAAACAAATAATTTTTGTTTTAATTAAATACTTGCACAATAACAATGAAAATAATTAGCCAATTACAGACAAAGTAATTTTTGACGTAGCAGATGTTCCGACTCATTCTACAAAATATGTGCTAAAACCTTGAAAAGTTCTAGAATAAAGATATCACCGATCAAAGTTTTTTATCCTTACAAAATGCCTACAGGCTAGTGATAGTGACTACTCCATTTCAATGCTTTACCGCAAGACCCACAAAAAATCTCGACCAAGAAAATCTCGATATTTAAAATCAACAGGACCACATGAAATCAAGACTAGGTTTGATATACGCAAAACTTCTACGCCAGATAGTCGACTAGAAAGATAGATTGCTCGAAAAGAATACAAAGGCAGGAACTTGAGAAAGAAACCCAAAATCCATTAAATTTGTTCAAGAAGCTGCCTGCAGCAGTATCACGTATAACCATGGAAAACTACACAATGTAGAGCTACAAAACCTTCTCAAAAGATGGCAGCAGAAGTTGGCAGAGAATCTGAGGTCCTACCGATAAAGATAATCTTAACAAGGCTCAGACACCTAAACGTGAAATGTTAAAACTAAAAGAACAATCTATTAACAACTATCTAATAGGTCTAGCAGCTGATTGTGAGACTGAATACTCATTACAAAAAGTAATAAAGAAATTCAAAAAATCAGTCCTACAATTTCCACTCATTAAACAATGGCTGGGTAAAGAATATCAGAACAAAGCAGATATGATTGCTGATCGAAATCTTCAAAATAAATGAAAGAACTCTAGTATACTTGCTATCAAATATTGACAATCAAGAAAGTAAAGAAATCGCGTTGATGACACCCAATGGAAACTGCGACCGAAATCATCACTACCATGAGTTCGAAAAAAGCTCCAGGTTTCGACCTCATCCAGGAAGAAATACTGGACAACCTTCCCAGAAAAAGTATAGGCAAAGCAACCTATCTAATACCTCCTCCAGGTAAAACCCAAACCCGGAGACTCTAAACGAAAGTAAATCATACAGACCGATATCATAATTTGAGAAACTTTTTAGCAAAATGCTCAAAACCATAATAAAAAAATAAGAAATTAACATGAAATCACCAATTTGGATTTAGATGCCCTGAATTACTTTTCATTCACATACCAAAACAATCAAAAATCAGCTAGAAGAAAAACTTCCCAATCTAACTGAAAATGATAACTAATGTGTTTTCAACATTTGACCCAGCAACAAGAACTAATTTATCACTAAAGTGAATTAGTGTAACTTTAGGAATTTTATTCTTGCCATCATTGTTCTGATTAATTCCATCACTTGACCATAGAGCAGGTACATAGAATTATCAATATAATTGAGAAAGTGTGGGATGAAAAGAAGCTCGGTAATATTCCTAAACGTTGCTCGATCTTTCGATTAAGAACAAAGGCCTTATGCATAAGCTATACAAAGTATTACCGAAACAATTTGTAGTAATCATACAGTCTTACATTTCTGATAGACCTTTAAGAGCAAAGCAAGAACATGGCTATTCAGAACTTAGATAAATTAAAACCGGAGTTGCACAAGGACCAATCTTGTGACTGTTCTGTATTTGTGACGTCCCGCAAATTAAGAACGCAACGCCAGCGACCTTTGTAGACGAAACCCAACGTGCACACGAATGTTGAAATAACGTGTGTGGCTAATCAAGGATCAACGTGTCCATCAACGTGTCAGTGTCGCAAGAAACGGCGACTTTCTCAAGTTAGACGTCAAAAGTAAGTCAATATATCGTATAATTAACGTTATTTTACGGTTGACACAGTCACTTTAAATATTTTACCAGAATATAACGTAGTTATTTCAACCAGACACGTTGATTCGACTACATTAACGTGTTTTCGACGTCAGATTCTCGTCCTTGTGCACGTTGGGTACGGTTATCATTGCAATTAAAGACAAGGTTAAAGAAGCTACAGCCGGTCTACAAAAAACAGTTGAATGCTTCGATGGATAAACAAAGAAAAAGATAAAACTGAAAAAACAAAAGCCAGTTCATGTCAACTTTACCAACAAAACCATAAGTAATCAGCCACCAATAATTACTATCAACAATATCGTTAATCCTTGTGCAAATTCTGCAAGGTATCTACACGCAAAAAAAATGTTTTGTTGGGTCAACAAGAAATTTAGTGGAATTTTGGACAGCAAATATTTGTTTGCTGTAGCAACAAATTAATCTGTTCCGAACTCTAAAATAAATTATAAATTTGTTGTATTTATTAAAGTGCTGTAGTGGCAAGAGCAAAAAATTATACAGTGTGACAGAAATATTTGCTGTTCTTTCAAAAATATTTGCTGTCCAAAATTCCACTAAATTTTTTGTGGCCCCAACAAAACATTTTTTCCCGTGTAAGCATGACAGATATTCAATGCTAAACTACATTAGGATGAAAGATTCAAGTCAGAAAGAAACTGAAAGAACTCAATATAAAATATCAAAATGTGTTGGCTTTTGAGAAGAAATTCTAATTTGTCAATACATAACAAAGTATTAATTATAATAAACACATTCTTATACCAATCTGTAATCCAGCTTTGGGACTGTAACAAACAGTGCCGTATTAACAGAATTCAGAATTTTCAAAATAGAATGCTACGGAATATTGTAAACGCTCCTTGGTATGTGCATAATAGTACACGGAAACAAATGTTTTGTTGGGGCCACAAAAAATTTAGTGGAATTTTGGACAGCAATTAGAGAAAGACTTTAGGAAACAAATGGGTCAACATAAGACTTGTTAGAATTAAGTTAATAGTTACTCTATTAGACTGCTTTCAATGTTGAAGATACCCCTGCATATTCACAAAAAAAGCAAGAACCTGCTTACGGTGTAGTTGGAATAGAGTTACCAAAAATCATAGCCTTCTTTAATATTCCAGGTCGAAATGTTTAATTAGACAACATTGTCTGATTCGCTTGTATTAGTCCAAATCGCTTATTCACTGCTCCGAGAAATTAATGCATCATTATTGGATAGGTGATTTTCAGCTAAATTTCCAGACGTTTTAGAATATTTATGAACGAAATAAATAAAGCAAGCTAGAAAGTAACATTTAGTTTTAAAATGTTCAGTTAGTAAGTCAGCGCAAGCGATAGTAATTATTTCCAAAAGTTAACTACGGTCCAGGAATGTTCTATTAAAAAGTAGAAGATGCTCCTGTGGGACGAATGCTACCTAAAAAAGGGATTATTTCACTGACAATATTAGTAAGGTTAGCCAACTGCCTGAAATTAAAAACCGGTATTTAACATATATTCTGCTATTGGGTTCTTTTCCATTTAAATTTACATCACACGAATGGTTTTAACGTCTACAAAACTTTATAGTAGGTGTCATTGAACAGTTTATTTCTCCAGCTTCTTTTTTTGAATACTTCGTCGAACAGTTTTGTGGTATTTTAAAACGTAACGTTATCCATATTAGAAAACTGTAAAAGGTTTTGAAAATTATTAGCTACCTCTGCAAATATATGGAACGAGTTTTGTTTATAAAATGTTCAAATATTACTACATTTTGTCTAAAATTTAAATTTTATGTTGCATAAATTCATCAAGCCAAACACTTAAGTACTTCTTTTGAGTCAATTGGAAATACGTTTTTTATGAAAAAAAAAAAAAAGAACAGAACTAAATAATCAAACCTTCATTTTGCTAAAAGAGGGTGATACTCTAATTCGCTTTGTGATTTTCTCGACATTTGGGAGGATGGGGTATCAAAGAACTTAAACAAACACGTGCAGCACACGACCTCCCAATAATCACCGGTATTGTCCGTTACCTCAGGGCATTGAACGGTCAATCAGCGCGAATACTTACCGTTGAATAGGTCACGTGTCTTCCGCATCCCGCGTGCTTTACTGTTGATGAAGCCAGGTGGGTCCCTGTTCCCACGATTTCTGCCCTCGAGCAATCAACAGCACATTATAGAAATTGTTTGAGCTTTTCAATTCGTACCTATCCAACGGGATAACCTAAGCATATCTGAAAAATTAAACAATGAACGATCGTATTGTTATATTGAATAAACGTACTTTTATCATGTTTAGTATGCATGTGGAAAAGCTATTGTTACTTTCACTTGTTCATAAACACCACATTATAAATAATATTATTAGGAGTTTTCATTTCCGCGTCCCGTTTTTACTTTCTCGGAAAGCAGTTGCATTAGACCAGTTTTTTCTGTCCATTCTTAAATACAATTGTTTTCCAGTACATAAATAATGCATGCCACATTTACTTAGTATGCATTGAATGTTCGACGTTAACTAGTTCTAAAAATAATCGAACGCTTCGTGCTTTTGAGTTATTTGTTCCGTATGCTAAAATTTCAGTTCCTCGTAAACAGTCTGTAAATATACTCATATGCAACGGCCCTTATTTTGCAACATTTCGGTTTAATATTTGTGCACTTAATTTCCGTTGGCCTCCTAATATACATTGTATTCAATTTTATAACTAACTGAAAGGTTCTACAGTCACTTGCTATAAATATACTGTGTTTACTTTTAGTTCCATTAAGAATTTTAACTTACAATATGCAACTGAAAGAAAAAATTCTCTTACGAAAACATTCGGAAAAGTATTTATTCTATTTTCATCCATTTGGAACTTTAGTAATTAACATCATCTATTGGGAATTTGATTTTACAATAATTATCAAAGAGTAGGTGATTACTGATTATGGTAATTTTTTTATCATTTATTATTTGCTTAAAATATCATTCTGGTGGATCTAACTTGCAGATTAATACAATACAAACACTATTTCATTATTGGATATTTCTAAGGTTAATAGAGATGTACGAGATGTGCAGCGAAACACTGGGTAACGCTCAAGAAGTTATTTTTGATACACATCGACAACATCAGCTGTTCATTAGTTCTACAGTTTAAAATGAAATGTAATATTTAGTTTAAGTTATGTGAACAAGGTGTACTAATGTTTTCTTAAGAAAGTAAATTTCTTTATATCCTATTCACACTTTAAGATGGTTCTAAAAATATTAGAAACAAGATCCAACATTTAAATAAGATGTCTTAGTAGTGAAATTATAGTGTCAAAGGTATAATCATTGTACTTTGGACAGACATATCAAGTTAAGGTAAAAACTGATTCTTAACGTAATCCTATCAGAACCGTAGCTTTACATATAATTTTCAAAGTTAGTCTTTCATTCTTGCAACTCTTTTAGACCAAATACAATCGCATATTGAAGATTTGCTCTCATTTGCCTTTGGTTGAAGTAGAAGCGTGTTGCTACCATATACCTATTTCACTTCCTCAAAATATATTTTCTATTTAAAAAGGCTCAACTGTAAATGCTATCAGAGAAAAGACCAATAGTAATTAATCAGAAGTCTTGCAGTATAAAAAGAAGCAATATAACAATACAAAAGAAAAAATATCTTTAATAACAAAAAAGAAGGAAGACACTCTTCAAAATAATATAGAAGTTATAGAAGACGACAAGCCACGTTCAAAATAAAAAAATGAAGAAACGAAACCTAGAAATAATACTTTAAAACTGCTTTTCCAAAGTTATTTAGCGAAACATAAAAAAGTAGACACTGTAGACAAAATACTGTCAAAATATGTTCGATCAGCTTTTATACCGAGATCCAACAAAACGTACTTCATAAAGCCGTTTGTATTCAAAAACAAGTAACGTAAGTATATGCAAACTCAAGATGTGTTTTTGGAGCAATATACATTGCGCCTAAACATATATTTATTCTCTTGGGAATACCTACTGCAACTACAGGCACATGAGATCGTGTATCGTCTAGCGAAAGTTTGAGGATTTGTTTTAATCAGCTATTTACGTACTACTGTTACTCAAAAAGAGCAAACAGTTGATACCTGAAAGTCTGAAGTAACTGTAAAACGAAGGCCGTAAACAGTGCAATCTCTATAAAAGTAAACTTTAATGCATGAGACAAATTTGCAAATTTCTTGGATTTCCTACAAAACAGTAGAAACCACACATTTCATGCAAGGATATCAAATGTAGTTATTTAGTACAGAATAGTGTGCAGTGCAAATGTTCAGTTATAGAGAAACGATACGACTATTGAGTGAATAATGAGCTTCACATCGTCAAACGAAATAGGAAGTGGTTTGATGAAGAATGTCAAAAAGAAGTGGAAAATAGAAAGAACCTCCGGGAAAAAGCAAGAACTAACCCAAGATTCCATGAACAATATGAAGAACAAAGAAGAATTGCACTAATTGCCCGTATAGACGAAAGAAAAGAGAGTTTTATAATCCTAAAATAAGAGAAATTGAAGGAAAATATAACCAATCAAGAATAAGAGACTTTTACAACGAAATTCGACAAGAAAGAGACTAAATACAGTTAGAGATAAGCAAGAAAATGTGATAATAGACAAGGACCAAATTATAGAGAGATAGAAGTTTGGAATCCCTAAGAAACTAATAGATTTGACTCAAATGCGTCATAAATTCAAAAGGTAGAGTGAAAATCAACGGAAACTTCTCAAACCTTTAACACTGACACAGGACTGTGACAAGCGCACTCATCTCTTTGAGGCATTCATATGCGTTTCCTGATGATACTGATTTAATAGGAAAAAATGGGAGGAATTTAAAACAACTGTACATAGCCATGGAAAGCTCAGCAAAACAAACAGGTCTGGAAGTGAATGCAGAAAAAGCAAAATATATGGAATTCAGTAGACGAAATATAAAACAGAAAAGACAACAAAACTTACAAATAAAAAATGAAAAGTGACTGATTTCAAGTATCTAGGAACATGGCCCACTGACACAAATGACATAAGAAAAGAAATATCATCAAGAATAACTAGTAGAAATAAAGCAGCAGCAACCCTAAGTGGAATCCGAAAGAAAAGAAGTGTATCGAGAAAGATGAAACTTAGAATATACAACACTATAATAAACTGAGAAGTACTATATATATGGCAGCAAAATTTAGTGCATAACTCTGAAAGATCAAAACAAACTGGTTAGTTTTCAAAACCGAATCTTGAAAATATTTCTAGGGCCAACTAGTAATGAAGAGACAGGTATGTGAAGAAGACGCACAAATGCCGAAGTAAGAGAATTAACCCAGTAGGGTCTAAGTACAAAAGAAATTAGATCAAGAAGATTGGCATGGATTGGACGTGTGATCATAAATGAAAGAGAGAGAGAGAGAGAGAGAGAGAGAAATAAGACAAATATATCCGGCACAACCCATAGGACGTAGACACTCAGGAAGACCAGGATAGAACCTATTAGTCAATTTGAAACGAGATCTCGAAGAATTAGAAACAAGAGAAAACTGGGAGGAAGAGGCAAGAAATAAACAGTAGTAGAAGGGCATCATAAGAGAAGCAAAGACTCTACAAGAACTGTACGGCCATAAAAAGTTAAGTAAGCACATCCTGTACAATGCACAAAAAAGATGCAAAAATATTTTTACCAAGCGGCAATCTTGTATTGATTGGAAAAACCCAAACAATTTTCTAGTCGGAGCATTCTGATAGGTAACTAAAACAAAGTTATACAATCACTAACAATATTATTATTTACTTATAATATATTTAAAGACTTCGTTACTGCGTCAAGAAAAGAAAAAGCAAAGGTAGATTGGCGCTGAGACTGCTGCTTTACAAAGGAAAAACTCTGATTCGTTAGAGGTTTTAGCACTACTAATAAGTAACGTTGAACTCGGACTGTTAGAAAATATTCATCTGCTTTTTTAATTCAGCTTCTGGTGACTTCTAGTTAGCTACAAGCAGTGGCATAGCAAGGAATATTCTCGTCCAGAGCGGACCCTCCAATGTGCCGCTCCTTCTCCTTCAGAACAGATAAAAATTCGAATTTAAAAATTTAAAAACTTAAATGTTTAATGCAACATTTAAACTTTAAACTGCGTTTCTAAATGGTAATTATGTAATAAAAATGTAATTTAACCGTTGGCTATGATTATATTTAGATGTTTGTAGTAAAATTTAAACAGCAGACTATGCTAAATATAAATAAATAAATAAGAAGAAACTTGAAAATAAAACAACAATGCTTGAAACTTAAAAGCAAACTTTCCTAGCTTTAAGAGAAGTAAACTCGGTTATCGTTTCTTCGAAATCTATCTAGTTTGTAAGTTCTTGCTCAATGGACAATTCAGCCAGATTGGAAAACTCAGCTGGCTCATAGTAGACCTCAAGTAGGACTTAATCAGTTTTAACTTAGAAAAGCTCCTTTAGCAGCTCGCGACACTGATACCGAAGGTCAAACAAATTCGCAACAGTATCACCAAGTTAGAGACGAAGGTATTGATGTTATACTGTTGGATAAACTGTAATAGTTCCAGCAGTCTTTTCTGTACAAGCTTTTGGTGGTTCTGAGAAGCGTCGACAAAGTTTCGAAGACGATATCGTTCGATCAGGAATTCCACCTTACTGATTTCATACGGCAAATTAACTGAATCGCAGACGCATTTTGAATTAAAGAGGTCTGTGGGGGTCAACACGGAGAATGTCTTCGCCAACTCTTCCAATTCCTCAAACCTTGAAGTATTTTCTTGAATTATCCGGTCCATGGATGCGAACACTCCCAGGTGTAGTTCTTCTTCGTAAGGCAAGTTTGCACCCTTCGATTTATCACCGAAAAATTAATTTCTCTTTGTTGTTCTAGATTCCAAGTTCCTTGCACAACTGTTTCGAGTAGCTGAAACTGCAGTCCATTATCTCATTTTGCTGTTCAACTAAAAATATCTTCAATGCCCCAATTTTTGCCGCACGCCGTTGAATGTCTAGTCGCTTGGTCTGCAGGTAAACTTGAGCATCGTTTATCCCTGGAAGGACTTCAGACCAAAACCCGAAAGGAAAGAAAACGAATGCATTGATGGCAACAACATCCCAGCATCCGACTGGGTGACTGCATTTTCTGTTCTATCTGTGCTTAACTCTTCGATAACATCCAGGATCTTAGAAGAATAAGTCTTCAACAATTTGACAGCTTCTTGTCTTGAGCTCCATCGGGTTTCAATCAGGCGTTTTACCCCTTGGCCAGTAGCAGCAGTCAAAACGTTCCAACGATGGGTTGATGATGAAAAGAACAAATAGGTAACAGATTCCGAAGTGACGGAAGCGGCGTGAACACCAACTTGGTTCAAAGAGTGGTTAGTGCATGCGACGAACTGGTCCTTGGGGTTAACTGTCTTAATTCTCGCTTGGACTCCAGTATATAATCCGAACATAACAGCAGCGTTGTTGTAAGCTTGGCTTCTGCAGTTTTCAATGTTAAGTCCATCTTGGTCGATCTTCTCCAAAATTATTTTTGCCATCTGTTCAACGTTTTTACTTTTGGGTTCGATGAAATCAACAACAAAAAGTATAATGTAAAACGGGTTTTTCATATTTTACTCTACTTTTTACATGTAAGGTAAAAAATAGTTTCTTACGCGTAAATACCCAACCCTGCTACTGACGAACCAACAAACGTTACCCTCGCAAAAGCTTAAAATTTGTTCACTACGGGAGTGCCCAATACGAACTAGGAACGAGCGCGAATGCTTGCATATGTTTCCACGCCTGAGGCATGACAGGGGCGACGGCGGCAAAATTATTGCGAAAAGTTCACAACCGCAACAGCAGACAAAGGGGGGCTTTGCCGCCCCTGGCCTGCTGCCGCCCGGGGCGGCCCGCCCTCTTCACCCCTCCCTTGCTACGCCACTGGATCCAAGATCAGAAAGAAGATCTGAGACAAGATGACTCAATCAAAGAATGTTTTCCAATTCTTTTCTACTGATTTTTTTAGTGTCAATACCTAGAATTTAATTTTGGAAGCAGAGCTAACCCTTGCATCCTGTTAATTGATTCTGTAACTTACTATTAAAAACAAAGTATAGTCAAGCCACAATTTAATGCCGCAAAATGCTTTATAACTTAGAGGTTAATATCTAGATTAAATGACGTTTCTTATGATATATGGTCTTACTTAATTGATTAATACCTATGCTGACATTACTGTATAAGTTGACTATACATAGTATCTACATCTGAATCGGATTTTACTTAATTAAAGAATATTTAGATAGTTTAGGCGTTTAAAAGCAGAAAGAACTCGAAAAATTGCAGATTGAAAGTCGCCAAAGCAACTACAGGTATTATAATAATCGGTTTCTGGTTCTATGCCGCTTGTTTTAAGAATGCTTATCCCATATCTCGATTTAATTTGCAGTTACATAGTACAAACTACAATGAGGATCTTTCAGAGATCATAAAACGGGAATGGTAATTAGAAAGGGTACAGTTTCGTTGAAAACGAAACGTCTGGTTATCTTAGCTTAAAGTAACAATAAGTCTGAGAAATCCTTAATAGATTGGTGTATCCGCATGTTCATAAAGAGTACTCTTTCAATTTACAAGCAAAGAGGCATAGACTTCAAGAGATATACTGTGACTTCTTATGACAGAGAAGATGGTATACACAGGAAATCTAGAACCGCCAGGAAAACGACTGAAGGGCAAAAAAACTGGTACTTACATAAAGGTATGTTAGTATCAGTTTGTTTTTTGAATGACAATTGGATGGTGTTTTCTCGACACTGTAAACAATAAAAAACATAAATTTTGAATAAAGTATAGATATAAGTGCTGCAAGAAATAATAGGAATATCTTACACCTGTAAAGCAAAATAGTTCTAATAGATCGATCGAAACATCGCAAAAAGCACTACGTCTTGTTTAAGAACGTTTTTATAAAATTACAAAATCAAAAATCAATTTTTACATTTTTTTAAATATCGAAGAAATCAAATAAAAAGTAAAATCTATTTATCATAAGAGTAGACGGCTAGGAGAATTTTGTTATAGTTTAACATTTTTTAAAATTTTGTGTTAACGAGCATTCTTGCAGTAGCTTCTAATTCGTAAATGAAATGTAAATGGAAACAAAACACTGCCATTATATTTTGTTTAGTTTTGTGTTGTGTCCTATATTTTGTTTCAAACATTCTAAGGCTGATTTCTTAAAAAATCGTGAGATTAATTTCTAATTGTTACAGTAACTCAGAAAGGAATTTAACTACAAAGTTCACTTCTGTATCTACATTACCTCTATTTGATTAGAAGTACAACGGCACAGAATTATCATTGCGCCTAACCTGATACTTCAAACATTTTTAATGATATGTATCTCTAAATACCTGACTCATTTTCAATTTAACAGCATAAAGTTATTAATTTTCATAAATAGAGATTTCCTTTTAATACGGAACGATAGCTGCGTAAAAAATAATTAGTACTTTATTGAACGTACAATAAATAAATGTTAATGATATCTAGAATATTTAGGAGAAAAGGAAGTTTTACTTCACAGAGTTTCCTATTGATACGCGATTGCAACGCAAGTATAAGGACAAAAATCTGTCGGGTTGCATTAAGTAGATCAACCCAACAAAAAGCAAAAGTTAAGTGGCTTGTGACATTTCGAAACCGTTTTATCTTTAACCCTTATCAGGGGGCACCAGAGAGGCGTGGAAGCAATCAAGTCATAAATCAGTATTTCTATTTGTTTTCCCGTCAGACAAACGCTACGGGGGAGTCCAGCCAACGAAGGCTATCTGTCGGTGGACGCTAGAAACTAAGATAAGAGACGTTCAGGCAACGGTAACCGGAACTGCCCGCCTGCGCTTCCTCCGGAAGAGCATCCCCTGTGCACCGGTCGAACTGGATGATAGGTGAACCAAGTGATTGGTAGCGATTACTGGCGATAGACTGCATCGATGTCTTTTCGAGAAAGAAACGCGCAGCAGGTGACCCTTTTTCTTTGTTTACAAGAAGTAAGTGGACATTTGAAACGATCTTTTTTAATGTACTTTTTGTTTTATAAAGTGATTTATTTTTTAACTAACTGTCGCAATATTGAGACTCTTTCTTATTACAATTTGCAAAAGAATGTAGGTCAACAATAAATAATATTTTTAAACACGAGCGATAAAAGTTTTATTATCTAAAATTAATTCCAAATTATCAAAAAAAATCCTATAAGCTGACATTTTAGACCTTTCACCTCAGATGACGCACTTCAGGCTTCTTCCTAGACATATTTTTTTAATTTTCATACATTAGCAACTAAAGGTTAATAATTTTTTTGTAATTAAAAATATTAAAATTAGGACACAAACATTTATTGAAAGAGACAATTTTGTTAGGAAGACTAAATAATTTATTTCTTTGTAGGATGTATGGTAAAAATATAATTTAAGATACGCAAATGTTGGATCACTTTTGGAATTTTCTGGGCAGATTCTTTTCAAGCCAATTACAAGATTAGGGTATCAATCGGTAATATTTGTAACAACCTCGTTAAAGATAATAATTATTATTTATGGACAATAATTCTTGCATTCATTCTTAATCTAAAGAAGCCTTAAACAAAAAATTTGCTATTTTTGTTTTTGTTTTCTATCAATATATAATACATATATATACCGTCGTGAATCATCTTAAAAGATACATTGTCAGTGGTAGTAATAACTGAATAAATCAATGCCTGAGCAGTATGAGTAGAGCTTGACAGGCATTATAGAAAAAAGACGTACTATAGAGTTAGTAAGAAAATTTTTCTTTTTTCTCTTAATGTGTTCTACACTTCGCCTTGGATTTTACTTCAATAGTTTTTGATTTGTATATGTCTACCCACTAATTACAAGTACGTTTTAAGAATAAGTAATGAGTTTCCCAAAGCAGATTATACAAGATAGAAATTGCCATTAAAAATGAATACGACTAATAAGATGTGAAATTCTATGTGGGACAGCGGAAGATGTGAAGAACAGAAAAAAGACAGTTAGACAGAAAAATCTAACATTATCTAAAACTCAGTAGGCAAGAGAGAAAACAAATCCAGTAATAAAATAAAGTACTAACAATAACAAAGAATAATGATCTAAGATATAGTAAACAAAAAAACAAAAATTAACATAAATTGGAAGATCTACAAGTATATAGCAGAGACATAGAATAGCAAGCAAAATAGTAAGGTAGCAAATGAAAGTAGAAGAAACCGTAGTAATGAATAGAATAAAAACAAGTAATTTAAAACGCTTTAGTTAAAGGAAAACAAAAAAGAAAGTAGAATAGGTATCACAAAACAAATATAGAGAAAGATCAAGAACAAGAGAGAAGAAAAATAATAGTAGGAGTCGAACAATGTCGAAGAACCTTTGAATTGCACTACCGCATACAAAAGTGGAAAATAAAAGCAAAATATTGAAATTATGAAAACTAAAGTACAATAGACATACACATACTTCAAAAGAAGGTGTTAACACTTCGAAGATACCACAAAGAAGAAATTGCAAAATTTGTAAAATAACAAAGTACTATATTCTCAAGAAAGCATGAAAAGCCTATTAAAGAAATCATTTCAGAATAAAACGAAACAACATAATTTTGGGCTTTTTTATATTGCACAATTGTTTTACTCATAGATATATATATATATTTACATATTAGAATAAAATAGTCACAATAATTTTGTATTTGATTTGCTTTGTTTTCCTTTACCCGGCAGCGTTGTCATCACATACTACATGTGGATAACGAGTTCGTTTATGAAACTATTAACAATTGTTCATTTTTCCGAATAAAATTCTGTAATTTGAAACTTTCACGTCGGAAAAATAAGTTTGAATAATTCAAAATAACAATACAAGTCACATGCAAATCCAATCAAACATCATTTTCGACGGTGTACCATTTGGAATCGAATGAACCAGAGCAGTACAAACGGATAATGAATGTGTTCGCTGGTTTCGCAATTACATAGTTTAATTCGAACGTAATTTATAATTCCGCATTGTCATGCATGTGATGTGCGCAGTTTGCTAAATGGATGAATGTTTTGCAGCGTGTAGGTAAATTGGAGGTAGGACGACAAAAAGCTGTCTGCTGGCGCGTGAATCACGCGGCACGGTGCGGTAGTTATGATGGAATTGGACCAAATATGTGTTGTTCACGGTGCATACCGATGAATACGCATCCTCACGTCCCTATCATTCGAAAAGCTAAAATGTTTTTGACAAACCTGGTGTATTTAGAATATTACCAAGAATTCACGTTAATATAAATGCTTAATTAAAAATCGTACAAGCTTGTTTTATTGCTAACAATCAAACGTCAAATCCATAAATGCAGGCATTGTCCCTCACAAGCAAACAAACGCAGTTACAAGTAGTTGAAGCTACACATCAATTCTCATCACTAAAACTTAATATTATAAAAAAAAACTCCTCACTCTGTTTGCATTTAATCTTGTAGTTTCTTATTGTTAAACAGCAAGTTCCGAATTCTTAATAAGTACAATATTTGAAGAGGTAGAAACGCCTTTCAGCATACTCATTTTGATAAAATGCTAAGTTGTAGCAAATAATTTTTTGATTTTAGAATGTTTCCAAATTATTGTTTCACTAAAGTTTCTGAAAAATTCGAGAATTAATCTATCCATTGTTCATTGAGATCGACCTCATAGTTCGCCGCCTATTAAACGAATAATTGTGTTCATCCTTTTTTAAAATACACAAATACACTACAATTTTCATTCCAAATGGACATGCTACAAAAAAGGAAAAAAAGGAAAAAAAGGCAAAGAAAGGTTCGTTCGTTGTAAGATCGATATAATTCTTTTTATTTACTTACGTTAGCAAAGAACGGATTTGTCGCAGTGATAAAAGAGGTATAAGTAGACATTACATGCAGAGTGCCAATTTTTTTAGCAAAAAAGAAGTTGTATTTATCTAACAATCAGAAAGTTATTCCCCCTGTTCAAAATGTCAGCATACGTATACTAGCTTTAAGGCACATTACTAAGCTAGCACGTGTCTAATTGTCTATGTAAAGAGAAAATTAAAAACTATCGAGAGCAAGAATGCCCGTATCTAGAAACTACATAAAGTGACGGTCTGGGTTTCATACGCGCAGTGTGTCATGTGTATGTAAGCTGAACGGTCAAAGTACTAACGCTGGTTATTTATCTGTGCTTATAGAAATTCTGAAAGTAAAGAATCAGCCCTGCCATGCTAGTAATAGGGTTTGGACCGAGACGAGTTTGCTTTCAGAGAATTCACAGACTTTTCAAAGATTAGGATTTTTGAGCCCCTCGGGCTTGTCAGACTGGTCATTAGTAGCATGAAGATTACTTGATGAAAGAATTTTAGATAACAATATGAAAGCAAAACTAGAATGGAAGGATGAAGCATAAATCAAAAACACCAATAAACAAATCAGGTCTTGATTCTCCACGCCTAAATATCGGTATTTAGTTAATTAAGTTCCTCAGAAGGCTATTCAGGAAAACTTATATAATAAACATGCAAAGATGCCGTTTGCTGCCTGTTCCAACACAACCAATCGTTTTACTGATGGTGGTGTTTACATCTAGGCTATACAAGATGTTAGAACAACAAGGTGCTGTTGTTTTAGATAAGTGATATTGGATAGAAAAATGTGGAAATGGAGTCTGCAACTTCACAATCCAGATAGAAAAGCAAACACATATAGTTGAGATCATTTTCGTTTCATATAGCATTAACAAAAGTATCGAGTGTGCCCACGATGGAAGAGGTTAAATATAAATTGCTCTTTATCTCTGTTTATTTGCATTTTAATAAAGGTTTTCATTTCCGTTTCATTTGCCTGTAACTGTGTTTGATATCTGAAACACGATAACTATGAACTCAGAAATCTGATACAATAGTAGTGTATAGGGTAGGTAACAAAGCTGAACACATAATAAGTCACCAACATAGTCAATTTGTAAACTGTGCAGCTACACAAGATACTGATTGCTTGCTCAAGATTTAGAAATTTAAATATCAAGTTTCGCCAAATGGTTTTCATTATTACTGAAAGATGACTTTCTAGAATAGTTAGAAGACCGCACTAATCTTTCTGGCGCATATTTCAAGTGGTTAGGATTGGGTACGATAAGTGGTATTTTCCGTTTACGGTTCAGGCGTTTTCACCAAAGTACTTGTATTTGGTCACTTGACAAAAATTTATAAACGCCAGATAGTTAGGATTCGTGGAAAAAGATTTTTCCAACGTTTCACAGAATTTATCTTGTGTTAATCTATCACAAGCCTATGATGTCGCAGTGATTCTTTCTTTGTGATTTAATTTGGATAAACAACAAAGTTTACAAAAATAACTATAATCTCGGAAATTCGTTGCGCTATTTGTGAATCCTGCAATCAATATCATCATTTTGAGCCTCCGTCATCTATCGTCGGATTTATGCCTCCCCTAGGCTGTTCCACTTATTTCGATCTTGTGCCGTTATCATCAAGTCAGAGCTTGCTATACGCTTGATATAGTCGTGCCATTTAGTTTGGGGGCGTCTGCGGCTTCTTTTATTTGTCCATGGTCTCCACTCTACCATTCTTCGAGTCCATTGGTTATCCTGCATTCGTGC
>VTPC01090217.1:0-68802 GCA_011009095.1 Ignelater luminosus | reverse complement strand
CTGACAATATGGGCTTAAATCAAGAAGTTTTGCAAAATAACCTACTTCTGGTTTTCTGGTGCCTTTTTCTACTGTTCGAGTTACCTTAGCTTAAGACTTATACTTTTCAATGTTACCATTAAATTAATTTCAGATTAGATTTATTTTCTAACCCAAGAGGTTTATATATTACTAAGGTTTTATTGTATCTCCCTGTAACTATACATCTAAGCATAATTAATAGCTTGAACAAATATTGAGCAACATGGAATATCTTCCTATTTTTCTCAACTATTAATTTTTGTTTATCCAACCTACTAGTAAATATATCTAAGTTAAAAGAAAATTAATTGTATAAATGAATGTTCAACTTTTCTCCCTACAAAATTAATTGCTGTATAAATTAGGCGTGAATTCAACACGTCACATATTTTCGTTGATTAATAATGTTTTTCTTTTTTTTGTATGAAAAACGTGCGCGACACCGTGAGCTTTGTGCCATTCTTTTGATGCAAACCCATTTTACTGATTAGCATTAAAACGAAAATCTTAAAAATCTCAAAGTTTATAATCTCATTTACAGAGTGTTTATTATATGACATTGTTTTTGACGTTTCACATTAAAAAAGTGTCTGTGCCCACCCTAAGGTGCTAATGTTTTCACTTTGCGTTTACAAGAAGAGACGCTCAGGAAATTAAATTTTGCTCGTAAAGAAATAAGGTGAGGTATTCTTTCTGGAGCTGACGGCCTGAGTGACGCTTCTAATGGAAGAGCAGATGGTCTGAATGAGCAATTTGGTTTTAATTTTAGCAGGTGGAATACAAAATTCGATGTTTGTTGAAGGAGCAGTCAATTTTTTTTATTTTATTTCTGAATATATTATATACAGGGAGAGGAGAAAGTTTCTTCAGCGTGTACTCATCCATCTATCGTTTGTTTTCTTTCAGGTTGTGTCAACTGTCGCTTTTAATGTATTTTTAACAACGTATGTTAAACGAAACGAGGTGGGTAAATATTTGTTTACTAAGATTCGCGACTCAAGAAATTCCTTCGATGTCGCATTAATTTTAGTCACGTTTTATTTTAACAGCGTTTATACCTTGATATATTAAGAATGACAGGAAAATTGACACGTGTTTAGTATATAACGAAGATAAATTATTACATTTTAATTGAAATTTTTTTGGTTTACAGAACCTAACTTGCATAGATTTCTGTAAATCTCAATGTTATTATTTCCTGTAAAAAAATTTAACATCCCTTTAAATTTTACTACTTTTTTTGAGTAACATTTGTTAGAGGGAATGAGGGACTAATATAAATGAAGCATTATTGCAAAGTTCTGTAGATGCTTCCGTCTGATTTAACCTCTTTCGTTCCATCAGAGCACTTGTAAGGGGGTGATTTAGCCCAGGGGGTTGATGCACCTACTTCATACCTCCACCCCTGATTGCATAGTGACTCACGGCTACCACTAGGGGACGATACCTATTACCGTTACCGGATACTGCAGCATCTGTGTGTGCCTACAGATCAAAGCAATCAAGATACACTTGTCTAGTTTGTATGTATACTTTGGATACAGCTTTACTTTAAATAACGTTTCACCCTGCTATCCTATTTCAAATTTAATATTTATCTACCCATATTTATCAAACATTAAGGTGTATTATCTCGTGTACAAATGTATTACACAATTATTTTAGGTTCATTCGTTTTAAAAATGCAAGAAAGAGAATATTAAATATATCAAAAATCCAAAAAATGAAAATAAATTATTCAACAAAGAAACGGTACCCTTAATTTTTATCTTACGCTAATCTTAAAGTAATTAACTGGCTGGCTTCCCAGCTATTCAGAAATTTATGAAGATTATTCTAGACAGGTTTCAATTATAAGGTTACCATTTGATAAATAATGTAAGTCGGCATTTTTGACAGATCCAAATTAAAATATAAATGCACTAATCTAAAATGGACGACCAAGAAATTTAGCCTTAAAAACGGTTTCAAGAACTAAATACCACTTTTCCCTTCGGCCTTTTTGTAACGTTAGCTTTATCAAATATTAGCACGAAGGATCAAACATTTTATAACATGCCTGGAGCTCCTGTCTCGGAAGATGAGGTACAAGTTTTGATTATAATGTTACAAAACGGAAATCATTATAATTAAAAGGGGATGATGCTTTATATTTATTAATAAACAAAATGTGCGTTCTTTTGTTGCACGTTTTAACATTCGATTTAATTGAATTAGAAACGAAATTAAGAAAATTTATATGCACCCCGTGTGTAAATAAACAAAAATGAGGATTAGAATAATCACGATTTTAACAATAACAACCGTGCCATAAGCTCTAAAGACTATTCAGAGAAAGCAACGATCCCCGAACAATCCCAAAATCAATCGTGTCCATTTTCCATCGACACCCTCTGTAAAAACCGAGAACATTGTGCCATAATCAGGGTGTGACGCAGCTCCTAATCTGTCTATGCACGGCGACCGACTTCTCACAATGTGCTTGCTGATGGAGGTGCGCACCTTCCCTGCAATGATAGGATTACTGCCACCCCAACATCACACACATGATGCCACGGACTGGATTTCCATACTTGTGTAGGATAAGGGAGATAAAGCAAGAAATTGATTTAGTCGTTTCAAGGTTGTCACTCAAAATATTTCTTGTCGTCACAAAAATGCATTAGAAATATTGTCTTGTATAGACTTAAGGGGGAAATGCTTCATCCTAATGAAACATTCATGTGTTATTGTTGGCTTTTTTCTGTATGTATAAATAACTCGTGTAGAGAAAAATTTAAGATTTTTTAATTTCAAAAATTACAATATCTACTTTTACAGAAGAAAATCCTAATGTCTCTTCAACGGGAAGAATAATTTCAAAATCTATACAGTTATAACAATGATTATGTGACCTTCAGAATATATCTTCAAAGTACATATTTTAGTTACCCTTTTATTGGGAAATTTGCAAAATAACATGCATCAAAATGAACATGAAATATGGGATAACTCCTGCAGATAAGACCTACCGCTATAACACCATAGGTGTAGAAAATAAATCAAACAGTAAATAAACTAAAGAGAAGAAAAATTCTCCTGCAAGCTGGAAAGCAATTTATTAAAGTCCTTTGCTTGTCTTGGAAAAAGAATCAGGAAAATAAAAAAGGTGTAGACACTATAAATATTTAATGATTTTAATATCACTAATATAAGACTCAAGGTCACTCTGAATTCTTTCGGAATATTCCAAAATACTGGATAGGTCATCTTACCAAACAGTACAAAATTTAGTGAACACACTTATATTATAAATAGTGCATAGTTTAGAATGTGTCTCTTATACCGTTTGGGAAAAATACTACAATGAACGCAAGGGCTTAGGCTAAATTTTAAGTCAGTCGTAAAACTACAGCAACGGTAACATCAGGTTTTAAAACGCATCCTACACAATACCAAAACAAAGCCACTAAATGTTTAAAACATCCTAATTAGAAAAATTTTGAAACTTCTCAAGGACAACAGACGCATTATAGAATTATAATATAAAAACTAGAAAGGAATGCGACCGTACAATCAGAGATTTTACTTACAAGTAGCAAGTAGAAATACAAACGTAACACCCTAGTAACATCTGTAACGCAATTTACAGAACGTAAGTCTACCATTACAACGCTGGACTTGGGCTGATATTAGCTTTTGCAGTTATTAAGAAGAAACTTGGCAACAGCGATCAATAGACAGTAGTCAAAGTGAAAACATTCCAAACGTCACTGACCTGGCAATTTTAGGATAAACTAGTATGTGAATTAAAGAATTTCGGATAATTTCAACATCAATATTTTAGTCTCGGTATATCGATACGTCACAAACAAATAATAATGCTTGATCTTACACAATACCACTTCAAGTTGTAACGCCACGACCAAGAAAGTTAAAAAAGGTTTCGATGATAAAGTGTAGTAGATGAATAAGGGAAAAAAGGTACATGACAGCATTAGAAGAAAACAAAAATATTGAGAATGATATCGTGGAACCTACGTCACATTGCTCTAGATCAGTAACCGTTATTAATTCACATAGCCATGTATATGTTGATTCCTCATTATAGTAAAAGGCATCGGTATAGTTTAACGCAGAAGACTCGGGTTCAAGTTTCTAGACTGACTGTTCCCTACAGAAAGACTTTCTGTAGTTTTCCTTATGGGTTTACCTGGGCGTTGAGACTTGTAATTACTTTACTTGTTCCTGTACCTGCGTGCTTTTATAGTGACCTTTCAAAAGTGGGAAATAAGTTTTTCAACAACAGTTCAGATTTATGCTGTTGTTGAAAGAAAACTAATTTCTGCTATTTGACTTGACAGCCTATTGTCTCCGAATACAGACAAGGATTCTAAGAAGTAATTTCCAGGCTACTAAGTATATTGAAAGTCGACCACTCTATTCAAATTTTAATTTCTGTGCAATCGAATTGTGTCAACGACGTTGCTATCACATAGCTGACTTCTCTAGATGACACCAAGTCTGATTGTACCTTAGTGGCCCTCAATAATTGGGTTACAATTATTTCTAGTAAGACACAAACCTTTGCATCTCGTAGTTAGTCATATCACGACTCCATCGTAGTTATCCAATGCATATCTTATAGTATGCGGGATACCCAACAAGAAAATAAATTACTCGAATTTTCGAGGTTTCTGACTATTTTTGAGAAAATTTCAGATACACCGACATGAATTTTAGTTTGCCAAACAGCTTTAAAGTGAGATTCTTGTTTTACAGTTTTTGTAAAATAAATCTAATGTTTCTTTCAGAACTTACCAATAGTAATACTTAGAATTTACAATATTGCTTTTCCTAAGATGCGTTTTGCCATGAGCTTCCCTGCAACTACTAATTGTGCTGTTTGTTATCAAAGCTTCAGCGATGCAGAATGACCAATCCAGTGCAGATCAACCCCAAATGGTGAGAAGTGTTTTCCAACTGATTTACTGTTGAATGGTGTTATATATGTTAGTTGCAAATCTGACTATGAGTGCCCGGTTCTACTATAAATAACTTAGAAGATTTAAAAAATTGTCTTACATCATATAGCTAATGGCTAAACTACAGACCCTACTCCTCTGCTAATATGAACAAGTCAAAATACTTTCAGATCAATCGTCGTTGTTATAGCCAGCTTGGTAGAGGTTAGAGGACTAGCAAATACCAAGTGGCTGCTGTTCAAAGAGTGGCACAAGTAACAACTATCATATTCTAGAGTGAGCAATTTTAAAGATTATCGAAAATTTCCGTCGAATTGGCCCTTCTCTACTCATCCACCGTCCATCGTTGCTTCTAGTCTATTGACAGATCAGTACAAACTGAATAAAGCAATGGAGTAAAAATAACTTTCCGTTTTCAACATGGAAATGCAGATTGGCTCCAAAAAGAGTAACTAAAATATAGAAAGAGGTTTAACTCGGAATAACTGTCAAAACTTAATTATTTTCATCATTTTAAGTAGATATCTACTACTTTGAAATTAGTTTGTGATTATAGATTTGCTTTTGTAGGAACCAATTTAGCCTCTGGCGGTTCCGTTGGCCATTCCTGCACTTAACTAAGTAATGAGCGTATGGGGAGGTCAAGAAGGGAGCCGAGTCAAGATAAAACGTATTCCGAAACATATAAAAAAACGCTTCACTGGTTTTTCTTGAGCCAAAATGTATGTATAAGTATATCTTGTTATCCATTCATCAAAAAAGGGGTTAGCAAAAATGCTGAGGGAAATCTCAGATATTAAAATCAAAGGAATGTGATCGAATAAGGAACAGAAATATAAGAAATCAAAAAATATTTCGTAAACTGTGCATAACGGAACGCAGCTGACCAATGCATACTTTGTCTCTCCCTCTCCGCGTCTATTGCTATTGACAGTTTTGTTTTTGCTCGTACTGTAGTGTCGGCGAGACTTGCCAGTGAGGCAGACATAAAGGCACAGCCATTTTCACGCCAAATGTAAGGTACGTAATCACGATTTGTTGTTATTTTATAGCAAAATTTTGTTAAGTTGTTACAGTTTTATGTTATTAATATGTAGGCATGAGAACTATTTTGAAAATCATTAGCTTTTTATTAATCAGTAAACTCGTTATTTAAAAAAAACATAATATAAACAACCTTTGATACGGGGCGAATAGGATCATGTCTTTCGGGGTGAATTGGATCAGTACCAAAAATGTCTATGACTTACATGAAATTTGTATTTTATTGTTTTAGATGGTTCGGCCATACGTAAGAAAAACTAAACAGGGTCAGTGGACTCAAGAAAATATGAAAATAGCCACAGAGAAAGTTCTGACCAAACAAGTGACTATACGTAAGGCAGCTGAAATTTACAATGTGCCGTATACTAGTTAGCAAAAAATAGTCACTTTTTCCACGGGTGTTGTAAAGAACCGAGGAGGACAGCAAACGATGGACAGGAAAACTGAAATGAAGTTGGCGAATCGGTTAACATATTTAGCAGGACGTGGTTTTGGAATCAGTCAAAAAGCTGTTCGAAAGTACGCTTTTGAATTTGTAGAACGTCAAAATATAAAATATAAATTTAACAAAACGTCTGGGATTCATTAAAAGAAACCAGCATTTAATGAGTGTTCGCAAGTCAGAAGGCTTGTCTAGGGCAAGAATAAATGGAATGAAAAAGGAAAAAGTTGCAGAATTATATAAAACTTTGTATATGTGTATACAATGTAGACGAAACTGGAATGCCACTTAATAACCAACCACCTAATATTATTGCCAAGAAAGGATCGAAGAATGTTGTCAGTATGACTACTGTAGAACGAGGTCAAAACGTGACTGTTTTAGCCTGTATGACTGCTGCAGGAAGTTCATACCACCGTTCGTTCTTTTTAAAGGCGTGCGCAAACGACGATTTTATGATAGGGATGCCTTCTGGTACTGAAGTAGCCATGACTGGAAAGGGTTGGGTCACTGAAGAAGTGCAGCATTTCAATCGATACCGGACGAAAGCAAAAGTAATTTTAATTTTGGATGGTCATGCATCGCACACAAGCTATGCAGTGGTGGATTTGTGAGTCTTTCGAAATTGAACTTGTCTTGCTGCCTCCATATACTTCACATGCTCTGTAACCACTCGATGCTTCGTTTTTTAAACCCTGAAAGTCTATTACCACCAGCCGACCGCAACATTCACATATTAACATGGGAATAACAAAAGTTGCTTTTGGAGGACAGTTCAAACAGGCTTGGAATCAGGCTGCTACAGTTGGGAATGCAATCAAAGCGTTTGAAAAGACTGGAATATTTCCGCTGAATGCCTATGCATTACCAGACCAGAAGTTCATTGGGGATACTCTGGATCAAGACGGCAATACACCTGAATCTAATAATGAGCAGCCATTGGACGGTACACTTCCTTCTGTAGATGTACGTAGAACAAGTTGATGATGCGGAAGTATCTACCACTGATCAACGCGTTGAGGATACACAGTCACCTACGTGTTCAAAACAGTTGACAAATGAGCGATCTGACAGTATTGATGTTAGACACGCCGTAAAAGAAATTGTTCCTCCTCCGGTAAAAGGCCCAACTGTAAGTAAAAAACTTCGAAAGTTAACAAAGCCGATCTTGCATTTGACATCACCTCAAAGTAAGAACAATCTTCTTATGAAAGAGATAAAGAAAAAAAGGTAAAGAAGAAAAAAATTCTGAAGTGAAAGAAAAAAAGAAGATTATTAAGAAGAATAAAGCCACACCTGGAGTAAAAGGAAAGGGTAGTGCCCCGTCGAGAGAATGGAACTGTACTTTTTGTTCAGAAAAGTTTGTGCACCCACCAAATTAAGACTGGATTCAATGCAACGCATAGGAGGTATAGGAGGACCATACACTTGTGATTTATGTGGGAACCAATAAAATAATTAAGACATAATTGTTAGATGCGATTGGAAACGAGATGTGCGGCGAATCGGATATTTCTTGATTTTAGATTTTTTGTTTCTTATAAGAAAGATTTGAGTTTTATTTTAGTTTAAAATTTTGCATGTGAAACTATATAAAAAACTGATCACATTTCAATAAATACATATGAGAAAGAATACAGAAAAAAATAAAAAAGAAATCAAGACAATAGAGATAATAGTGGATAAGATGATGACCTAGATAGAGAAAGAAAATGGAACAAAAGAGTAGGAAAAAGGTTAAGATACAAATAATAAAGACAAATAGAAGAGGAAACAAAGACAAATCTTCTTATCTATCATTTAATTTTGAGCCATTCTGAAAATGAGTTTCAATCACTATTATCAGTAGAAATAGTTCTTGGGAAGATACTCTTTTGGTCTTATAAGATAAAATTTCTGATTTTCTGAGATTCTGAAATTGTTTGTCTAAGGTTATCCAGATTGTTGGATATCCGCTATGTATAAATAAATGGGCTGATAGAAATTAGAAAGCTAGTGCAAGCCTCCATTGGTGATTTGCTAATTTTAATTTTGCCTACTTATGTTAATCAGCCAGTTTTCCCATTCTATATGAATGGCATGAACAACAGTCTTATGTTCACAGTGTTCTCAGGCTTTCCATAGTTATAATAGTGAAGAGAACTTTTCATGTTTAAAACAAACATTATCGAAAACACCAACGCGGTTTTATTTTGAAGCCGTGTTAACTATGTTTGTTCTTTGTAGGAGGCGATGTTGCAGATACAAAGTCAATTTATTTAGCAGAGCTAGAAGAAAAGTAAAAAAAAATCCTTTGAATACAAGAAAAAATCATATATTTGCTACGATAAGACATTGTGGATTTATATTCCTTGTTTCTTTTTATTTATTATTTTGTAGAAAGACATCATTAAGATTGTTTTTGATTTTCTAATACGAAAATGTTACAGTCTATTTATAAAGAAATTGGTTAAAGTTAATAAAAAAATTACCTGACAAGCTTCCACTAATTAATGCAAATATAATTTCCTGCTTTCTTGAATTGTCCTAATAATTCATTGTCTGATCTAAAGGTGGGCGAGGGGCGGGTCCCAAAGCACGCGTTCACATTGATTTATATCAGCAACCTCGACGCGGTATTTTAATGGGACGACGCGGCACCTCCGCGAGCGCCCTAATTATGTCTCATCAAGACATACTTATACCCGTTACTGAATGCTCTAAATTATAGGTGCAATCTTGATTATAGACACCCTTCCTTTAATTCACCTCGTCGAGATAACCGGCAACCTTCAATTGCTTTGCGATGTTAATTATGTCGCCTCAATTAATTAATAGGTATTGAAAGACGTTGTGAATACTGTAAGGAAACAATGATCCTTATTTGGGATGTTATTATTAATTATACCACTTTATTTAACTTACTGTGTTATTACATCTACGCAGAAGAATTGCAAAATGTAAACAGAAATTTTTCATTCTTTAGAAAATTTGTCCACAATTTTTCAAGAACTTGGGGGATTAGGATGCTTTCCTGAACAAAAATTTCAATTAAGCGGTGTAAATTGGTGAACAAAACCTAAAGTAATACATTTTAAACGTGAGGAAAATTATGTGTGTGTTTTAGAATAAAAAAGAAATTTACACAAGGAAATTAGTCCTCGTCTCATTTAACGCGTCTGTTAATTGTGTGTCTAGCGAGTTTGCGTTTCATTTAATAGCGATACACCTTCCAAAATGGTTCATGTCATTTAGGGAATGTGGACAGAGTTAAATTAATTCAGTAAATATTTAAAGCCGCACGGGAAGATTTATCTACCTTTAAAACAAATGCTTTATTTCTGAGAGACACGAACTGCTTTATTGTGCCAAGATTTTTTAAGTAAAGAAAAATTGACGGATTTATAATTTCTCGTTTTGGGGGAAGAAAAAAGTCAACTCGAGCATTTTATATAGTTACATGATGGATCTCGGTTTTTAATTTATTTAATTGGCTTATCTATCGTGAGGTCTACAACACAACACGCGACCAATTTAAATAATATAAAAATTTTGTAAGTTACTAAACTGTTGCTTTTATAATTGGATAACCGCAAACTTTGACACTAACAAATGTTGAACAATATAATTCACGTTATTCATTAAAACGCGAACTAGGTCAACATGCGGAATTAACAAATAATTGCAGAATCTTGTTATTTACATTTAGAACTAGCAGCAGGTATTTTCGTTAGCGGTTTAGATAAATTAACTAACAAATATTAAATTACATCTGTTGTAATGTAACGGAGCTTTTAATTATCTACAGAGAAAATTAATGCTTCATAAATTCCGAGCAAGACGAGAAAACAAAAAAATTTTTAAATTTTAAGAAATACATTTTCAGAATTCCAAGTACCTGTGAAATATTCGCAAACAATTGTTGGAATTAGCTGATAAACTTAGAGTTTCAGGAAAGTCCACATTCCTTCTTAAAATACAAGGAATGCCCATGTGAATTGCGAAGACCCTACTTTAGTATAATAATTTTTTATTGTTATTTAACATTCTCTGCTAAAACAATTAAATAATTAAATAATTAAAATTAAAAATTGAAGATTCATTAGAAAATCTCATATCATACATAATTCAAAAATTCCTATCTTAAATTTAGTAAATTGCATCCAATTACTCCCACTTTTCTGCAATTGATTCATTAATTCCGCACACAAATGATGGGGGCGTCGCACCTACACATTTATTTCATCGGGCTCCAAGACAAAGTCAACAGCGTCGTGACGGCGACAGGTAAGAGCAGGGAGCGTGTACAGCAGCCAAGCCAATAAATTAGTTTACCGCTGAACAAACATCACCAAATTGCCAAGAAAATTACCTGCGTCTTACGCCGCCCGTAAATTCATTACAAGGTCGGCTAATAAGCGGTATTTATCATCAAAGACCTGGAAAAGACAGCTCCTCCAACTTGCTATTAAATGCACAGGTAATTTTGGGCAAAACAAGCTAAAATATTTCCTTTACTACCTAATCTATTAAAATCTGATACTTAAATTTTTTTTTTGTTTCTTTTCCAAATGTAGATTTAACAATGAATAGTTCTAATTAAAAAATATGAATACTATTGTACTCTTCCTGGCTGATTCTCATTTCATTACAAATTACAGCTTCAGAGGAAATCCAGGGAAATTTATGAAGATAGTAAAAGAGTTTCGAGTATACCCACTGAAAATAAAAAGGTCCTAGCTTGACGTCACCAAGATCTGATTGCAATCATATTTTCCTCCAGCCAAAGGCATAGAAGACAGGAATTTCACATAACGATCAAAGTGAGTCGTATATGGTTACTCGCATGTATGTACGCCACTGGCTGTCAAAAATAAATTCCAAAACCATCTCACAGCGGCAATATAGACAATGATGTTATATTGGCCACCGCACACCTTGCATAGTCCGTGAGCAAAATAATATTAGCGCATCCCTCAACACAGGAAGCCATCGACCGTATATTTTATAAGAACAAGGGTGCTGTTTAATATTGTATGTCGTGGACCGCTCTTCTCCTTTATTCATTTTCCTGTCCTAAACTGATTACCGTGTCGTCTTCGAGGTACCGACGTTATATTCTAAAGCAACGTATGACTGATCCAGAAAAAACGCCGACAGGAAGTTATTTCAAGTACAGTAAATGTTTTTCTTGGGAAAGGTCACTTTTTACCAGGATATAGAGCATAAGGTCTGAATGATATTTGAAATCATTTAATCATAAAAAAATATTATGGAATAGACGTCGTCTGGTAAAACAAATAAATGTTGATTGTGAGACTTTTCGAGTTCATATAACATTTTTTTAATTAAGATGAACTTCTAAGATTACAAATTATTCATCTAATTATTACAAATTATAAATACCAAGGAAAAAAGATAAAAATAGGAAAAAAAATTGATTCGAATATTATTTTTTAAGCAATATTTATAAGTTAGCACGTAGTATACGAACCGGTGTAAATTTTATTACGAGAAAACGAAGAGAGCTCCTGTGTCTTGACAAGATTAGGTATTCACTACTTGTCACGCGCTAAGCTATTACTAAAAATGCAAAAAAGCTTCGATACTTGAATGCTTAATTAATTGCATTTCAAACTCGTTACAAAATTGCAATAATGAGACAAAATAGAACTTTCCATCCATTCCGGCAAACTAAATAAAAAAGACGAGAGAGAGGTGTAATTTTAAGATTACAGACGATTACAACCGAAGACGGAAAAAGAAGTTTGAAACAGACGACTTTGTTACACAAATGGGACAAAGCTCACCTCCGATCTTGAAGTCCATTGTAAAGTTCAAAGTACCCCGACATCAAACCTATGCTCCTTGTAATGGATTGCACGGAATGGATTAACTGCATATCTCTACAAGAATCTACTCCGCCAAATCAAATTCCTTTTTTTCTTTTAAATATACAATCACCAAAGTAATAGAACTTCCTCTTAAATTCATTATGCGAAACTTTGTATACATACACCATAATGTTAGTAAAGTTTTGCCAAACTTACGTGCTTGTCTTCTTTCAATCAATCAATTATGCATCGTTAAGTCTATTATAAAATTCAAAGAATCAAAGTTTTATATTAAATACATAGAATAGAATATAAAAATAAAACAATCTAATGAACCTTATATAAGATTAGTATTTTAGGTCTCTGACATGTCATTCCTAAGCCGGGAAAACAAGTATCAAATGTGAGAGCAGCCTTAACGATTGTTTCGTTTTCAAACTGCTGAGCTATTCACAAATTGCAATTTTTGCACGAGTACAAAACGCATTAAGTAGTAAGGAACTGAAAACGAAGACTAAAGTTCAATAACTTGTCTCAAGGTGAAATAAGTTGTAAAAACTTACGTATCCAATTAGGTCAAAGTTGAAGAAGGTATTGTGAAATCCGTTTGCTCAACTTGCGAGTCTAAAGAGATTACCTGCTTTACAATCGAAGCAATTTACGTCATTACCTTCGTAAATAAAACGAATGAATCGTGAATTAATTCCACCATTGCCTGCGCTAACTCGAAATAGTACATAAAAAAAATATTATACACACAAACACACTACGTTGACTAGTTCAATTGAAAGCCCATTTAATACTGTGTGCAACTCCCCCCGTTTCGCAATTAATAAATAATTGATAAATAAGCACCCTAAAAGATAATAGGTGGATCTAACCTCTCTGGCCTCTAGGCCTTTCTAATTCCTTTCTTTCTAACTTCTGGAATTTTCTTTTTGAAACTCTACAACAACAGTATGCACTAATTTTAATTTTTTATTTTTTCTTGTCCTCGAAGAGGTTGTTTACCTTCTTTGTAAACAATTGATTGTTTCTGGACAAACAGAATATAACGCTCTGGTTCTAATACAAACATCTTAAATATCTAGCGATTCAGACAATTTTAGAATCTTTTGTGCATTTTGCCATTTAGCACAAAGCCGTACTCTGCGTAACGTCTATCTTTTATTTTCAAACTTCAATTGTTCTACTGAGAGTATGCTCTAGGGTAGACATGCCAAATTTCATCCTCCCAACTTTTCTGGTTTTACGGTTATGAATTCTTTTTGCCTATATCTGAAAGCCCCTTTAGTGTCGTCAATGTAAATGAAAAAATTGTTTTGTTAGCAACTGTTCACAAAGATAATCACAGCAAACGGAACGGCTTTTCAATATCTCTAAAAACTCCAGCTCAGCTACCTCAGACGCACGGTTATGAAACCAAGCTCAATTTTTGGCCAGCTTAGAACAATTTCCGGGGATCCTCAAATGCAGTGCATAGGTACACTCGAGCTCCTTCATTTTGGAAATTAAGGTTCAGAAACTTTCTCCAGCTTGCATCCTCCCCTTTTACGGCGCATACTGTCCATTGATCCTCGATGGGCTCATATGTCAGAGAACCATCAAAATTGTCTCGACAGTTTTAGGGATCTAGAAAATAATGGTGACCAAACAAGGCTAATTTCCCGTTGGTGCATTCGTTTCGTATAAAATGATGGTCGTACCCAAAATTAAATGATCTTTGTATTGAATCATCTTGTAATCATACTTGTCATTTGAAACCTTTGGGATACCTGTCAAAAAGGGAGTTACGTAACACCAGCAAAATTTATGCAAACGTGTGTCCCTTGATACTATGTATAATTGAAACGCAGTGTGTTTTCATGTTACCCATTGATCAGAAACAACAAAAATATTAACTTGGATTGTAAAACGCTTGTACCTTTAACAAACCTTTTAGGTTTGATATAAAATGTACTTTGGTGTATTTCTCATTTAGCCACATGTAGACGAATTCGCATCGATTAATATTTTGTTTAACTACTTGCTGTAAACTAATAACGATAAGACTTCGCATGTTCCATTAGTAATAATCTAAAAACATGCAAACAAAAAATGTCTTGTCCATAAGATGCTGGCGTTAATCCTCTAGCTTCGTACTAGTTGAGCAAATGAATCTTGTTAAGGAGGTACTATAATTCTATCTAGGTGAATCAGCCATTTCGATTACAGAGGTAAAATGAGGGTTCGTTTACTCAAATAGATGATTCTTTGTAATTTTTTGCATAATACGAAAGACATCTGGGAAAATTGAGGCCAATACCATTAATAGTCAACCTAGATTAGTTTGCCTACAGAACAGAAAAATTAAAAATTTAACCGTTTTTCGGTAACCGTAACTTGTAATTTGTTAACGTTTAGTACAAACAAATAAATTGTTCGTAGACAAAACAAATTCTTTCACGCAATTCATTCACTGAGTGTCAACTTTTTGTCAGCACAAACGTATGTACATACGCTGAGAAAAATTACCTTCTTAAAGTACTTTCGATTTATGTGTGCGAAACACAAGAATGACGATTGTAATATATGAGTTAAACTAAAATATATTAAACTATGATCATCCTCAAGAAACGAAGTAAAACAAAAACGAAGAGTAAAAAGTCAGAAAGTAGGCCTTCAGTAACAATACTGAAGCACGTCACACCATTTATCAAAAAAGAAACCAAAATAAATCAATCACTTATTCACTGTCCTTTATTGAGCTCACCTAATTAACCTAATCTGGAAATCTTAAATTGCAGGACCTCACCTGCAATCGCCATTCAAAGAGAATTAACAAATACAACCTTTTGATATAAAACAACCCGTAAAATGTATTACCAAGCGAGTAAAATATAAAACAAATATTGCTTTCCACATGTCTTTGTACTATACTTTTCATTATTAGCGGCCTTCAAACAGACTAAAAATGAAGAAGGCACGTGGGTTACTCAAACCAAGAAATTTTAAGAAAACCTACAGTCACTATGTAAACCACCGAACTATCAAAACAAAAACCAAGTCTTTGTTGTCCATTTCTCTGTATTTGCCTCTCTGCTTGCACCCTTTATGCACACTTTTAACATGGATCGGAAAATCATTCCAAGAAATTGCAGAAAGCCAAGCCGAAAAAGACTTTGTGACTGAAGATTAGCAACGACAAGTCTAGTTTGTACATTTTCTTGCCAACTAATGAAGTTATCATTCGTAAAAATGTGAACATAGAACATGAACGTAGATGATTAGAGACGATGGACTGTACATCAAATTACTTATATAAACAAAACAATACGATATCGAATGGTACGTTCAAAACGAATAACTAACTGCTCTGTTCTTATGCCGAAAGTCAAACTTTGACGTACATAATATAAGGGTCATCCCACATTGGGTAAAAACAACTAAGCTGCTTTAAATAAAAAGCTCCCTTATGCTGCCATTACCAATGCCCATGGTAAATGAACTTCTAAGCTTCACATATTCTCTACAAGTGACATTATTTATGATGAAACGACCTCCATGACTGCAAAGGCAAATTTAACTTATCATATAACCCAAGTCCATTTATTCACACGGTGCAGCGCGCTGTGTACCAGAAAAAATGCTTAGGTAAAAGGACGTAAGGGCATCAGTACATCGCCAGTCTTCAGAAAGTAAAATCTAAGAGACTTTTAAACTACTTATGTTTAAAAAAAGATACAGAAATAATTATGATCATTGCATTGTGATGATTTTCTTGACAAAACATGTATTCCTCTTCGATAGATAAAAAAACTTCTTTGCATTACATCCCTGGGAAAAAGCACGAGACTTGATTTGTTTAAAACAACTGCGGCCAAGACTACCCATGAAAAACTATATAAATAAGGTAATTGTTAGGTAGGTTCCAAGATTCTTTTGCCAATTCAAAAGCAGCAACCTACTAATTGTTGTCCAAACTTTTTGGAAGCTCTGTCAAAACAATTAAAACGAAGTCGGTAGTGACGTGAAAAGAATCTAAATATCATTATGACATTCCTCTGAAATGGCCATTTAGTTCTCAAAAGAAGCGATGATTATTATTAATTTGAAATGATTGCAAGATCCTTTTGGTTGACTTATTGATCTAGAACAATTTCGCAAAAATGAAACTGCGATTGAAGAATAATGCCGATTCTCTTGATCTAGCATGTCTGATGAATAATTTAATTTGATAAAATTTCTGATTGACCCATTTTCTCATTCGTTGGTTAAGTTTAACTAGAAGAAAACTACAATAGACACAACTGTTTGCCACTTTCAAAGTTATGTCTATGGTAATAATTCTCTAGTTTAACTTAAGCAACAATCGAGAAAGTGAGCCTGACAAGAAAAAACTTTTAAAATGTAACTCATGGCCATGCGTTTTTCACTTAAGACTATTCGGTTTCTTGTTTTTGTAGTTTTAAAATTAACCCCAAAGTAATTCTTGTGTGGTTAAAACCAAATTTTTGTTTGTCGTATCTCCTATTACAGTTGTCTGACACAGTTGCAAGTCTCACTATGCATAAAGATACAGCAACACTGTAGACTGCAGATCTCATGTATGCCAAGATCTGTACAGAAAAACCCAATCTCTAGGACTAACAAAGATGATGTAGAAAAAATTTCTCGCTTCGAAAGGACCTTTGGTTCTGAATCCTGAGACCGTCTGTTGCTATAAATAAAAATAACATGAGATCTTCAATCTCAATGGATTTAATTGCCATTTTTTTTCACTTCTGTCTTCATCTTACCACAGAGTTCCCATTTTCCTTAGAAACGCCTTTTTATCTTCGTCTATGGTATTTGCTATCTAAGTTCGGGCGAATGACAACCTCTGATGACAAAACACCAGCAGGTACAAACAACCAAGCAGTTGCCATTGGCATTAGATTCAAATTTCGCAACTAAGCTGTTGTCAGTTGACCAAGGAGAAAAGATTAAATTATGCCCCTTTAGAACTATTCATTAGAATTCAAATCATCCTTTGAAATGCTTAAATCAGTTTCCTTTTAATCAAGACAGGTTTTTGTCAGAGATATTTGCTATCTTACTTCGTGCATAAGGCATGACGACCTCCGATTATATGAACACCAGCACACTTACTACTTTACATAATAGGTACGGAGAGGCAAACAGTTCTAATAAACTTTAGTCATTTCAGTTGTCGATAGGTAAATTAATCTGGGAAACAGAAGAATAAGAAACAAAAAAAAGATCAATACGAGGGTAGCTATTTATATTTCTGGCCTTGGCAACACTGACTGTTTCCAGGCGTCAGCTGACATTTCCGGTGTAAACTTTACATTGTTGAACATAACCTCAACCACAACATTTTGTCATTTGAGTGCGATTAGTGTTATTTGCAGTTAATTGAAAAGTGCATTCCCTAGTAAAAAATGGAATTGACTCGTGAACACTTTCGTGCAATTATTTTTCATAACTTTTGACGTGGATTATCACGACAAGAGTGCATCAATGAACTTAATACATTATATAGCGATGAAGCTCCATCCTACAGCACTGTAAAACAACTGGTATAATGAATTCAAACGTGGCCGATGTTCACTCCAGGACGAAATCCGTGAAGGCCGCCCGTAATCTGTCGTTGTGCTTGAAAACATCGATGCTGTGCGTGAACTGATTAAACAAGATCGTCATGTGACATACCGTGAGATTGAGGCATCTTTGGGCATTAGTATGACTAGCATCAACAAGATATTACATGATCATTTAGCCGTAAAAAAATTTGTTTCCGTTGGATCCCGCATAACCTGACCAATGCCCAATAGAAGGCTCGCGTCGACTGGTGCATTGAAATGTTGAAAAAATTTGCGAAAAGTGCATAAAAGGCTGTGTATAACATCTGCACAGGTGACGAATCATGGATCTACGCATATGACCCCGAAACAAAACAGCAATCAACTGTGTGGGTCTTTCAAGACGAGCCAAATCCAACAAAAGTTGTTCGCGGAAGAAGCACATCGAAGCAAATGGTTGCCTGTTTCTTTGGCATTACCGGTCATGTGGCAACAGTGGCGTTAGAGCAACGTAAGACGGTCAACTCTGAATGGTACACAACCATTTGTTTGCCAGAAGTCATTGGAGAAATTCGGAAAACTTCAAAGAAGAGGCGAATCATTCTTCATCATGACAATGCAAGCTCTCACACCGCTGCTCAAACAATTGAATATTTAACCAGCCAGAAGGTCGAGTTGATGGACCATCCACCATACAGCCCTGATTTGGCACCCAATGACTTCTTTTTATTCCCGTACATCAAAAACAAACTGCGTGGTCAACGATTTTCAACACCAGAAGAAACCGTTTTTTGTTTCAAAACGCATATTTTAGAGCTGCCTCAAACAGAGTGGAAAAAGTGCTTCGAACGCATGGAAAAGTGTATCAATCTTGATGGAGAATATTTTGAAAAACAATAAAACTAGTTTCGATCATAAATACTTGTTTTTTCATTGTTAGGCCAGAAATATAAATAGCAACCCTCGTATTGCGACTAAAGAGGTGATTTTTCAGTGCAGACTATCAAAGCTATAGTTATGAGTAGATTCAACACTAGGTTTTTCTTCTAAATTCCTCACTAGGTTTTTCTTCTAATTCTTCAATTCCTTGTTTACATTCAGAATGTTCACTAACTTATGAATAGACATGTAGAAGATTATTTTATGGATATTAAGTTACAATAATAATAATCATAATAAAAATGCAAGCAGCATATGCAAACCAAAGAAAGATCAAAGATTTATATGTTGTTTACATCTTAAGTTGTTGTTATTATTGCAACTTGATACCCATACAATAATTTTTAACAGCTTACTAACATTTAGATTAGTCGATCGATATTATAAAAATAGATCATCTAATTTTAATACAAACCCGTGCTCCTGTTTCTATTAAGAATTGTCGAATTTCATTCCGTTGTTTAAAATTCTTTAACAATATGACTTGCTGTTTTATTCACGCAATTAAGAAATCCAAGGTAGTTTACCACATGATGAATTTGGCAACGATGTTATCAGGTTGGACTCATGATTGCTTCACCTACGTATAAAGTTTTGTGGTCGGTTAACTTTAGGTTTCGTTACATTAGTATGAAATTATGGTATTAGTAATACAACTAAATAAGCTAATTTGGAATATAAATTCTAATCAACACTGAATTCAAATTTTGTTAAAAATTCAATTCAATAACAAACAACTAAATCGCAAGTTAATAGTTGACACTTTTAATGATAGCTACAAATAGAGACCTTTTTGTAGAACCCTGTATATAAACTAAATTATATGTATTATGAGGTGTTCTTTAACACAATAATTTTAACTTAACATAAATATTTTAAGTAATTTCTCTTTCTAAAATAACATACTTGTTTCCATTATTATCTATTTCAATAACTGAATTTCTTTAAATAAATTGTTACATAAAATTATCTTGTTAGATCAAATAGTACTTTTTTCAAAGCGAACGCCGCATTTTCAAGATTTAGAAAAAGAAACTTCTAAAGGAATTTACCAGCAATCGCCTCTAATGATCACCGTTTGCTCCAAAGTAACTTTGATCGTTGACGAGAAGCAACTAACAAAAGCAAAGAGAACCTCAGGTCTGAAGAAACTGCGGTGACTTCAGGAACAGGTGTAATGGATCTCTACAGCTGTTACCATCTCCACCTCAGTTCACAGTTTCTCGCTTCGCTGAAAATGTCCTTACATATCCATAGGCGTAGTATAATAGTCTCAAGAAAATTGCAAATGACTAAATGTTTTTAAAATTGCTTAATTTTATTTTGATAAACATAATGCTTGTTTTGTGTATAGATAATAAATGAATAACAAGATCTTAAGTTCATGACACCATATAATTTGGTCTTCATTAAAAAAAGTTAAGTTTATTGATTAATTACTTTTCTGGCTTATTTATAAAAATGGTTACACATAAACTAATATGATAGAGGAAATGACTGACGAGTCGCTTATAATTTATAGGAATTTTTAGTAGAATTGAAATTCGACCACCTACACTGCCATCTCCTCGGTAGTTTAACGTGCTAGAAATAATGTTCCTCGTTATTTTCCCTAACAAATATTTATCAAAGGAAAAGTGCATCCGCTTCTTTTTAAATGTTCCGAATAACATATTTTAGTGTCAAAATGTGAATGACCACCACCTCACATTAAGTACACTTTTTGTGAAAATAACTGATGTTAGATTTAAGAATGGGAAAATCCTGTATGTATTAATATATCAGATATATAAAATATTTTTAGTAGAGTCAGCGAGTTTGAGACGGCTGCCCTGTCTCTGCGTCGCATATCCAATTTTCTAGTGTCCAGCGCTAGGGCAATAATACTTGACGCCAACCTGTGTCACCAGCTTCTTCAGCAACTGCTGGTACCTTTTATTAGCAGACGTTATATGGCAGTTAGTCGGACAAAAGAAAAAATCTCATTTCACACAGGGAGCCGTCTGCAGATAAAAGAAAAGTTTCACGTATATGACGACATAACAATAGCAGCATATAGTAATAACGGGGCCAACAATGGAGAACGCAATATAGCACTCTGCCAGGCAATTGTCTGTCAATCTTATGCAGAAACAGATAGAAATTGGAAAACGTATGGAATTTTCAAATTGCATCTCACTTTTAAATAACTAAAACAATAAATATTAAAAAATAATTATAAAATGTATCCTAACGTATATTATTGAATATTTAAATAAATTAAAAGTAAAGTACAATAATTCTGAGAAAATAAAAATTCGAAAGTTACGATATCTACTATTTGTCCTGAAAAACAGTTACCTATCATCGATTAACATTAAATATGGGAAACAACCGCCATAAAATGTCTTTAGAGCAGTGATGTATTGGATGATTTTGTGGGATCAGATGGAAATATAAGTAAGTCAATAAAAGTCAATCGCGGAAGTGGAAAAACAGACCTGAAACTGCAGCCGGAATCCGTAAACCAAACCAAAAGGACCTTATACGTGGAACAGCGCAGGAAAGAGCTAATAAAATTACATATGTTCGTATTAGGGACGAATAAACAACCTAATAAAAAGTCCATTGAAGGCGCAAAGCTTTACATAAACAGTATTAATGAAAGGTTATACATTTATAAAGAAGCAATAAAATGTTTTAATCATCCACGTGTGGTCAAGTAATCAAAATCAAGGATAAGAATTTAAAAAACACTTAACCTCAATTTTTAAACCTCAACGTAAATAGAACCATAAACATCAAAAGGCCTGCGTATGGAAAGGTCATTGACTGATTGAAGTTATTAAATTAAAATAGTGACGCATTATTTTTAAGACACCAAATAAAAAAGTTTGTTACAATCAACAGATAATGCAGATTAATTAAACTTTCAAATGAGACATCAATCAAACGGCACGGAATTGGCTAAAGTGAAAAAAAGTCTACGAACGTTGACAGTAAAAGTATTCAAAGTTAAAATGCATTTTATCCGGTGATCTTTTTATTGCCCCAAGAATCGATTCCGGGAAGAATAATGGGCTTAGGTAGTCGGTGAACAGTTCACTATCACAATACCCACCGCGAACAAGGTAGGAGAAATGGCGGCCTCCATTAGTTTCGCAGTTGTTAAAGGCAAATGACGTAAGCTGGGAGAAAGGATATAAAAACTAAAAAGGGTAGGTTTTATTATCATCCCCTGCATTCGGAAATCTCTTTCTTTAATTTATCCCATTCGTTTCTTTCATCCAGTGGCACTCAGGGTGGCGACACATATAAACTGCTTCACCTTATCCTCCTTCACTTTGGCGGAGAGGTGCTTAAGTTCACCGCAACAAACCCGCATCTCCTTTCCGCGGAAACAGCGAAACGCGCAATTTATTCAATCACTAAGAAAATATTTCAGAAGTATTTCTAAATGCATCCAGCGCTTGCGATGCCATGCAACGTAATCCTGATTTAGCTTATCAATTCTTCCATTTGAATGTTGTAGGAAATATTTTTAATACGATTAGCTATCTTTCTGACCTACTAGTAAAAATTTATCCTTCGGAGAAGATTAAACTACTTTAACTAATCAGCAACATTTTGTTGCTCATTACTCATCTATTTTTAACAAACAGTACTTTCTTACAAGATAGTTTACGTAAAGACTGCTATTTATAATTAATACAATCATAAATCATCACACATTTTGGCACTGTCTATTTTCTCGAATGCTAACTAATGACCAGTATCTATATTGACTTCAACAACAAATTCTTTTCTGTAATTTACTGTCACCTAATGAAAACTGCATTTGAATAAAAAGAATCTTAATGATTTAAGTACCCAGGGAAAAGAACAAATCCACCGAGTCGTCTTGTATTTTTAAAGAGTAGGTGTTCTGATTCTAGTGATGTTTTCTACTGAATCTGGCCATGACCTAGGTACCACATTTTGTGTTGCACACTAACAGTTCTTACGTTTTCAGAAGCGATTAAAGGTAAAACAATAAAAGCCACTTAATTTGAAATAAAAGTCTTTTCTAGATATTTAAAATACACAAAGTGTAAGTCTGAAAAAAAATCTATATGAAATACTAGGTGTATTCTTTTAGTTTGATGTTTGATACTCAAGGGCTATTTTATGTGTCTAAACACAAATGAGGTAAGTCGGTCGTTCAAAACATTTAAACATATACTAACAAAATATTTTTCCTTGGTTCGTCACCTCAACTTAACGCTAGAAGAAAACGGACAGTAATGTATATTCGCGATATGGATAGCTTGCTGATAAGAACTGCAAGCTAAAAGTTATAAAGATCAATTCTTCCTGAAGATGAGAATGGCATACCTGAAGTATTATTAATTTCAGAGATTACTATCTTGGAGTGCATAAAGGATGGAGATAAAAGTCGAGAAAACTATTAAAATCTTTGCTGCCACAATCAGTCGAGATTACTTTACTTGTGTTGGCCCGTCTTCATAATAAATGTAGAATCGATATGGTTTTCCAAACAGAAATATCCCACTGAAACTATTTACAAAAATTTTAAATCCATACTGTAAAGGCTCAGAATAGCTCTCTGAAGAGCATCCATTTTAATCAGAAAATTAAAATAATAAAAATTACTGGTAAGTAAGTACTATCATTTACCATCTTCTAGTTAGACATAAGCAATTATAAATTTAGTGGACAAATATTGACAATTGCTTGAAAAAGCAACTTTCTTCTTTATAATATCTTTTCTTTTCCTTCTCCTTAGGGACAGCGATTCTCTGTTTGAGAACCATGGTTTAGTGGACATATCGATGAGGTAATTTGTATTTTAGGCAGATTCAAAGAGAAAAGAACATATAAATTGTACTCAAAGAATTCGTTGTGACACCTGTCAGAAATCAGAATATTTATAAAAACCAAGAAATTAAAGTTGTGCGTTTTCAAAATAAACGTGGATATCGAAAGTGTTTGGATAATATATCTAACATATAAAGTCAATTGAGTTACAAGATTCGGGCAAAAAGATTGGAAATAATATTGCGAGTTGGTAGAACAAATATAAAAATAATAGACAGGGATGACAACAAGAAAAAAGATTACAAAACCTTGTTTGAGATTTAACTTCATTTGAACCTCCCATTTGAGATTTCGGAAGAGTTGCTGCCCCTGTTCAGGAGGTAAGTTTGAGATATGAATTACACATCAACAAATGTCTCCTCCCAATAAAAATCGACCTGTTTTTGCGTTTTTCCAATAATTTATATAACAATTCCGTAAACTTTCATCATCCCTCTATGTCTTGATCAACAAAATCGATCAGCCAAGCTAATAATAAGTCAAACTGTACCAAATTTTATAATTTGGTACTTAAACCAAATAAGTACGATCCTCTTGGCCTTGTTTGCATTATTAGGTGGTTGTTCCATTTGATTATAAAATTAATGCTTTATGTTGCTGTTTGTATTTAGTCTGTCAAAAGATCTCTACTTTTTAATTCGTTGTGACTATTTCTAAATTGGTGAAGAAATTTTATTTCAAATAACCCAGATGCAGTTGTTTTGGAAAAGTATTCAAGCAATCGATTTTTGATTATAGCCCGTACGTATCAAAATTTCGATTGCATCAAGAAACTCAGGAGAAAAAAGTAGATCAGGAATGTGCAATCAGTCTTTCTCTAGCTATTCTGATTTTCAAAATGCCTCACATTCACAACTATTATATGTAATGTTTCCCACACTGTACAGAACTGCACACTAGTGTTTCACGAATTTCCTGATGTTATCTTGTTCTCGTCTTGCTGCTTTACTGCAATTATAGGCTAAAATACAAAGTTTCAAAAATCTCGGTTCAAGGCAAGAAATCTTGTCTCGATGAAACACTAACGAGAAATGAAATCAACTTTCTTATTATAGTAAATAAGACATCTTGTACGAGGGGGTACCCAAAAATAACAGGATTTTGTTTCAAAAGCTATGTATTTAATTTTTTTACAAAACAACCTTATCAGCTTCAGAGTACTCTCCATTACACTTAATGCATTTGTCCAATCTGCGATTCCATTCTTGGAAACATTTTTCAAATTCGTTTGTTGTAATGGCCGACAGCTCGTTCCTCGTTATTTTCTTCACCCCTTCCATGTCGTCAAAACGCTATCCTTTCATGTCCCTCTTCATTCGCGGAAACAACAAGAAGTCATGCCATGAGAGCCATGACTAAAAAACGAGGAGCAAGCAAAACTACTTTTAAAACAAAATTGAATGAGACCAGACAGAACCTTTCTAGGCGATGCCACTGAATGCACTGAACTCGGAACGAGTTGCTCGACGCTCGCCTAGCGGAAAAATGAATACTACGGATGCCCCGTTCACCGCAGCGCTATTCCGGTTACTTTTGGGCACCCCCTCGTATGTTTCCCATAACCAAATCCATAATTAATTCGCGCACTTTAATAGTGTATTATAGATTCCAATATGCAGAAATATACAGGCTGTCCAATTTAATAATTTATATTTTATAAAATTTGTTAATTTTTTTTATTGTTAGCGTAATTCTACATAATTTTCATTACAATCGTTGTACTAGTTGCGAAACTATGAATATAATACGCAAAGCAGTAATGATGGCACGATGCATCTAAGTCTCTTACAAAAATATGTAAAAGCAGTCGTTGTATAGGATATTACATCAGAGATCATATTAGAATCCCAGAAAACCCGAATAATGCCTAGGTATCGGACGTGTGTGGACACTACTTGCTTTGCATTATTAATTTTAATACACCTCTGTCTGAATATTGATAAGTTAGTTCATCCTTTAATGCGGAAGACCTTTGCTGCTGATATTAGTTCCCAATTTTTATTACATTTCTAAATTTCTTTCTGTTATTACAAACAAAAGCAGTTCTGCAATTATTTACCCTGACACCGCTAATAGAAATCAATCGATCTTAAATCAGTTGAGCATATTATTATTTTTGCCATTATAAAAGCCTTTACAAAGCTAAACGAACAAAAACAAAATAATTAAAGTCTACTCTAGTAAAATTCTCTTAGAAGATTTGAGCGATAACTTTTGTACCTCTGAATCTACTAATAAGATTACTCAACTTGGCCCGACTCGACTATTAAGTAAAAACATTTCTTGCTTTCCTATTCTGACTATTTTACTAGTTTTTATTGTAACATCACTACAATCAATGAGGCATTAGAATATAAAATCTGGCGTATTGTGTAAATGCCAAAAGGCTCGATTGTCTACTTTACGAGAGGTGGCAAAACACGCAGGAATGTGCTTGAGCAGGTTTATTGCGGGCTGAAATGGAAGCGAAAGCAATTTCGGGATGAGTTATGAAGCATTATCTACCTATATAAGAGCGGAAACTAGCGTATTCTTGCAGGTGTGCTGTGTGGAGGAACGCGATGTTGTGAACTGAGAATGTGTGGGGGAATTGATCGTAAATATCGGCGGTTTACGTCGTCATCTGTTACCTACAGCTGGCCTTCCTTTTACTGAAAAAGAAAGCTCCCTGTTAAGGTGCAAATTGGATAAGACAAAAAATAAGTTGGAAACTCCTAGTTTCAGGTTAACTTCCCCTTTTTTGAAAACTTTGTACCATTTACTTGTGTTGATGAAACAAATTTTCTATCTGCGTGTTCAACTTTAAATGCAAGCAGATAGGTAAATTTGGTTTCGTACGTTCGATATAAGAGAAGGAACCATTTGTTGTAAAATATAATTACATTTTAGATGCAAAATGTTAGATATTGGGAAAACCTTGTTATGAAAATTTAATTAGAATTGCCCCGAATCTCCTATAAAATTCAGGTAAAATTTAGATGATGTTAAGAAACTGCTTATTCATAGATTTCAAATGAGGATGTAAAATGAAGGTAAGCAGAAATGTAGTGAAAGGCCAAAACGGGGATCCTCCGTTCATCTTAAATCATACCTTGGGAACAAAAGAACCTTCAAATGCAGTGATGGCGGCGATTGAGAAGTGGGGGAGAAAGCAAGGTAAGCAGAGGATATGGCGCCCAGGTTTGTGACAGGTGTATGGTCCGTTCAGCGTAGTAGCGCGAAGGGGCACAAAAGGGCCAGGTTGAAAAGAACGCGGAGGTGTCACGCATCGGAGCGCAGATCGATCGCAAACCGACAAAAGGTTAACTTTGACCTGGTCTGGCAGTGAATGCCTTCTAAGAAACGTATTAACGATCGCCGAAACAAAATTCTAGGTAACAACGAAGGGGAGAACCAATTCATCACACAAACTCGCACTATATCAAAGTTTCTTTCACAACTAGTACACTGCACAGTAATTATTCAACCTAATCGACGTGACAAAGCATTTCCATAACAGTACTCTAATTAATGGTAATTAACGCCCAGAAAGCGTCTTCTCCGTCACGTCAAATTAAGCCTGCCGTGATCCTGTTGTCAGAATCACTTTCAATACCTCGGCACGAAGCTTACCTAACCGCCCCATACTGGCGAAATCCTTTAACACACCTGAATATTCATACCGCTCTCTCGGTAAATCGCAGGATTTGATGGGCGTTCTAATGTACACGTATATCCCTGCTCTTTGGAAAATCGCATGGACACACGGATTTTCCACATCCACTGGCACAAGCTCCGCCGTTAAGTGCGAAATACGTGTTTACTTTAGATTTAGTAAGCTCCATATTATAATATTAATGAAGGTTAAACGAAGTTGAGGTGTAAGTCGTTTAAAATTTTCTACGCGGCTCTTTAAAACTTGTTCATTACCAAAACAATTCAAATTTCTTCTAATTTGAAAATTAAAAAAAATCCTTTAAAACTACTTAAGACAAGGCACTGAATTTTATACTTACTTATAACAACAGATTTTCCATAAAGGATTATTTTGATCCTTCAATTTTAAATGATTATTTCGTAAACGAACAGTAAATAAGAAATTTCATGTTGAAGGCCCAATGTCAGATTACGATCGGCTATCTTACAAACACGGAACCGAAGGATAATTAATCAGTATTAGGATAAATCTTCCACAATATAAACTAACGTTAGAATTTCTACCATGAAGCAGTGGTTGGAGTACACAATAAACATCATTAGGTGTTGATAATCTCTAGATAACGCAAGGGACGCAGACAATATAAAGAGAGAACGGCGAAGGAGAGATCTATAGCAAGCTAACATGATTTACTAACTGATTCCTAGTTGAGCAGGAGAAGACAAAGCCACTTGTGAGGGCCCGTGTTCAGATCTGCGATTCCCTGGAGTCTTGTGAAAATCCGCCAAGGGCATCATGACAGGGGTGAGCCAATCTAGAACTGTATATCCCTTCGCAAGGGATTATACAACCTTTACTCAACTCCCTCTATTGTAATCACTTAACAATCGATAGATTACCGAAAATACAGGTGCATTACTGGCAAAACATAATAGAGTAGATTTATGCAGATTATGCTAAACTTTGGATTAAAGCCGTCTATTAACAAATTCAAATAGTTTTCAATCTTGAGAAAAGTAATCCATTGGCACAAATTTTACCAGTTGCACATAAGAAATCTGATTTTATTAATGTTGGTCGCAGTGCCAACAACGAGCTCTTTTCTTTTTCATCTTAACATACTACATACTTGGTTTACAAGCGAGATATGCATCCAGTATAACTCAATTGCATTTGCATATAGTAAACGATGCCAAAGGTATTCAACAATTGCAGATATGCAAATGCTAAAGAAACACGGGATCGTTTTAGTTTAAACGCAGTCGAGACAAACGACAACAGAATAACAAACCCCTAAGACCATTACAGTACGTAAGAAGGTTGTGTCATCCACCTTAGCGGTAACATCCTTATCACCTTTATGCTTGAGTGAATCGCGGGTGTCTCAGCAGTAATTCTGCGGGGAAACTTTACTCATTGCCGTGGGCGCGCAGGTAGAAGGGCTTTAATGTACGACGGCAAGGTGAGCAGAGATCGCGCTTTACCGGCAAGATAACATAATTACTACGCTTGAGGACCCGCAGCTAAATTAAGATTACTGTTATATGCTGGCCTTATCCTGGTTGCGGCTTAAGATCGTCGTAAATCTGCACCTGAACCATGAAGAAGTCTTCTCTATCTCTGGCATTTACTGTGTGATTTTCATGTTTTAAGTTTAATCTCGACTGAAGTTGTCACATACTGGATTAAAACTTGAAAAAGCAAAAACTGCACCACGCCCACTGACGCTCCTTAAGTGTTCGCATTTAAAGAACAATAAAAGTTGAATAAAGCTATTTACTTAAGGAATATAGTGGCGTATGAATATCAAGAAAGTCTACAAGTTGTTGTAATATTATTTGTTTTAACTTATATGTAATATGTTCAAAATAATATAAAAATAGAAAATTGTACAAAAGTAACGGTCTTTCACTTCACTTATTGTTAAAAAAAATATAAACATTTTCGACATTTCTAGATTTTGAATAGGGTTTTGAACGGATGCACCGAAACCCCTGTTAAGAGGAACTACGTACTAATTAGAGTGATGGAAAACCTCTACATTAGGAAGTTAAAATTCAAAACAAAGGCAAAAAATCATACCGCGTTATTTAATAAATGACTGGTAGAGACAGCCTGGCAGGTAAATCAAATAATTGAAAGGCTAATCCATAGTATAAAGTATCCAATATATCATACCGAAGCTAGATGTCGTTGACGAAACAATCGACTAGGCAGATCATTTTAAATATCCCGGTTGAAACAAAAAATAGAGAGAGATAGATACAGAGAATATAAAATAGGTATAGAACTCGAGATTATCCAACCCCGGTAGGTATTTTTACGTGCAACTCATCGCAGTCACATGGGATCCTCTACTTTACATCCTTTCCGGAGAATATTATCCTTTTCCAGATTTTTCTCGCGTAAGAAATCTCAGGACCTTGGTCGGGTATCGAACCCGCAACCATTGAATTGATAGTCAGATGCGTAACTATGACGTAAAGTTAGCTCCATTTTTGATCACTCTTTATCTGTGTCTTGAAATCAGATTGACTTTAATGAAGCAAAAGGAGCAACAAAAGCCAAGCATTTATCTAAGTATTTATTATGGCATTGACAACGAACAAAAAAACTTAAATTTTGAATCTGTAGATATTATTGATTATTGAAGAGCAAGAAACATAACAAGACGAAAATAAGGCAATATTTAAAGAATGTGCCAGAGAACCCAGAAGACAGTATAGGCTATACAACTTGGCGATATACACTGAACAATATAACTAAAATACATACACAAAAAGAAGTAAAAGCAGAATAAATGATATGATATGGAGTATGAAGTAAGTAAACAAAAACAACATGTAGAATTAAAATGGATACAAACAAACAACGATGAATAGATAAATTAGGAAACAGAAATAAGCACAAAGTGGTCAAAATAAAAAACCAAATTAGAAGTAATAAAAAAAAAATAAGAAATTTGAAAGCACCCAGATTTAATGATATAAATGGAGAACTAACAAAGAATTGAGGATGGATGAAAGAGATATATAATAATTAAAAAAATATCAAAAACTGGGCAGCTGCCCAAGTAACTACTAATTCGCAAATTTTCATAGTTGGTAGAGTTGGAGATTTGGAAGGGCCATGAGCCATTCAAATCTGAAAACTGTGTGTATCAATAACTAATAGGTTTCGAAAAAGAGTTTATTGAGTTATGTTTCTGGTCAGACAATCTAATGGCACACATAATGACATTAATTGTGCATCTAGATCAAATTCTTTGATACTGTCAGAAAGTCCCATAATGCACTCCAATAACACTTGCTATCAGATTATTATATTCAATAATTTTACTTATTACTAATTGTAACCCTGTATACATAGCCAACCAGATTTAGTGAAGACAATAGCTAATTCATGAAGTCGAAAGAAACTGTACATTCATACCAGATTATAGATTTTCTAAGCAATCTGCCACATGAACTCGATTACTACAATTTTCAAGCAATACTCAACATTTTCATTATTGTGGTTTTGGTTTTGCTTTGATACATTTAACTTTCAGTATCAGATATATGATGTTAGTGACATTTTCTTAAATAAAGCTTCTGGAAGCAAATTTTGTATATATAATGCAAAACTTTTTAATATTTGAATCAAAGAAGAGCAGATGCTCTAGAAAAGTGTAAAGGTACGGAAATTCTACATTGGGTGGTCTATTAAATTCTGGTCAGTACTCTTACTTCTTGGAACTTACTCCCTACCGCCCACTTTTCAGTTATTATGTTTTAACAAATGAGTTCCATAAATCTAAATCATAAATACGTAAAGAAACTAGCAGGGGCGAATGATATCGAACATCAAATGCACACCTTCTCGCAATCTCTTGTTCCTTCATAACACTCTAATGCTCTACTTAACCAACCATAGATGTCTATACTAGTAGGTGCATGTTCTTGGGGCATTTAATTTGAGTCTACAATTCAAATTTATACCTCGTTAAGTCGGCCCCTTGTAACTTGGATCTCCGGATAACCCAGATCGATTTAGAAACTTATAAAAGAGAATGACAAAGCTATTGCTTTAATTGGGAGCGCAAAATCGTACTGTACTGTACAGCGTGTTTACTGGGGTATGCAAGGCGACTCGATGAATCATACCGACACGGCGTGGTGATGGCAGCGGAAACTTACGATCTTCTTTGTTAGCCAGTAAACTCGACTACACATATGTGTTTATTGTAATAATAAAAGTGATTTTTGTTAAATATAACAGAAACCCTTGTATGTTGTCTTGTATTGTTTTTTTTCCACATTCTCCATTTAAGTCGGATTCTCGTTATGTCGGATCGGCTCCGGTTCTTGTTGATCCTATTTAACGAGGTTCTGCTGTAATTGCGAAGGTTCGTAAAACTCAATTGCTACAACAAAATTGCTAAGTGTCGCCTTAAGCACCTATTGGCATTATCGTCGTTTGACATCGCACCGATGACGTAATAAATCGAGTCTGCTTTGAGGAAACAAATTTGCACTGAGTTTGTAATGCGCACCGCACCGCGCTCTACTCACACGAAGATACATCTCTTTGAACAACGATCTGCATCGTGCTAGGTAAAAGATCTTAGTTGTGTTCTGAAAACTTTATTTTTGTTGTTTTGTCATTGGAGTTGAAACTTCTTTAAATAGCAATTCTGATGTATAGTTCTCATTTTCAATAGGCCAAAAGAATTTTACATATACTTATACCTGTCTGAGCTTCTAGTTATTGTCAAAAACAAAAATAGATTAGTTATTCAGCACTAGGAAATATCTTTAGGCAAATGAGTTTTTTGTTTCCTCTCTTGTTTTAATTTTTGGTTGTGGAATATTACTACCAGAGATTTGCAAAATTTCAAGAAGGCATAGTATTTGGTTAGTTAATTATTTGTGTTTTATTTTGGACACCTAGTACTATACAATACTCGCAGTTTTTGTCTCAAGTCTTTCCCTAATTTTACACACTACTTATCATAATGCAAGTGGTTTTATGTAACTATATCTTGATCTTCTTTCCTGTTGCTCAAGGGTCTACGTTTTGTTACATTTAATTATATTTTTTTCTTCATAGCTCTTTACATGCTCGAACTATCTCAATCTCTGATTTTTTGTAAACTTTACTATGTCTTCTTCTTTTATTCAATTTTAGTATCTCTCTGTTACAAGGCATTATGTACTAATTTCTTAAAACTCAAGATTCTTCAACACCCTTCCTTCAAAGTGGTCTTCACTATTTTTAGATATTGTATTAATTTCAGCAGTGTAAGTAAGTACAGATATTATAAAACTCTGATTTTGGTGCTGTAATTGCATAGGTGTGTACAGCCTTTGTTACTTTCCAACATTTTGTTCCCTTTGCTTCTAGTCATCCATCATCATTTATAGTTATAGTTATTTTTTCTTTATTTCCTCTTCCACTACCGGCAGTTGTTCTGAAAGATCGTTTTGAAGTTGTTTGGAGTAACAAAATCTTGACAAAGATCTATGAATAACATGCAAAAGCTGATTTTATAATCATAGCAGTTTTTCATTATCTAGCTAATTTATCGAGTGCAATACGTCTATGGTTGATTTTTTGCATTGATGCTACTAGTGTCTTTCTCACCTTTTTTGGTGTGGTTGTCGAAATGTTTTTGGAATACTACAAATAAGATCTTATATGCAGTATTTAAAAACGGATTTGCCTCTTATAATTCTTTCACCCACACTGAAAACTGTCTTATAACTAATAAGAATTCTCATATGGCTATACAATTTTCTTATACCTGTGGTGATAGCCACGCATTTTCTTCCTGTTATAAGACAAATTTTGCTGATATAAACACATAGTATTAATCTGAAGTGCTGAGAGTGGTTGTAAAATATAACAGTAGTTATATACCTGTTTCATAGTGACTGTAGATTAGTATTATAAACGTAACGGTTTACGTTTAATAGTAGTTATTATTCAAGGTACTAAATGAATAAATGCAGAATCATCTAAAAACAATTTATTAACACAAATACAAAATAAAACAAAATATAACTTGTAACACCAACTCATAATGTTCATACATTTTAATTATGTGATCGTAGTCTGATTATCTAACTATTCATCATTTATGATAGATCAGAATTAAATCAAGGATTGCCGTTCCACGGTTCAAATACAGAATTTTAGCACTATGCACCACGGATTTTTGGAAATTCAATCATTGGATTGTGAGATTCAATGTTCTACTTTATCATTACAATATGTAAACCTCGGGGCTTTCCTTAGACGGAAACATTCTTCTTCACCTTAGATATAATTAAAGCGTGTGAAATCTAAATCTGCCCTCGAGATTTCAAGTGATTTCAGGTTAAGATACGTCAGAGATGGGCAAGCATATGAACACCGTAACACCGTATAATACACGTTCGCCCGCGTCCAAATCGAACTCGAATTCAGATGGTTGTCCACTCAAGTTCAATATGGCAGCTTCCAATTCACCAACAAAACGAGCAAAATCTGGAGTCCTTTAGAAATAAATCGAAATAAATTATTACTATTATTAATTTTATAAAGAAATTCACACAAAAACAGGAAAGACCTATAGAATAGAAGAATGTAGTCCTGGTAATACAAATCAATACAAAATGTTTGGTAATATGGTGTTGAATACCTGTTAGGAGTGGGGACGACATCACGATTGACCGCCACATTTAAAAGACGTGTAAACTAGAACGTAGATTGAAAAATGTAATTGTTAGTTTTCGACCTTTTTTATTCTTTTTGTATAACAATAATTGTACCAAATTAAATAATACACATTCCGATGGGATTTCTAAAATATTCAAACATAACCTATAATATGACAAAGGCTTAATATTACTAAATAGTATAAGCATTTATCATTTCTTGAATTCAGTTGATATCTTAAAGTTCCAATAAATTAAAGTAATCAAGTTTTCTTGCGAAAGATGTCGAGAGTAAAACAGTTTTATTAACTTCAAAAAAGACTCTTTGACACACATTTTGATAGCAGCCATATGGATTACATTTACATTTCTAATAACTAGACAGCTACCAATATTAACCAGTGTTTTTACAGTTATGGAATCAGTTCAAGTAAATCAATTCCTTTAACGATTAGATTAAACATTGTAAACGCTATGACTGAAGGCTTTTATTTGTATTAGAAATTTAATAAACAGTATGAAACTGACGTAAGGAATAAAGTTTTATAAAATAATTTTTCTCAGTATGAATGCAAGACACACATTTTGAAAAACTCGGTTTCACTAGAAAACGATGCATCCTATGAAAAAGTGCAACAGTAAGATTTAGGAGGACATTTAACAGAAAACTTTAATTCCGGAAAGCATTAAATAGTAACAAAGTATAGGCACTAAAATGTTTGTCTAGGGCAGTTGTCAACTACTAGAGATAATTCTTGGAAGTACGGACAGAGAAAGATTATTTTTTTGTGTAAAATTACATTTTTACTATAAATTAATGCAATTTTTGGATACAATGAAAAAACCGGCAATTTTTCCACTTATCGTACCTTGTTAGAGTAGAACAAAAAAGTACCCTTTGTTCCAATGAAAGACTTTGTAATAACGTAGTAATATCGTTTATTATTCTATATAAAAAAGCTCTATAGTGGTTGATCGGACGTTACTTAATTTGAATATATTTGTTTCCAGGTCTTCGTCATAATGTGACGAGATTGCAACTGTTCGAACCACTTTTGAAAAATAGTTCAGTATCTCAAGCAAATACTGTTGCTGCGAGAAAAAAGATGGTTGAATACACCAAATCCAAAATGCTAAACATACTAGAGGAAGAAGTTCTCAATGAAATTTCAGTTTTTTCCAACAAAATTGGGATTCGTTGGAAAGCCAGTGGAAAAAATAAGAAAAGTGTTTTAAAACGATACAAAGATTGGTTAAATCAAGCTTTATATCAAGCTACTGATTCATTACATCAGAGTGACATTACTGCTACACCTAAGAATCAATTACGAGCCGTGAAAAAATTTCATTCATTGACTGATAGATCTAAAAAAAGGCGTACAAAAGCTTTGGTGTTGAGTCATAGTCCTGAAGAACTCGCTTTTGCTTCACAATCGAGTTACACAAGAGGAACATTGCTTACGGTTAAAAAAAGCTGGAAGTTCTAGTCCTCGATCACTGAGAGCATTAAGAAGAGTAGAAGGGTCTAAAGTGCCGTGGAAAAACATTCAGCAAAAGCTCCGGTTCTGATCGTAGATATAAAATTAACGAAAAACTAAGAAAGTTGCAAAAAATAAACACTGCAACTTGTATCCCTCGATGAGGTATTCATACCAAAAAAAGGAGTGTTACTCAGACGAGATACTGATAACAGAAACTAAGGGAGAGATTAAATTACAAAGTCTGCTGGATCATGCTGTTCGTCGTCTAACCATCGTTCAAGCTGATGTACTATCACGAGTTGTTACTGAAGCTATAATAACTCTACACATGACTATAAATGGGGATTTGATAGAAGCTCAAACCATTCAATATATAAACAAAAATTCCAGGAAAGTTGTGATTCAATAGATTCAGATTTATTCCTGACCTCCGTTGTGCCATTAAAAATGTCAGGAGAGCACAACACTTCGGAAGAGATTGTATGGATGAATCCACGCTTTTCATCTACTCGGTTTTGCATACCGATCAAATTTCAGTTTGTCAATGAAACCCAAGGTATAATAAAACAAGAAAGCGGATATATCAAACAACAAATAGCGGCAGCCTTACCCACACGGATTATCGTTCAAGGTGAAACTATTAGAGTCTAACATACTCTATTGAAAACAATGTTAGATGGAAAAGTAGCTAACGCTCTTGCAGAAAATCTATCTACTCAAAGCTGTTACATTTGTAAAACGAAGCCTACAGACATGAATAATTTGGATATGGCCTATCTACGTTACATGCACATATTCGATTTTTTGAATGTATACTGCATATATCCTATCGTTTGAACATCAAAACGTGGCAAGTTAGAGGAGCTCAAAATAAATCGACATACGAAGAAAAGAAACAGGAAGTAATGTATAAATTTCGGCAAGAAACTGGACTGTTGATAGACACGGTTAAGCAAGGTAGTGGAAATACCAATGATGGAAACACTACCAGACGATTCTTTAAAGACTCCGAAAAAGTCGCTGAAATAACAAAAGTTGATGAGACTCTAATTAGGCGATTTTCAAAAACTTTACAAGGTATATCTTGCGGTTACCAGTTAAATACTGAAAAACTTCGAGAATATGCCATGGACATTGCTAAATGCTTTATAAATTTATATGGCTGGTATAAAATGCCAGCTAGCATCCATAAAATATTGATACATGGTGCCGATACGATGGATACCCTTTTTGCTTCCAATCGGCCAACTAAGCAAAGAAGCCTTAGAAGCAAGACATAGAGAATGCCGTTATTTTCGCGAACATAACACTCGCAATTTCAGGAGAAAACAAAATATAGAAGACCCACTACATGCTCTTTTGGTATCTTCAGATATGGTTACATCGTCTTTAAGACCTCTGCCAAAAAGGAAATTGAATAAGTTGTCTGAAGAAGTCTCTGGTTTACTTTGCGTGCCTGAAATTATTCCTCAGATACCGACAGACAGCAAAAGAGGATACATCAGACAACCCGTTGACTGAAGAAAGTTCAGAAAGTGATGTTGATTTCGATTTATAGTAAATAAAGTCTCATTTACTATTGGGCTAAAATTAGTATTTTAACTGATCCTTTATAATCCAACAATAACTACCATAAATGAATTATTACAACAGTAATTTCACGATAATCTTCAATATTACTTCAAAAATCAATTAATAATAGTTATCAGTGTTCACAATATTAATTTTACAAAAGTTTCATGCTTAGTTCAAAATGTCCCCCTAAATCGTGGGCCTATCCCTCCACGAATATTCGTCTTTAATGTTGTTGTTGTTGTTGTTACCTGCAAAATTTGTAAAAAAAAGATGGTATACATACATTAACGATATTGTTCAATATTGTTCATCATTCAAGATGTTCTGCAAAAAATGAAGAATCTCCAGTTAAACTATTTTTCATTTTCGAAGAAAGTCTTACTAATAGCATTTTTAAATTTGTATTTTTCTTGCCATTTCATTCCTAGATTGATAGTAGTACTTATACTTTTAATACGATTTCGCGTATACAAGACATTTTAGATTTACCAGACTGAAAGTTTTAAAAACTCTAAAGAAAAACTCGAAATCGTTCATTAAACTAAACCTAAACGTAGAATGCTCCTTTCCCAACGCTTTCAGATGAAATGATTTACGTGCCCCGTAATGTAGCAAATACGAACGATCGTTGGACTTGAAAAGCGTGTCGAATCGCCACCATTTACCTCTGAAAAGCTCATGTTGCGCTCTCCGGGAAAACTTCTTACCTACTACGGCGCGTTAAAAGAAATCTCACCGGGACTGAAAATTGAGAATAATAAACTGCTTGCGCATATTTTATGCGACCAATTCGTCAGGAGTGGAACTGTATACTACCTAACGTTATCTGTCAATTAGGTGTAAAATACAGCACTAGGTCGAGATAAAAACTTCTAATTTAATTAATTTTATTAATTTATGGTTGCGGTGTATATTCCATATCCTAGTGTAACTTTCAATTTTAAATTAGGACATTCTTTATAGTCCTTAATTGGAAACTTGCGTACGTTTGTTAAATTTTAATTAAATGCAAACGTGCTATCATTAACTTAAAAAAAATTAAACACGTCAGTTTCAATATTAATCTAATTCCTGGGACCCCAGGAACGCATTGAAACGAAAATAAATACCTGTCAAAAAGGTATGAAGCAAGTCTGGTTTGTTTATTCAACACAGAGGATCAATATGCCCCGTTAAAAGCTAGGATAAAAACAAACACACGTTTATAGGTGTCTGTCGTTGCCTACGCCAAAATCAAATCAATCTATACTACAGACTGATAGAAGACAGAAACTAATATTTTAACGACTCAATTAATTCCAAAAGACGGTAATAATAAGGAAACGCCAACGTAATTCTCTTACACAATGCAACATGCATTACGAAAGACCCCTCATTCTTTAGATCTGCAATAGCTAACGGACATTATCCAAGCAAAAAGGAAAAATCACTCTAGAATTTATAGACAACGTGCCCGTTCATGCTCTTGTAACCTAAGTGGGCTCCTGGCTATTGTACACAAAATTTCCATTAACTTAACAAAATCGAGGTAAAAATAGGGGACTCTTTAAAACTAGACAATTTAATCGATTTTATAAGAAAAGTTAAGAATTTATATATAAAAAAATAAAGAATCTCATTCATTTTGAATTTTGTACGCTCTTGTTGTCAGTTTTTCGTTTTGAAATTAATGTTCAGATCGATGGGGGGACATCCCACATTCAAATGAACTTTTATCCGTCATAAATCCCAAACCTTTGCACGCGAAACACGGCTATTTTGAAAGGTGAACGAGTTTATGCCTCGTTTACCAAAGTCGGTATCTCCCAAACGACGATAATAGCGTACCATTTTCCTGCGGAATCGCAACGACATTACCTGTCATTTTTCGATATGGAAACCCGATTTATTATTTTATGGCATTCCTAAAAAGGAACATTTTCCGGAGTAAATTTAGATTTTGATGAACTGGGAAGTATAAAAGAACATGGTATCGTTGAAAGTTTATTTTAAAGTTTGAAACAATTTAGTGAGCAGATCTCGCGGAATGAAGTCCCCCTTAGCCGTTGGCTCCTTCCTGTCAGTTTAAAGGAAGGAAGTTCGAAGGAAGAACGAAAGAACATAGCGTATTGCACTCGCGAAACGTTTCTGATGTATTACCTGGTAAACTGAAGAGTATTTCTTTCTTTCTTTAATGAAAAAAAGTATTAATACACATTCTGGCGCGTTCTAGAAAAGGGCAGTCTTTAAAAATGAAAAATAAAGGTTTTCGAGAAAATTTCTCTCTAACGTCAACATAAGTTTTTAATTCATTTTATTTGCTTGTTTTCAAAACCAGTTTAAACATTCAAAATCATAAAAAATACACAAATGAAATTAATAAAAATGATCGTTTTAAGAGGGAACATTATAATTCGTTTTAAAATTCAACCTAAAAGGCTGGTATATTCGACCAATATAAATTTACTTGTAGAATGGTTAAGTCGGCGCGAGAGACTAAAAGAAAAACTTTTTTATGTGTAACAAATGAAAATCCTTAATGTTTTGATATTTTGGGGGAGTTGGAAGAAAGCGTAATTCCGATTGTTTCATTGCTCCCCCACCTGTGTCACACCCGGACTTTTATTCCAGGTCTTCGGGTCATGCCGCGGGCCGAGAAGAATTGAAAACCATTACTGCTGATGAAAGAAAAGTTTTCTACTAAGTTTCAAGACTCTTTGTCCCCGACAGCCACATTCTTCTACCTCCATTTGATTATATTTTGTTCGGGAGTAATTCGCGAACCTCACCTTTATTTTTTCACTTAGTTTGAATTGTTTCATTTCAGGGTTATTGTTTTAAAGCTCTGAGACGGAATCTTTATAAAATGGAATAAAAGTAAATGAACTCGCTCGAATGAAACGTGCGCGAGGATCTTAGGATAATCTCAACATCTACGGATTTCGGAAAGTACCAAGGTATAGGTGTCGCTTTAGACAAAGATCCAATTACGGTAAATGCAAAATTTTAAAGACGGAAAATAAAGTTTGTTTACTCGTAAACTAAAAAATAACTCTAAATAAAAACTTTATTTTCAGTTTTTTAAGATTGACACATTTTCTCTTATATTGAAATTAATTCATCTTTCATTCAGAATTATTACTTTGAACTCAAAAGATAGGTAACGTACATAGCAAGCTTATGAAAAATAATAAATTTGGCCCTTGCTTTGTTATATTTATAAAAACAAAATGAATAATGTGCTAATAAATCAATCTGACTTTTCATGTTTGAATTTCTTAAAGCCAGACACTAATTTAACTTATTTATTGCCATTGCTGAACAAGAGTGTAATATTAATTTACTACTCACCAAGCAGCCCCATCTGTCTTTCACTACAGTCGGGATGTTGCAAGCAGTCGCTCTCTACTCTCTTACCTGAAAAACAAAGAAGCCGGTGATAAACATTTATTGCTCATAAACATGTTATTTAAAACGAAAAATAAATAAAAGAAAAAAGCATTAATACCTTTGAATTTGATATAACATAAAAAGCCAGGATTCCACGGATAATTAACTCGTTTTCGAATTTGTCAGACGCCTACCATATTTTACTTAATATTTTATTCGTAGTGGCGGCGGCGTCCTATTTAAAGGCACAAAAATAAGGTTTCCTTTAAAAGTCTAAAAAATTTTATTTTAATGTAGAATGCCAGCAAATCATACAAAAGGAGGAAACGGAGTGCTATAACTACAAATAACTGCTAACCCGAACCCAATATAACTGTCAGAATCAATCGTCAAACAAAACCAACACTTGCTAACTGTAGGAAGCAGAAAATTCCTTATATACCTTGTAAGACACGGCAGAGACGCGGGGATCGATCAGAAAACGAGAAGAACGAGTGATAAATAGGGGAAAAGAAATAGGATACTAACTGGCAGAACATAAATAAAGTAATGATTGATGAAAAGAAATCATCCTATGTAGAATACTTAAAGTCGTTGTAAAAATACAGGGGGGAAACGTTATTAAAATGAAATAGGGACATTTGTTAGAAGCTTTCACTAGCGCAAATGTTGAAGTGTCTCATTCAATCACTTAATATAGTTTTTGTGTTAAAACCTCAGTGCAGCATTTCCTTGGAGAAAAGAGGCTTTAATAAAAATCTACAAAATATTTTTTATAGTTTTACTTTTTGGAGTTACACTTTCCGAAATCAAAATACCAATTTAGCTGTAAATTTTCTTAATTTTTGTAACAAAGAAATATGAAATAATTCAATAAGCTTCTAGAAGGACAATATTGTCTTTCCATTTTTTTTCATTGGATCGAAACGGCTCACAGCAAAAGTAGCTCTGGAAATGAGCATCTTCCAAATACCTTAATATTACCTTGTTATGATGTGATCAACAAGAAATGCAGTAGGCCAGATTATAATTTCTCAAGCTGTCTCTAGTTGAATAAGTCATTTGAAGTAGTAGGATATATTGCAATAGCAAACAAGCATTTTATGTAAGTATAAGCTTCTTACTAGTACTTCGCAAAAATCGACTAGGCTGTCTTTTTGTCTTGGTCTCGTTTCAGAAACCAAACCAAGAATCGTTCACATAGTATGCTCCACACCAAGACTGAATATAGCAAGACTAAGACTGTTTATACCTAAACTTAGCATTTATCAAAGAGCTAATCTGGTGTTGGCCTCAGGATTCCTTTACAACAAACATTTTTGATGGATTTCCAGAAAAAGTGATATAGTAGGCATGCGGTGACAAAATGGAAAAATTCGACTGCGCCTTTATCAGTAGGATTGGTTTTCGGAACCCTTCGAAGATCATTTAGTCCTAACCCAAATTAATAGTGCTTTGGAAATTGTTTATAATCTCCTTAAAAGTTTGCTTATCATTTACGTATGGGCGCTATAGGCGGTTTGATCTTCAACTTGACGGCTGGAGACTGGGAAAATGCAATAATTAAAGAAGTGGACTGAAGGACGTGAAATTCTCTTTCTTTTCCTCAGACGATGAAATGGAATGAAAAACGGAACACTTTTTTGGATATCTAATTTTCTAAATCTCATTTGATTCAAAGGTTTGGCATAGTGGAGCCTTCTGCACCCATAGCAAAAAATCGGTCTCAGTTCTCTCTTTTACTCTTGTATCTTCACTAATAATGCGAGAAATGGCTGATTCAATTATTTTTAATAAAATACCATTGTCTTGGGTAGGACATACAAGGTGACAACTATATTTAGACAGAAATTTATTTGTCTTAGCAGTCTTATTTTTCACGATAGCCTTTCAATCGTTTGTGTAAAGAACTGTAATTATTATAATTCTTTTGTCTATGGTTTATTACTTTGACATTTCTATTTTACACTTTAGTCCAAATTATTGCCAGATTAGCATTTATTACTATGTACAAAAACAGAACAGCAATCATAAGATTATTTTAATTTTCTCAAATGGCAATTATCGCAAGATTTTGTTTTCGGACAAAAATTGTTTTATAATCGAACAACCGTTTAATTCTCATAATGACAGAATATGACCAGAAAGTATTTAAAGAGCAAACCTGACAAGACGTAAAGTTCTTCACTTTCTTTATGGTTTGTGCCGGAATAACATCAGTTGGAATTAAAAACTTTCTAGAAGTATACCGTCCTTATAGTGTTGAGGGTTTTCGTCTTGTTACGTAGCTGCTTCTAGATATGTTTTATCATCAGATATTATTATTGTATCGAGCAAAATATGTGTTCAAGTACGCTGGATCAATTCAGAAACAAATTTTCAAATGCTTAAAAATTTGGGCATAGAACAAAATGAGATAACAATAGCTACAACCATCAATGTCTGACTAGTAAATGTCAAATGTTGGAGTATTCCTAGCAAAAACGCGCACAAACTGAAGACGTACACATCAGATGGCAGATGCGTTAGTATGGTCATTTTTTCTAATAAGGTAAAGCTTAGATTTGCCTTATTTACAGTACAACAAACCAAGAAACATACAGAATTTAGAAAAGGCCCTTACTGTGAAGTTTTGTCTAGTAAAGGAATTTAACACGTCGACTGCCGTAATGCTTTTAAAAAAATGGATCCCTCAGGCCAAAATTTTTTTTTGAAAATATATTGAAATCGGGGCTACGGATTAAAAATATACTGATTTTGTTTCAAAATTGTGGTTGGTTTTGTTTTTATTCAATTTTTTCATAATGGCACGACATTTGTGCCACATGGCGCTGAACACCGTTTTGCCATACAGGCTGCCGTGGGACAAATGTTGTGCCGTAACGTATTTATGCGCACTCGTTAAGATACTTCTGCAAGTTTCAAAAAGTTTGTTTCTTTTACTATACAGCGTATAAATTCAGTTCTTACGTCAGTCTCGGTTAGATTTTACAATTTTATTTGTACTTTAATTCACTTTAATGCATCAAAATGGTTTTTAAAAAATTCCACAAAAAGTTTCAGAAAAAATCGGAGGGTTTTTACGGCATAGGGTCTCCCGCGCAGCATTTTATGAAATCCCATACAAATATAAAGGTTTCAAGGCACTGCTGTCTGCCATCACACATAAAAGCAATAGCACAACTGTTGTGCCCCACAGCCTCACCAGATAAATTCATAAGGCACATACGCCGTGCCATGCGGCAGTTAATGTGTTAAAGGAGAAGGCAGAATGACAAAAATAAGTAAACAAAGACAAAACAGAAACATTACAAATATAGGATAAACTGACCAGAAGAGATATTTACACAAGAACACACAATATCGAATCCTACTTAAATACTAACGAAGACCTATTAGAAATATAGATAATTACAGCAGACTATTGTTTAATCTATCGCGTTTAGGCTTCACTTTAAAGGTTTTGCAACTTTTTAAGTCTTGTCTTTATGAAAGCAGACAGTCTGGAATTTCTATGATATACTGATACAAGCATTTTGTAGCAATATCGTGTGTGTGTTCCACAAGGTTCAAATTTAGATTCGTTATTATTTGTATTTTTAAAAAATGGCATTTTAGACGGTGTACTGTACTCAAATTCTTTACTTTATGAGCATAATTAAGGAACCTCTTCATTGAGATTTTTTAAGTTTTGATCTATAGTCTATCTACCATTCTTAGTCCGTAGTTCTTTTCGAATTTTATATTTCACAGAACTTGTGAATCTTTATTAACAAAATTGCCTAAAACTCATACATGTGTAGTAAATTCATCTCTTGAAGACAAAGGACATGTTTCGTTGTTAAAGCAAGTTTGTGATTTTCTTACCGTAACGGCATCTACCTAATAAGTTGAATCTAAACCTTTCGTTTAATTTATGTTCCTCAAGTACCATTTGTATAAAAGAATCATAGATCTTAATCTTAAAGGATTAAAGGATTTGAAAACAGAGAATTTTAGAAATTCAATAAGTTTTGGCTCATTATTTGGTTAAAACCCTAGACAAATCCCATATTTGAAGTTCCTAACGAGTATCTATCCTTTTTCCTGGTGCGAAATCGACGAGTGTAGTAGATTAGGTATTGGTATAGAAATACATGATGATCATGCTGAAATGACAAAATATTTCCTCCACTTTTTATGTTGATTAGAAGCCATATTTACCTAAAAACAAATTTGATACCACTATTAGGAAGTTGAGGATAGGAGTATTACAGACAAGTCAAAAGTTTACAGTAGTGGTTTTTATATTATATTCTAGTCAACTCAGAAGATGTACTAACTTTCGAGCAAAATCGTTTTTTACTTTAGATTACATTTGGTGTAATATACAACAACGTGGTCTGTAAAACGCGGTCGCATTTCAATTATGCCAAAATTGTGAACAAGCTCTTTTCGAAAATGCATTTCACTATAAGTACCTATAACAGTACTAGATATTAGCGCTGAGAATTTTTATCGAATTATCGATAAAAATATCGACATATTGATATATCGACTGGCGATAATTTTATCTGAAAATATCGATATATCATATACATCGATATTCCGTATATATCGGCATGTCGATATTATATCGATATTACGATATATCGGACAGCATATTTTGCCGGATTAGTATTGAGTTAGACCTCGTGTATTTAATTAATCCACTAATTAAAATAATGAATTGCGACATTACTTATGCAAGGCTGTACATCTAAATCAAAACTGATTTTGTGTCCTTAGTTTTTGGCATTAGGAAAAACAACTACATTTTACCACTATAGTAGTCGGCCAGACTTCTAGTTCGTTTTGAAACCAATACTACTTTGGATTATGCATGCTTTTCCTTTATTCGCGTTAAGGGTTGCTCCAATTAACACGGATAGTTGACGTTCTGTTGTGTTGCTTTGAAAAATGGGATTTCTATTTTTCTACTAGCACAATTCTTTCTACCTCATTTTAGCTAGTACATGGCAATTAACACAAAAAGATTTTTAAATTGCACAATTCTTACAGAATGTGTGTGCATTATTAGAAGCAAAGATCTTTTATGGACAACTTTTATGGATGCTGAAGATCTAAGTATTATCTTCGGCAGAAAACATAGAAAAAGTCACTAATTGTTCACACATCTTTGTTTCTCGAACATTATCATCTAAGTAAATTTTTTGGCACTTAAATTCCCGAGAAGTCCACACTATAAATATACAGTATTTACGGTTTTTTATATATGCAACTGGCCCTGGATTTGATAGTAATAGTTAATTATGAGTTAGTTTCAGTTTAATCTCTTCATTACTTTCACTTACAAAATTTACTTTTTTTTCTCAAATTCATTCTGAAACAGTAGACTTTGCAATATTTGCAGGACATTTTATGTACTTCAATAATCCCGTTCTCTTCAATTATGCCATCAGGAGATGCTGCCAAAAAACTGTATTCTACGTCTATAAAAAGCCCAAACTCTTTAACCTTTGTATTATACACGTCTTGAAATTCTTGAGTTGTTATTCTTTTGTGATCTTGCCCCCAACGAGTAGCAAAATTTCTAGAAAAAGTGGAATATAAAAGTCTTTTTATTAAATTACCACAATGGGCACCTTTCCGCAATTTACATATATTCCCAAAATTCAATGCCATGTTAAAAAGAGTAATGCCAAAATAAATAAGGTTACAGGTAATCTCATAAAAAGCCTTAATTAACGAAAAGTATAGATAATACCATATTGCAAATGGATAACCAGACTGAATAGCAATATTATGTTGCTCAAATGAGGATAATTCAATGTACTTATATGCATTTCCGCTCTGGAATCTGAATTTAAACGGATTGGTATCAATGTATCGATGTATTTCTTGATTTCATTATTTTATTGTTACATTAATATATTGATACCAAATCGATATATCGAATATGTCCGATATTTTATCGCTTGAACGATATATCAAATAATATCGATATTAGAAAAATATAGGTAGTGAAATCTGAATATTACCCAGCCCTAGTAAGTATAGGTATCCAAAATGTAACGCATTTGAGTCTCAAGCAAACTCTAAAATCTTTCTTGCGTATTTCTGCTTTATTTAAAACAAGACTTTATGAAAAGCAATTTTAATAAAATATTAGGAAATTATACACAAAAAAGTTGCTGTTGCTCTATAGGTACTTCAGCAGAAATTGTATCTACTAAAGCAGCTATGTGTTCCGTATGTACGTAGCAGCGACTGTGAATGTAGAACTTAACACCATAACAAATTAGTTATACAACAGGTATGATAGAAATTAAGTCACTCTGAAACCGTGACAGCATTGTTTAGGTTAATTCACCATCTACGTACGTATTAATTATTGCTAGGCATGTGAGGAATTTTCAGACCATAAAACTACATATATATAGAACATCGAAGTTTCCTTATTTATTCTTGTTAAAATTATTGGAAAAGTTCTTATATTCAACGTATGATAAGCGAATACGATTTAAAGGCATTTTTCAAATATTTATATAGGGGGCTTAGGAATGAGAGGCTTCCCTTTGAATTAATCGGCATTTCGCTGTCGATGAATAAAGCTTTGTACGTTTCGGACAATTCTAAGGTTTTATAAAACGAAACATGTCGATGAAAATTGAGATCCTTGCAAGGTACAGCGATCAAGCATTTTATTTTAATTGCTTTCAATTCGGTCCTCGCTTATAAACTTTAAATTCAAAGGAATTTTTGTGTGCGTACCTGAAACGGCTAGTAATTCAATTTGTTCGGAGAGCTCTCGTTTAAAGTTTCGACTGAAAGCGGGTTTTTGTGAAAGTCCGTCAGTTGCTGTGGGATGAAAGCAATTCTCTATGTGAATTACCTGGAAATTAACCGTGAACGACCGCGGTTCTCGCGAGAGAGAACGACAGAAAACCCATTCAGTTAAGAGCAGAGCGGACGCAACAGGAAACCTGCAGCACAAGCAGTCATTACCGTTCCTGCGAGGGGGCCGTGGATTGCTGACGATGGCTTTTGCCGGGCACCACGGAATTACTAAATATCGAGACATTTCTACCTAACTACCTTTTAGTTTTAATTGAATTACATTTATAAAGTTTCAAATTATAAATAGCTGTTCGTTCGTTCTGGCTGGTGGCTTTTATTAAGCGGTAGAGAGAAAGTACCGAAACGCAAGCTCTACAACCCCTCTCTTCTACTTTCTACTTATAATAATTATCAGCAGAATAATAAAATTTGAAATAGAGTTATAACTAGAGAAAGTTTTCGAAATATCAGCAATGTCGGTTTGGCAACTGTACCGATTTGCAGGCAAAACAAAAATGAAACATTTTTATGAGCATAACATATGACTTTTTTGAATACCTTTGTGGTTATATAAAAGTGACACGTGGCCGGTAAAAGATTAAAGTTTATTGCTTCTCCCTTCGGAGTGACCAGTGAACCGATGAAATCGAAACGATAACCAGGACCCTGCTTTTTATTACGAGCGCCACGTTTCAAAGAGCTTTTTCCTTTCGGTTCATACTATATTTCCCCAGATGCTTTGCTTTAGTACTCACCTCAGCTACAATTTTACGAAAAACAAGACCAGACATTGTTAGGAAATTTTGTATTTTCCAAGAATCAAACTAACATTGGAAATATACAATTAAGAAATTCACGATTTGATCAAATCACTTGAAACGACTCAAGAATCAGGTATTGCAAGTACCTACTGTTTATTTTTTATACCAAAAACTTTATTGCTTCGGTAAATATCATTTAAAATTGTTTGCCCACGGGGTATTATTACGAATTTCTTACTTGCTAAAACAAGAAAATATGCAGAAAGTGAATAAATACTTTAAGACCTAAAATTGGAGCCATTAAAATTCCCAAGTAACCGCGAGTCTATAATTTTGTAAACATGACGCAAACGCACTCTGTTTACATATTCTTGCGGAATAAACTGCCGGTAACAAATTAAAGCCACCGGTATTAATTGTACCGGTGCGTCGTTAAGTTACTTGTGCTGCGTGCAACTTGTGTTCTTAATCTTCCGACCCGTTTCACTTCAAAACATTAAACTCTAAATGAGAAACATTAAACGTACCTGAATGCGGTTTATAATTGTTAAACAAGTATTTATATATTTATTCGTTTAAAACACTTTGTAAATTAAACCAAGAAATTTGTCTTGCTTGTTCGCCCTATCACGTGCATTGTATGATACATCAACTGTAATAAGCAAGCAAAATGATATTGTAGAGATTGCAATGAACAAACGAAGTCTTAGCAGACGTAACGATTAAGAGTTCAGTTAATACGTTGATCTCTTCGATCATAAATATAAAGAATATAATCAAAACCAGCTGTAATTTCTTTAAAGTCAATAATTTGCTGATTAGCTAGTCAGACAGAACCGAATCTTGGGTCACACATATTTTGTTACTAATAGAATCATATTGTAACGCGCCACCCCTAGAATATTCTAGAAAAAGTCCCAAACAGTCTCGAACAAGCTGGTCGAATGTGCCGGAGAAATCTCGAACTATCGAGAATTTTCCGCCATCGAATGTTCCAGAAGGAACGCGAACTTTCTGGGCTCATCAAGAACCACGCGGAAACGAATATAAGGCGGCGTTGACCGAGCAGAAGGCAGTCCTACAGTCAATCAGCTAGTAGTTACGAACGAAATAAATGTTAAATAGTGATAAATAAATTCTTCTGCGCGTAAATAAATAAATAAGTTAGTGTAAATAAATACTGAAAATAAATTGTAATAAACTTAGTAGTTAATTAATATTAAAAATAAATAAACATTATATAAAGAGAACATTACAATATGTAGTACCATATTACTAATTGAAGAAGACTTCCAATGCGAACTTCCAGCTTCACTCTGGAAATAAGCATGAGCAGTAAGTAAACTATAGTTGATCGGAATTAATAGTACTGGCTATAGAACCGCACAAACTGATAAACCAATGGATTTGGATTAAATTTATTTATAACTAAAACTAATCTAAAAAATATAATATAATAATATAATATTTCATTGAAAGCAATGTTTCAATTTTGCACTTTCCATAAATATAATTAGGTAATTTTCGAGAAAACTAATTTATTGATAGGCAAATTTCAGTTTTAATGATATAGTGCTACTTAGAAAATAACTTCCCTTGACATTTAAATCATCATTAATAGGATGCTATTACGTTTGACACTGCAGTATATTTCTACAGCGAGCAGATTTCAATGATCGCTCCTGATCTTTTGATTACAATTTTGTTCTCCCAACTAGAACTAGGTAGATTTAGCTAAGGCTAAAATCATTAGCTGCTATATTAACAATTTGCAACAAAAATACTTCTAATCAATATTGAGCCAGTAACACCTCCTTCAGGAAAAAAGTCTTTCTATGGGGTAACTCGCGAATACAAAAATAAAAAAATTTAGAATTCATCACCAAAAGTGAAAAGGTGTCTTTCGACATTGCCCAAAGCAGTTTCAAGTAATTCCAAGACTGCAATAGGAAGGGATATAGGTGAAAATTTAAGAATGTGACAATAGGATAGCGATATAGAACAGAACAAAAAAAAAGCGCGTTTTCAATGTTTAAATCAATAGAGAAATGAGTTATTCCTTTTACATGTGCAACTAATGCTAAAATAGTTAAATTCGTCGATCCTAATCAAACTGAAGATAAACCAGGATTAATGGAAGAAGCTAAACATTTTCTAAAAGAAATAGATATTAGAACATGGCAAAGCAAATCAGGATTCTATCTTGAAATTGGTCTTATGTGAAAACAAAAGAACAAAAAAGTTTTTCTGGGTATTTGTACAGTTGCAGCAACTACACAACGATACGTACAATTCATCATACCGATTGGTCACTTTACAAAATTGTTTATTAGGCAACCCTTTTAATGTGAATAGTTTAAATAACATAATATTAGACGACCAGTTCATGAAAGTAAAGCTTTTTATCACCGATGGCAGAAGGCATATTGCTTTTATCTGCTCGCTATTCTTTAGGAAATAGGAATTCATATCTGACACAAACTCTGAAAAACTAATAAGTATACAACAGGAAGACATTAAATAAACATGCAAAATGGAGATATCTGAAATTCTTTACCGACACTTGATATCTACCACTTCACATTTGAAAAAATTACCAAACATCTTTCTAATAAAAATTTCAAGACGGTCGTTTTTATAGGTAAAACGATATGAGACGATGTAATAGATTTCCCACAAATTACTATACCTTCACCTAGATGTTTTGATTATTCGAAGAGATATGAAGAACATACTCCGTTTTGTTTCTCTACTGTAAAATGTGCTCTATGGGGGGAACCGGACTATTTTTGGGTTTTTTAGATCCCAGAAAGTATGTAGTTTATACAGTATGTAGTTTTGGATAAGTCAATACATTCCAGTCTGCCCCTAAACGGGAAAAATTCACATTCAAACACAAGACTAAGCAAGTTCTCCACGCTTTTGAATCACGATAAGAGATAAAGAGTGTTCTACTACAAAAGATTTCCATCTTTCGACTACCCTACCGTTTGGATAGAATGTGAGAATTACTTTTAAATACTAAAGACTAAATTCCAATTTTGCAAAACTGGAGGTAATTATACCAAGACAAGCCAAGAAGTTGCTGAAATGAATAATGCAAAATTGGTTGACAGCAGCAAATGAAGAGCTAATATACGGATTGTTCTATTTAGAATTAAAAAAGTTGGTGTGATTTCCACTGCAATCGAAAACTCAATATTTGATCAAATAACGGTATTTGGAAGCTACGTTTGGTCTATAAATTTTGGTTGTTGCACTTTAAAATCGTTTAAGCTTCCTTTATGTATCTGACATAGAGCGGTCACTAGAAAGATATTTTGATATTTTTTCCAGTTGTGTGACCAAGTGATCAAACCTACTGCATTAATTTGCAGAAACCAAAAACCCTGCTTTTATTTGTTTTTTAGTAAACACAAGTCTTCTATAAACAACCTTTAAATTGACAAATACAGTGGTTTTTCTAATAAATGGAAACTAGCAAACTAAACTTTTTGGAATCGAGAAGCTGTGTGCCGTCTATATGGAGGTTTTAAGAATCCCAAACCTTTGCAGTACTTCTCCATTTGCAATCATTGCAATCATACTTTCTAGAATTTTTTATCACTGAATTAGGATCGAGGAAAAAACATTTGGAACATGTAAAACTGATATGTCGTGTACGTGTATGTTTTCCTTACAGACTTCCTGGTGTTTCACAGTAGCTACGCGCAATAACGGTTGTTGCTTACTTTGTATGTTCTATTAGCTAGTTCTCCATAGTGCCACATACTTCAAACTTCTATTAAGATGTGCAATTTTCAAACATGGCCGCAAATCTTACTTTTTCCTATACTTCTAACTGAGAATGTGAGAACTCACGGTATATTGTAGCAAAAATTTATTTTACGGCACAGAAAGTTTAGATTTTCCCAATAATCTCTCTCCTCCACTCAGAAAAGTATTGTGTCACTCCTTTGGATGCAATCTGATTATTTGCCTACGAAGGCTACGGTAAAAAACTTTGCAACTATTTGTAAATATATGTGGAGGAAGGACATAGTTAAATTTTTGTACGGTTCAACTCTACTTCAAAAGACCATCAAGTATAATGACTCTGAAGAATCAAATTTAGAACAATCAACAAGGATCTACAGCTTGTCGATGAGCTTAGACTTGATGTCGACGGCACAACTAGATGTGACGATTTTCATCAACTAAATAACCCATTAGAAAGATCGAATGGTGTGAGGACCAAATGCACCAAATTAATGGTTCGAAGTCAGTAGATCTGTATTTGTAGTCCTAGAAAGAGAACGGTTGTTTCAAAAAACCGAGCCTGAGGTTATACCCCAAACAACCCTTAAAATCGAGATAAGGTTAGAGCTGACGCAAAAACGTCTCTTATATATATCCAAAAACTGTTTCCCTTAGGTCACCTTTTTTATCACTGGTGCATTTATTTTGTACGCGCTTTTATGAGTTTAGAAACGTTCAAAATAAATTGTAAAATTTCTTTTCCAACTATCAGGCATTGAGCCATGTACCCATCAAAAACTTTAAAAAAAGAAAATCATCTAAAAGTAGTACCTTAAGTATTAAATATCAAGTGTAATGTTGCTTGTACTACATCAAATTAGTTAAGATGGTATTATATGGCGAAAATGAACCAAGACTCTGTTAAACGGGAATGCTCACGCCCGAATTTGTTGCGTTTGTAGAAGAAAGATAGATAGAAATGATAAAATATCTAATCTTCTGCTCACAAGTTACACTGAGTTCTCCAGAGTATCAGTACCAGATGAGTACGGAAACAACGGCAATTGTGTATATACTCGGTTTTGGAAGTGTTGGGATAGGTCCAAATGCTCTCTTGTTAACCGTTCAAAAGGAGACGAAGTGGTGGTTCGTTTTACTATGATTCTTTAACAAAAAGAAAACAAGAAGATCAATGAGATTGTGACTAGTGAGTGAACCACCTGTAGGTAAAAGCTTTTAGTTTCGTAAAACAATCATGATTCAGGATCACTTTCTAAGACTGTAAAAGAATCCTGTTTGTTGCTTCTGAAATAATGTAATTCAGTGTGTAATTAGCAGTTCTAATAATCTTTCAGTGTATTTATGTATGTATTTCTGTTTACATCGCTTTGCCGGTATTTCACAAGCTGTCATTGGGAGATTGTAGCTTGAAGAGCTTCACTTATTCTTAATATAAATTTGATATTGGTATTTAATCATCACAACCTATGTATCAATTTGAAAAGCAATCTTCAGAATACCATAATTTCTAATTTTTAAGTTTGACTATTCTATAATAAGAAAATTAAAAATTGAAAAATTAAACAATTAATCACAACTGTAAATCAATAATTCTGGTGGTAAATACAAATGATTCATAGGAAATCATTTAGTGTCATGGAAGAAGAGTTTTAAAAAAGCTTTAATAAAAACCTTTTAATTATTCATATAAAGATTATTTCGTATCAGCTAATTCTCTAATTGAAAGAATATAAGCCTTAATATAAACAGCTGCAGCATTTATAGTGACCTACCCTGTATACTCAGAGAAACGGGGATGTAATTAATAGAAAGTCTAGAGATATCTTGTTTTCTTAATCGAGAATAAGCAAACACTGATAGCATCATCATTATCCTGTCATAAGCCAGTTTTCACGTTTTACTTACTGTCATTATTATAAAGCTCAGTGGTGTATGCAAACATATGAATATTATAAAAGTATTAAACAATTAATGTCAAATAAATTAAATAAAGAAAACAATTCACTAACAATAAGAATCATAGCAAATCGGACAGTTCAAACACTTTTAATTAACAACAGAGTTAGCAATTTTCGTTTTAATCAGACGATCGACGGGTCGTTTCTAATTGTAAACCTTTAGTATTTTATGAAATGGCTGCATAAATCTGAAGGTGAAACGACATTATCTGAAATCTACCGACGTCAATTTTCCTTTACGAGACAGCGCCTGTCGTTTCAGCAAAAAAGGGCCACGTCGCTGCCCGCCAGTAGTTCCTAACTCTATGGGGATGAAGTGGGAGATAGGGAATATACAGACAGGTGAATCGTCCTGTTCCTCGGGGAAACGCATCACTGAAAAGAGGGAGCATAGACGAATGGGGAAGACCACAATTTTAAATCAATACTTGCAGTGTCCCTTTATCTGCAATCTCGCGTGTGAATGATCGCCATTTCTTAACGAGGGTGACTTACTCCCCGACGTAATTTTACACATAACGGTTTACAATAAGAGTTTAATTAAAACGAGAAACTAGTTCAAGTTAACTTTAAAACAATTAAAAAGTGGTGAACATGCAACACGAGCACCTGATTAGATGTAATACGGTGTGGTGTTGAAAACGTAAAATGTTGATGACGTGTTCAATTCGCGCTAGAATTTCTTAGCACACCTCAAAGGTAACAGGAAAAGATAAAAAGCTTCCGAAAATCACTAAGCTGTGCACGTCCGAACCGACAAGTTTCCGTAATGCCAATAAGGTAGACTGAGTAGCAGAAACAAAGGTGAGTCTACATGAGATTTTCGCGTTCCCAAAAGTCTTTCCACCTCTATCCATCCGTCTTTAAATTCCGCAACGCATCCCTTGCCGCTGATTCCCAATAGCATCAGGAAACATGTATTTGTGATGACGGGTTGTTATCGATACACACCTGCCTTATGGAGCAGCTCTCGTTCACTGTCTAGAAGCTTTCCAATCCAATTCAACGCGGAATATTGCGACGATTCATCGGATTGCTTTTCCTCACAGCAGCAACATAAAGCAACCCACGTGCTATATTATGAATGTTGAATGCAACATCTGTATTCCTGCCAAGGGATCGCAGGAGAAAACTCGTCGTAGTAGGTGTGGAAATCTTTCGCAGCCCATAAATATTGGGCCGAGATACAATAAAAACCCTTCATCGATATGGGGGATTAAAATTTGATGAAACCAAACAGGCGATGTAGATCACGTGCTTTATAAATGATTCACCTCCCCATTTCTTCGCTGATGAAATCAGATATTGTATGGATATGACTATTTCGTGAATATATACGTTATATGTATCCGATACACCTGATTCATATTTATATACTTTTATATCTGAGCAGATTTCACTCAACAACAATTTTGTTAGGAAACATAAAAAATATAGACAGATAAATTTGACATTTATCGTAACAACTAAGACCGTGTATACTATTTTAATAAAAATTGGAATAATTTAGAAACCGATAAATTAGTAATACTGACCTTTTTATACGAATTTTATAGAATTAGAAAGTGGCGCTAATAAATGCTTCAAATTATTGACGGCGCTAATTTATTAAGTTTTCTGCGGCTGGAAATTTTAAGTAGGCCAATGAGAGAAAGAATTGGGCCATTATTGATACAAGTTTTCAACAGATGCAATGGCCTGAATATAAATGTGACAGCAGGGAAATTGGGATAACTCGTTTTATAAGTACAGCATATACAGGGTGATTATATATTAGTGAAGAAAGAAATTAATATCAAATGCATAAATATTAGCAAGATATCGTTTTACAGGGAATTTAAAAAATATCTTACGATGGGAAAAATAAAATTCCAATACTGCATCCTGTTTACATGAATTTCGAAGACAACATAGTACTTATACAATAAGAAATGGGCGGCAGCGTACCATTCAAATTAGAAAAAGCATGACAAATGAATTCCTTGAAATACAACAGTTTTCAATACTCCGAAACAAAATATCAGAGGTCACAATATACAGGGTGATTCCGAAATAAAGAGTATCCTCTTAAATAATGCGATAAAAAACGGTAGGTAAAAATTGCATAGTTTCCGAGAAAAATGCGATTGAAGTTTAATCGGTAAGCCAAGTCGGTCCTGCTCTCATACTTTTACTTAAGCAAAAATCGATAGGGGTTGACTGACTGCCCTTGTCATTGGCAGGTAGTTCTTGCTATTTATGTGAGGGGTATAATAGTTTATCTGGTTTCTACAATGCCATAAATAACCAGTAGGAACTTTTACTTTTTAATCTGCAAACGGAAAAATATTAAAATTTTACTGTTAGTGATTTTTTTCTGTAAACTTCCGAAGAACCAAAAACTTCAATAAGCATTATACTACATAAATAAAAATTGGTTGAATTTATTAAATTGAATTAAATACAGAGGTGATAGTTAGTAGTACCTTCCAGGTTTCATTCAAGTAGTATGTGTAATCCATTGCCATTTAAAATGTTTCCTATTCATGTGACTAAATAATAATAAGGGATTAAAATGTTGCTTGTGAGACAGGAGTCTAATTGTTCGTAACAAATTTTGTTATTATTTTTTTACCGTTTTAACGAATTTCAACAACCCTGCATGTTAAACACACTTCAGATTTAAGAATGGAAAGTTGTAAAATGTCCAGGGGGTAGCTTATGATGGCATTTATTGTTCATTGTGCTACTACAGCTGCACTATTAAGTTCCAAGAAAATAGGCATGTCTGGTAAATTTTGGTTCTTGCACTATAAGGGTTTAAAAACACTGTAAATCTCCCGAACTTTCACTTTTTAAGGCGACAATACAAGAAACACTTTTCTTTTTCTAACCAGAGACGGTTTCAGTTTTAATTATTTAGGAAAATTATCAAAATTTTCAACTTTCACGGAGCCACTTCGTTTTTTCATTTTTTGTCTTCATTTAGCCTCACTTATCACCTATTAAAAGGATATTCTTTATTTCGGAATCACCCTGTAGACTGCCGTGCAAATTGCAAATTTCTATAATACGTAAATCAATCATATTCTTCTAACAACCTTAATGTAAACGGGGCTATAAAATGAGAAGATGCACAAGGTTTTGATTGATTTTAGCGAAGAGTTTCTGCCCAATAAGTAGTCTAGTAGATGCAGAGCAACGACAGGACTAATACAGAAGCAGTAAAGTTTTGTAAGATCTTTCTGAGACTAGCACTTAAGTACCGTTTGAGACTGCCATTAATATCCAAGTGTCAGCTAGATTGAGAAACAAAAGACTGCAAAGGATCTTTGGGAGAAAGATTAGTTCTTGAACCTACTGAAGGGAAGACTAATTTATGTGGATTTGTAATATGCGTAATAGTCCATGCTTTTGTTCTTCTGATAATTTTTAAATAACAAGCAAGAAAATAGGTAAAATCGTTAGTTTGAACTTTTAGAGGAAGTTTCTAGATTGGTAATTTTTGAGAAGGTCTAAACATCTATAGTGGAGACCTCTATAAATTTTCAGTATACTTCACTAAACTAAGATCTGTTAATAACGCTCTCCGTAAGATTGACACTGAATGCTTGACTGGAATTCTAAGCAGGCAGTGAGTTCTACTCAAGTAATCAAACAACAACAAGTCAATACCCGGCAGACATCAAAAACAACATTTTACTTCAAATAGTTCAAGACCAATAGACAACGGTATCAAAGACCTGACAGTAAAATCAGTTTGGAAAATACGATTAAGGTCGGACATTCTTCTTAAAGGAGAGATCGATAGGTTAACTTGATTTTTCTTTTCAGCCATGGCACAGTCCAGTTACAGTCTAAAGAAGGATTCGCTGAATGTTTTTGAACCACCTACCATTGATGTTACGGTACTGCAGCTATGAAGAATTGATAGCATTTCAAAGAGAATTTAACAGTGTTGTACTAACAAGGAGTGGACACAGCTATCGGTTCTCGGATTTTAATAAGCTTTTGGGGGATGAATTTTAAGTCTAAAAGCAAAGATGACTACGTGTTTCTCTTAACTTACTCATCCAATCCTAATTTCCCAAGATTTCTACAGAATATTGTTCATTTTCGCCACACCAAAACAATCACTTCCATATTCAATGCCCGAAAGATTGAAAGCTTCAATGTACGATCTTGAACAAGGCGTATAGGTCAGACATTGATCGTGGAAAGTTTATAAAAGACCACAAAACATATATAGTAGCAAGAGACAGGCAGTGTTTTAGGAGAAAAAAGTCATTTTATCTAAAAGAGGAGTGCCTATCCCATAATTCTTAGATCCCATACTTTTACTGATCGGTTGATCGCAACCACAAATATGATTGGGGAGCATCAAAGCTAGACGTAACATGTGCAAGATGTCTAACAACTTAAGTCTGAACTAATTGTAATAGTCGGTATTTTCTACAGCTATTATTTTGACATGTTTATGTCAATTGAGATTTGGAAATACTCCAATGAAAGTAGTGAGACAGTCAGCAAGAGCTCTCTCGACACGCTCTACATTTCGGTTACAATACTGCAGCTCTTCGAATTTGTGACCATAGTCAATTGCATGTTCCGCAAGTGTTACCTTAGGTACCTACTTCTATGTTGACATTCATTACCTTAAGTTTTCCCGTAGATATACTGCATGTAATAACAATTATATCATAAATTAGCTCAAAGGTAGACTAATTCAGCTTAATGATGTTAATGAGACAAATTTTAATCGAAAAATGCAATTGCTGTTTGTTGCAGAGTGTAATGTAAGTTCATAAAAAGATAATTTATGACAAAATAGTTTTAATTTAAAAACAATTCACTCTGAACTGGGCCAGCTAAGCCAGACTGTAAGTCTAGTTCACAGAAATAAATTAGTTGGCACTACCACTTGTAATTTTCGTTGAAGAGTTTTTATTTTTACTCAATAGTCGTATTAACTGCAACAAGAAGCAGGTTGCTTTTAATATACATCCGTGTTTTCTGAATTAAATACCCTATTAATAAATCAACTCTGCTCGATAAAACGTGTTCTTGTCAGCAAATATTAAGTGTACACTTACACTACTAATAAACTGTTTTAAAATAGCCTAAAATGACTGTGTTACACCTAAAAGTATGTTTGTTTTTAAATTCAATTACCGTTAATTTAAAAACGGAATCAACTGCGTAAACTAATAGTTTGAGCGATGTAAATAGCTGTTGGTAAATTTAAATTTTGCAAATAAATGTCAAATGCAGACTATAGAAGCGCATGTTGTGCACCACAGAGGCGAGTGCGATCAACGGTAGAGTCTGTCCCCTGAGAGGGTGTTAGCGGTGTTCTCACGCTCAAACCCCCGGGAGCACTTGGCACCGCATTAACTGCACTGCGCGGATTCCCGCCGATCAAATAGCTATCACTGCTATTAATGTTCGAACTGCATTCCACAATACGAACAAAACGCATCATACACGTTTATATTTGCATTTTCAGCAGTTTTAAACTTTTAAAGAACGATTTAAATTGAATAGTTAACGACGAAAGTACTGCAAAACAGGAACTGATAATGGGGAAACTGAAAGGTAGGTAAATTACATAAATCCTAACATCGACCAACACGAACGGATATTGATATCGGGTATTTCAATTTTTCACAAGTCAATGAAGATGAAACGATTAGTTTTAAACTCAATTAGAAAACAGGAATAAGCTTTTAAGTTATTGTTTATACAGAAACTAAACACACCGAGGATTGCTTTGATTTTCCCCGTGTTCAGTTTATCCTTTTGTAGATTTGCGAATGCCACACGAAAGTCCTGCTGGTATATTGGCTCAAGTTATTCATATCCAGGAGAAACGCGTGGAGTTTGTCAAAACGGAAGTAAACCCGGGAGAAGTCAAGCAAAGCAAGGCCAAGGATTTATAACATTTATAAGATGCAATCCACTATATAAAGTCTTTGGCTAAGTTGTCGCGTAGAACAATAGATCCTCTGAGACACGCCAAGCTGCATAGGTATATACGAGAGATTTCGCGATACTGTTGTGCTTTGTAAACCGTTGTCTAACCTGGAATAATGAGTAAGATTTGTGATATATCTTTGGTGTGACATAACAGAACTTACACTGTTGAAGAGTGAGAAATTATGGCTTCCTGAACGAGATAGCGTTCTCTGCTTGCTTTTAATAGTTTTACTAAGATATAAATCACAGAACAAAATTTCTATTCATAAATTATTTTGTTAAAATAAAATTTATCATTTCTGTCTGCTATGCATTTCTGTGAAATTTATTATTGAATAAAAAGTAGCCTTGCAAATGGAAGAACATATGAAGTTTAAAGCAAAAGTGATTCAATCCATTAAGCGCTATAAAACCTGAAACGTTTGTTCCAAAATTCTCAATTATGCATTCATCTGTTTAGGGTTAGAAAGCGTTATTTGGTAGGAAAAGTCGTCCAAAATAATGTTATGTTTATAGTTCCAATACTGAAGCCCACAAAAGCGCAACCCTAAAGGTCTAAACTACTAAAACCCTTTTATATGACTATTTCACTGTTCAGGTGAGCTTAGAAATGGTGTAGAAAACATCGCCGGGAGGGTCACAATGAATATATATTGTGCGATGCTATCCTGGACCGCGTTATCCCATCTCCCCCAGAGGACGAATTCCCGTTCAGATACACTCCGCAAGAAACAACTCGGAGTCAAGTAAAAGCGAACTGAAATGGACACGATTCGAGAAAACACAAAGAAATAGAGACGAGACTCCAATGAGAATGAATGGCGGTCGAAACTTTCCAAAGCAGTGATAAAAATCGTTTTCGAATCACGTTCAACATATGTAAACTAACGTCGTGTGCCTCGTGTGGAAAATAAAATATTTAGAGTTGGCAGGATATCCAATATTCCTTCATGCGTATGCGAAAGGTAGGCAATAAACAGTGATCCTGTTCCTAAAGGATGATAAACATGTGCCAGTGGCGGAAAGACGGAAGAAAAACAATAACTGGAGGCAACAGAAGGCTGATATTAAAACAGTTACCTATGCAGAAGTTGTACGTCATTTCAAAGTATTTTCACCAACACAAAAACTTTTAGTTTAGACCGATTCCCCTCGCTGTATTTTATTCTATAAAACTCACACCTTGAGAAAGTTTTGTGAAATTGTCACTGTTAGTTAAACCTATAACTCTCATAATACACACCTAAAAATCTTAACTAGAATATAAACGCAAGAAAAAAATAAAGAAATAACAAGTTGTCGTCACTGCATGTTATTTCAAGATTTTGAAAGTGAACTTGAGCTTTCTACATATTATTTTTCATTTATAAACAACTCGAATGGTGAGTGTGGGTGATGATTTCAAAGAGTTTTAGCTATTACAGATTTAAAAATCTAATCTAAATACTGCATATAAACGTCAAAGTAAATATGTTGATGTAGAAGGGAAACCCATCTTGGTAGGAAATGGAAAGCGATTTTTGCGGGAAAGAGTTTGGCTACTGCAGCATTGACTGCAATTCACACAAGTCATCTAAAAAGGTAGCGGCCGTTATCGACCTGGAGGGCTGCTGCCCACCGGTCGAGGTAACAATATCATCCCTCTCACAAATCCCCCTTTCCCTCAGTTCGCGTCCCAAATCACGGTTCCAGCCTATCCGGCGCCTCCACCAGAGATAACAATGAGATTGGAGTTTTTAAATTATAAACCGCGTACAAATAAAATTTAAACCGCAACAAGCGCAGTGTTTTACAAAAAAGTTTAATCGTATTATTCCTGCGGGATTTTATTTCATAATTCTACCACATCCAGTTATCGTTCAACTATAAATTAACAGATTGCTGGGAAAGTTGCACCTAGGGATCATGCACAATTTGGAGGGACGAAAAATGCGAATGGGTTATTACTATGTAATAAGGGACTGTACAGTTGTTAAATAAATAAAACTCGACACATGGGCAATAGAATAAAGCCGAATAAATTAAAGGGAATAATATGAAGTAGTTAACTTTGTTCTTTTCAATGAAATGTTAGAAACAGCAGTTTCGCAATATAAACTTTAGAAAACTTTAAAACTTTCTAAAGAAACTGAAAAATGTTGTAAGACATAAGAAATTTCCACAATGAAAAAAAAACGGTATGTTCGTAAGAAAATTATATTTTGGAACACGTAGGCTACTATACTATAAACATAAATATGTACACGTACAGGTATTCATTATCTAGTAAATCAAAAATTAAGACTCAGTGTAAAAGTTTGTTTCCAAAACTTTTAAATAAATACTTAATCTGTAAAAAGTACATTTTGGTATGTACTACACGTCATATATGGATTAACCAAAGCATACATTATTTATTTTAATCGTTTGCCATTGTAGATAACATTAGCCTAGCTGGAGAAATAAATGCCTCCCAGGAATGCTTTGATACATAGAATACACCTATTAACTATTAACTAGCTTAATTGACTGCACGTGATATTCCCCTGACAGATCTTCACCTATTTATCTTACTATCTACATAATAGATACTTTTGAATTGTTTTAAAATTTAGAATGTATCTGCTTCTCACTGTTTCGAACCTCTAAGCTTTTTTATTGGGACAACTTTAATTGCAGACGTTTCAAAACTAAACAAAAGAATGCGTTGAATTGCAACTGTTAACTAGGAGAAAGTCATTTGTATACAATTTTATCTTGCTTACAAAGCTAATTGGTATTACGGAATTAATATGTAATAAAACGAAAGACAGAAAGTTGTCCAAGAATTGATCCCTGAGGAAGTCCCATACTACAGGAGACACAGGTAACTTTTATAATTTAAGGGAAATCGTATAAATTGTTCTTACTATTTAAAATAATCTAAAGCCAAAAGCGCTCTCGCAGGTTCAATGATACACTAGCTATTTTGGAAATTTGTTTCTTTCATTTGTTACAATTTACAAAGTCTTCCGCTCCCTAGTTAACATTTCAAGTGATAATCTAGAAAAGCTAAACCGTCAGAAGACATATTGAAACGCAATAGTACATTTTCTTCGGAAGATGATAAGAACAAACATATGTGAGATTTGGCTATTGTCAGGGCCAGCACTAGGGTTTTAGCCGCCCCTGGGCAAAATTTATTCGGTTACCCTAGATTCTAATAGATCTAGATCTTACCATTTTGTCTGCTAGGCTGTAACTAGAATTGCTGTCTAGTAGATTATGCATTCTTAAAAGAAAACAAGAACATCAGTAAACTGGCTCTTCGACTCGGCAACTTTTATCTTATTTAACCGACTTCGTATACCCTTTACGGGATCCCACTGGTGAACCTCGAATTCTGGACACACTTATCAGATCTTTTTGAACCGCATGTCCTCCGAGTTACGCACTCCGTGTGTTGAGGTGTGTCTTGATTAATGCAAATGTATCAATAACGAAGTCGAAATCAGTCTTCGCAGCTTTTTCCCTTTCAATACAAGATCGCATAATTGATTTTGACCCATGGAGGCTCTCACATAATTTAAAATTAATTTTAATTTGCTGAAAGATTTCTTACAGCTAGCAATGAATACAGAAATTGTTAACCTTACCTTAGGAAGACGGTCAATTGTTCCCCTCATGACCCTTTCAATTTCCTGTTTAGCTGTTAATCCGGCATCGATCGACGTTTTACGAGTCATTCTTTTTTTTCGTCTTGGTCATTTTTCGGTTTCAACATCCCAATCTCACTAAATCCAACTTCTAGAGCTTCAGTTACCAAAGTTTCTCTTTCATCGTGAAAATAATCTCTGAGAGCTTTCAAATCTGAGGCAGCATCGTGGAAGTCCATGCTCGGATCTTGCAGTCTGTTTTGAACCCGTTCAATAAGAATTGTCCCAAAAACCTAGTCAGAAGATCGTGATTTAACATACGGTTGTACAACGGTCTAGTTTAACTTCTTGCTTCACTATTCTCATATGACCTGGAGAACTTGAATTATATCGTCAAGGTTCACAGCTTCTACCCTTGCACACCATCTTGTTATAGACTCCGAGTTAAGAACTGTAGGCACAGCTTTTTTGAGTTTTTCCCAGCGTTGAGTTGACGAGGAGAAAAATACGTAGAGAGCTTGAATCGTTCCAAAAAATGTTACCATTATTGCGTTCTGTTTGGCTGCGTGTACACTAACCAAGTTGAGTGAGTGGTTATCACAGTTCACAAACACTGCCAGATGGTTCTTCTCATTTATTCTTTCTTAAATACCACTTTTGTGTCCAGCTATCACAACAGCGTATCATAGCACCGTGACCGACAATTCTACAAGTCTATTTTATCCTTCTCTTTCTTCAAAATCGACTTCCACATATCTTATTATTTCTGTAACTGGCTCACTATGTGCCTGATTAGGAGTTGAATCGAACAACTTAGCTTTACGAATTTTTACGCCCAAGTTAAAGACGGGTGCTACATAGCAAGTGGCACCAAATGGCGCCCCTTCCCTTTGGCACCCAGGGCACGTGCCCTGCCTGCCACACCCTAGATACGCCACTACATTTGTGTTAGGATAAAAGAAAGTATTTACTACAGGATGTTAGTTTATGGTGCTTCTAATAATTCCACAGTTTTACCAGTTATACCTACTTAAAGAGAGAGGAAAGTGCGCTTAACAAATAAATTCAGGGGTTATTGGTTGCTGGCAGTCAATTTCCATAAATTATTACACCGTATAGCTTATCTTTAGTGCACGATGTTTAATAATTTTTATTTATATTTTTAATCAATGTAATATTATTTTAGTATTAAAATTTTTTGCTGGTTTTGAATTCTGGCTGCCCCAAAAATTTGACTGCCCTTGGCTATTGTTTGCTAATACTTATTCAGCTCCAAAATGACGAAATTCAAAGTCAAATTAATCTTGTCTATACATTACATTTTTACATCTTTTTGGCCGAATATACCATGTGTTTAGTTTTCCAACAGAAAAGCTAATATCTGAGATCAGACCTTGAACACGTTCAGAGCATTAAAGTACAAGGAAGATCATGGACATTGGGACATGCTTTTTCAGTAGGAATCTACAGTTAAAGAGAGAAATGTCCGTTTATCCGTTGTAACAGACTTTTTTCACCTACATATGACCCTTCAGAGGTTCTTAACCTACTTCCACTTGATCTCTTAGACTTCCTGTAGAACGTTGTTCATCTACATCCGCTTGCAACTTATGCCAAGCACTTTCCCCTATGAGGTAGAAGCGTGGCGCACATTAAGTTCTCTCTCTCGGCTTAAAAATTTGAATACACGTTTGCTTCCTAAATTAATACTAATTTAAAGACCTATAATGTAATTTAATGTAGAACTTCTAAAAAGTAGTTATTAATTATATTGTAACACTTTTATGACTTGTATCACAGTTGGTGGTCAACATAATAAATAAAGCTTAAGAGAAATCAATCACCGATCCATCAACTTCTTCCCCGCTATGAAGAGCCAAAACAATTAATTTGGAAAAGACCTTCGCGCCATCTCGTACAAGAAAAACAAACGTGAACATTATCCTACATTGGATACAAATCTTGAAAGTTCATCAGAGAATAAATTAATCGGTCAAATAACTTTCGAAGAGGTTTATCCAAGTCAAAGATCATTCCAATGACAAAGATAACAACCACTTTGCTTCACATTTCCATCTTGAAATTTACTAGCTCAATGGTTGTACCTTCTCCATTTTTAACCTAAAGTTCATGAAACTTACGTGTATCATTTACTTTGGATTAGAATGGTCCTTTTTTGCTTTTAAGGGGAATCAATATTGTATTTTGAGCAGTAAAGAGACAGGTGTGTCACTGTTAAGTTTTTGTCCTCCTTTAGAATTAGGATTTCCATATTTCTGAATATTTCCTAGTTTTCATATGTTTATATTCTCTGTTATTCTCATAGAGCTTCAAGTTTTGGCACTTTCCAGAGACTTTATAGGTTTATAAGCTTTTGTAGAGCTTTGTTAATAATTAAGCTAAATTCGAACTTGAGCTCTACATACTCAAGAGATTTAAGTTAAAAATACGATCTCGCGCACGTTAGGTAAAGAAATAGGCCACGTGGGTTTAGCTAATGAGCTGAGCATTTGCGCTAAACCAAGGCGTATTTGCTGGAATCAAGTATAGAGTCACCCAAGTACTGACTCAATAAGTCTTTGCAGGACATCAAGTTCTTACGGATTCTTGTCGATCCGGAAGCCATGAAAAAACAATACAAGACTTAAAAACAGTTTTGTATGTATCACCACAGAAATCCTCCTCTTGCTCTTCTCTTGCTTGTTTTTTATTTACTCTTATTTACTTATATACTTAATTTCCAATCTCCATGTTCTTTTCGTCTTGTTTCCATTAAAGTAACTAAATCCACATCAGACGTTTCTAACTTTGTTTTTATGCTTTTAGCCAAAATTTGTAACTTTTTTCAAATCAAATTAGGATTTCTAGTGTCTTAAATGTTTTTAAAAAAAGAAATTAGTGACCTATTCTTTGACTTCCTACACAGGGAAAGGATAGTTTGTTTCTAGAACTTTCTTCCTACAGAATGATTGTTTTACTGGAACTGAAAGTTCAGTCCACCTTACTCTTGATTCTTCCTTTTTTTAGGCAATGCGACTGCCTTTTTATCCATAGGATCGTTAAGTTTTCACCTGTAAATCTAGGCAGAAGCCCTTACTGGATATGATCAACCGGATTAGTTGAACTCAAATTTTTTGGGTTGTTTCTCCTTTTCTCTTCCTTTCTTCAACGTGACTTGGGACAGGCTACGGAAGGGATCTAAGTTCTACATCAGAGAAGTATTGAAAGAATAGAAACGACATCTCGTGGTACAGTAAAGAAGTTTTGATAGATAAAAATTATTCATACATAATAATAAAAGTAAAACAGACAGAGGTGCTCAAAATGGAGGTTGACGATAAACTTTAAGAAAACGAATTATGACGAATTTAAAAATTGATGACAGGGTTGGTACTCGTAGTGCTTGTAGTTTTCATAAATATCTAGAAAAGATAATCAAGATCTGTTAGCAAAGATTTAGAGTTAATTCACAGACGGGACACACTTGATACAGACTGAACCTTATGATCACAGAGAACCCTCCAAGACACAAAAGGAAAGTTGAGGCATGTTTTCAAGCCATGCTGAAATATGGAAAATTGCAAAACAGTATGGGAAAATACTACTTCCTTTCAAGCTGTGGGTTAACTAGATCCGATTGAACAAGGTATGAAGAAGTGAGAAAAAGAATTCATACTTTGCAATATAATTTCTTACTGAAGATGATTTGAAGTAATTTTTTCTATAGCATAAATATAATGCGTTCTTAGGTTAGTTTTCTTTTAATTAGCTTTTAATTTTCTATTAGTAGAACGTAATCCTTTTTTAAATCCTGAAAGTAAAACTAGTACTACTTTATTTACAGTTTCCCTCAAAAGTGCGTTATTTCATGTTTATGGTGACAACTGAGTGTAAAAATTGTATTTCAGCTACGAAGGGTTATGAATTCAGGACAGAGAAGTTTAACGCATGTCCCAAAGTAGAGGGAAAGGTTTTCTCTTCTGATTTAAACAGTATGTGATTTTGGAAAAGTATATCAGTCACTTCTAGTGACGGTCCTTCATAATACGCAGCTAAATTTAAATTTTCAAATTGAATACACTCCAGTTTAGAAACGGGAAGGGATGAGATTTTTGTACATTTAAAAAAAAAGAAACATTAATTAAAATGTTTACATAAAAAAGTTTTTGGGCGACTATGTTCATTTTTCCTTCGAGTTGTATTCCCATTAAAGCACAAACACGTATTTACAACCCCCTGTTTGTTCCGGTGTAGTTCAAGGGTCCATGCGAACAAAATCTGTATGCACACGAAAACAGCTTTATAAGTATAATATATGGCCAGAATTCGCCGATATTCAGTGGCACAAAAAATAGAAAACCTTTTATCTTGTTTCACAATAATTTAAAACTTTTTATTCATCGTTTACTTTCTTAGCCAATAAAATTCAATTACTTGATTAATTGCTGTATAAAATTGTTTTAATGTGTATTTGTGTTTTTTAAAGACTTTTTGGTAACATTTTAATAGCCACTGTTCTGGCGGGTTGTTCTCCTGTAAGTTGCAGCTGGCATGTCGCATTGTCGGTGACGCTGACGGTTTGTGCCCGGCGGTTTGGCTTTAGGCCCAGCCGGTGTACGATTGTTCGCGGTGCTTTTGTAGGTGAGGGAGCTTTAGATATTTCTAGCTACCGTGTGAGGTAAAGCTCTGCAAGGGTGCAAACCCTGCTGCATTGCACGGAGGCGTCCATGTGTGCACATTGTCAAGCGCGCGTGCTCATTGTGTACGTGTGTTCCGTGACGGAGATCAACTACCGGTCCTGTAATTCATATTCACGAGCACTTTTTCAGATATGTAGGTATTATAATATAAAGTTTATTATTATTTTTTCTAGACGCGTGTCGCGTTCAGTGAAATTGAAACGGAACGATGAATAGAAGAGCTTTGTCCCTTTATTTTGTTACCCGTTTGGCTTTTCTATTCACGACTTTTACATTTTAAAAGTTTATTCTGTTAAGGACACTAGCGGACAGAATTATTTTACTGTACTACCATTAATTTAATTAATGTAGAGAGTTAAATTGTTTGTTGGTTTTGGTTTCCGTGTTTGTTTTAAAAATGTAGTAATACAAAGGGTAACTCAAATAATTTAGAAGCGCGTTTTTTCAGGGAAACTTCGTAAATGAAAGTAAATACCTTTTTAAAATGCTATAATCGATTCAAAGCACTTATTACAGCAATGTTTGCATATAAAGATGTAGACCAGGATTTTTTATATGCACAAGCGAAGAAGAATCTCTGCTCCCACTGAGAATCAATCAGAAGAAAATTGAAGTGATATTCCAAAATAATGCAGGTTATGAAAATTAAATTGTAAATTAGAAGAAATATATGTAACGTTTCTATTATGAACATCAGACAATGCTAGTTTAGAACAGACATCAGGAAAGCTCACTTTGCGGGCTCAAGTTAAAATCTGAAAATATATGTAGTACAAGGTAGTACGTCGCCATGGATATTATACAGTAAAATTAGATCTAAAACAATGCTTCAAACCTGATGTCTCAATTC
>VTPC01090216.1:382708-496933 GCA_011009095.1 Ignelater luminosus | reverse complement strand
TACGTAAAATGTGGTTTTTGTTTAATGCTGGTTTTTAGGGAATAATTGAAAAAAGTAAATTAAAAAAGTTACTTGTGGCTAATTTGATGTTAGGTTTTGCTGGAAACCATCATTCCACAAAAACCACTTTTTATGTAAATTAACACTGCAAGAACATAGTCAAGTTTCAAATGATTTTTACATAATTAATAATACAGTGTGTAAATTGAAGTACTTAAACAAAAAGGGGATTATTGTGATTACCGAAAAATTGCTTAATTGCTGTTTGGATTGCTTATTATTTTATTTTGTGCTAATACCGAAAGTCTGAATAATTCTTTGACTTTAAGGAGTACGTGTTTTTTTTAGAAAAAGAGGATTTGTTAAAAAATACCTACACTCATCTTCGCATCTCAAGGTATTCCTTGATTAAAAATTATCTAAATTATTAGCATTGCATGAAGATGTTAGAAAAGTAATAGTAAGGGTGTAATAAGCGTCCATTGCGTACAAAAAGAAACTAAACCTGAAATGATTGCAATCACATGGCTGGCTGCAAAAGCTTGTTTGTTGCTCTAAATTCAGATGTTTTGAATTTTAGCGTATTTCCTGTACAAATAATTTGTCTTTCTTTTCGGTTTAGACTAGTACCGTTGTACGTAAACTTTCTAAGGGGTGCACTTAAAGCTTAAAAGCAGAACAAAGATGGGTTTACTTCTTTGACCAAGATAAAAGAAGATAGCTGACGGTAAAAGGAACAAACCACCCGCAATTTACTGGAATGTCTGGCTTGACTAGGGTTAAAGAAAGAGAAAGTGTGAAAGGGAAATTTCCTTTTCAACTAATGCAGAGTTGCCACTTCTTTTAGTAATTTCATTCGCGCATTTTTCGTAATGCATTTTGTTCTTTTGTGGCTAAACTAATAAATTTACAAAAGAATTTTGCAATACTTTTTTATTAGGCTGGATGAGATCAATCTTCTGAACAAATCTCAAAGTAGAATCTACATTAGTTATTGAATAATAACGTATGAAAGTCTGGAACTTTATTAATCATTTCTGGGAAAACCGTTGAGATTTGACCATGGTTGTATAAGACTTTTTTGTTTGTATTGATGTCCCCTACCACTAGTCTCCCGGACTACTATTAATTCACTAACACCCTGTATATGAATTATCCTAATTGATAGTTCCAACGATTTTTCACGTTTAGCCAACCAAGTTCATTAATTTTTTGTGAAAACATGATCCTAACTATTTAAATTGCATACAAACCAATAACACCAATTTTGTACTTTTTGAAAACAATACTTGTCACTAGCATCAAGACGTAATAAACAATTTTTTTATTTAATGTAAAAAAACTAATTTAAGAATGGTTCTAATAAATTATATGGACATTGGATTTTTAGAATTTAAAATATTTATAAGTAAATATCGCGGATATTGTAGTTCAGTATAAAGGAACGTGATGCATTCTGCAACTACTGCTTGCTGGGTGCATATACAGGGTGATTCCGAAATAAAGGGTATCCTCTTAAAGGTGGATAGCAGTGTGATAGTACATACATTTGCGATAAAAAACGGTAGGTAAAAATTCCATAGTTTCACAAAAAAATGCGATTGAAATTTAATCTCTAAGACAAGCCGGTCCTTCTCTCATACTTTTACTTGAGCAAAAATAGATAGGGGTTGACTAACTGTCCTTGTCATTGGCAGGTAGTTCTTGCTATTTATGTGAGGGGTGTAATAGTTTATCTGGTTTCTACAATGCCATAAAGGAACTTTTACTTTTTAATCTGCAAACGGAAAAATATTAAAATTTTACTTTGGTGATTTTTTTCTGTAAACTTCCGAAGAACCAAAAACTTCAATAAGCATTATGCTACATAAATAAAAATTGGTTGAATTTATTAAATTGAATTAAATACAGAGGTGATAGTTAGTAGTACCTTCCATACGCATGTTTCATTCAAGTAAAGGGTTCTCCAATAAGAGGTGTTATTTTGATATTCAAAGAAAAGTGCCATTTTTTAATATAAATGATCGGATGTTTATTTCATTATAAAGAGGAAGGTATGCCGTTAATAGTGGAAAATAACATCAGGCAAATGACCACCACGACCACGCTTACAGGACAATATCCTTTTCATGAAATTTTCCATAACCAAATCGCAAAGTGGCTGCCCTATGTCCTCGATAGCCTCACGAATTCCATCTTTGAGGTCTTGAATCGACGCTGGGCTGTTGGCGTAGACCTTCTCTTTCACGTGGCCCCAAAGAAAGAAGTCGCAAGGTGTTAAATCACAAGATCTCGGTGGCCAATTGTGATCACCTCTTCGAGAGATAACACGGTCCGGAAACTTTTTCCGTAAAAGATCAATGGTTTCGTTGCTTGTGTGGCACGTAGCGCCGTCTTGTTGAAAGTAAACGTTGTCCAGATCAATACCATCCAATTCCGGCCATAAAAAATCGTTAATCATCTCTCGATAGCGCAATCCAGTCACCGTAACTGTTGCTCCAGCCTCATTTTCGAAAAAGTAAGGTCCAATGACTCCGCCGGACCATAAACCGCACCAAACAGTCACACGTTGAGGATAGAGAAACTTTTCAACAATAACTTTTGGATTTTCTGAGCCCCAGATCCGACAATTTTGCTTGTTGACGAAGCCACCGAGGTGGAAATGGGCCTCATCACTCAAGATGATTTTTCGATGGAATTCTGGATCATTTTCATGCATTTCAACGACCCAATCAGCAAAGACACGACGTTGTTGATGATCGGCCGGCTTGAGTTCTTGTGTTAACTGGACTTTATAAGCCTTAAGACCCAAATCTTTATGCAAAATACGGTGTAATGACGTTTGTGGAATGGCTAATTCCAAAGAACGACGAGGAATGGACAAACCTGGGTTTTCTTTAACACTTTCGGCTACAACAGCAATATTCTCGGCTGTTCTTGAGCGACGTGCACGGGTTTTATTCTTCACATCACTAACTTGTCCCAAGAGCTCGAATTTTTTCACCAATTTCTGTATTGCGGTCCGACAAGGTGCTTCACGGTGACCCAAAAATGTTCGAGTTTTACGAACCGTCTCTGCCAAATTTTCACCATTTTTATAGTGAATTTTAATAATTTCAATGCGTTGTTGAAGCGTGTATCGTTCCATATTTATTAATGGCGTAGTTTCTACTTGTCAAATGTCAAAAAATGATAGCTTCAAAAGTGACATCTACCGAAATAGCGGGCTATTCAAAATAACACCTCTTATTGGGAAACCCTTTAGTATGTGTAATCCATTGCCATTTAAAATGTTTCCTATTCATGTGACTAAATAATAATAAGGGATTAAAATGTTGCTTGTGAGACTACAAGGGTTTAAAAACACCGTAAATCTCCTTAACTTTCACTTTTTAAGGCGACAATACAAGAAACACTTTTCTTTTTCTAACCAGGGACGGCTTCAGTTTTTAATATTTAGGAAAATTGTCAAAATTCTCAACTTTCACGGAGCCACTTCGTTTTTTCATTTTTTGTTTTCTTTTAGCCTTACTTATCACCTATTAAAAGGATACCCTTTATTTCGGAATCATCCTGTATATAAGGGGTTCAAAATCGCCCCTGCTGTAAATAGCCGTTCGTCTATAAAAGGACCTTTTAAGGCCGTCTGACACGAAATCCACCTAACCTTGGTAGTAGGTAAAATGTTGGTCAGAATAATTCACACACTCCAGAGCGCTAATATTAGTCAGGCAACCAGGGGTAGTTAATGTGCTGGTTGGGTTGCCTCTATTTATCAGGGCCGAAACAAGTGAAATTTTGTTGGTATACCTTAGTTTGAGTAAATTAATTTCCAAAAAATAAGCGTAAATAATAAACGGAATATAATTAAAACAGAACTTCGTGAATAATAGCGACATTTTGGAGTAATAAGTTTTAGAATTAAAAAGTAGCACGAAAAAATAAATATTGAAAAACATTTTGATAGGCATACAAACAATTACTTTTATAAAGCACATCTACGACTAATTACGAAAAATGCTAGTGTATTACAAATTATTGAGATGACATACTGAATAACAAATAAATAAACGAATAAAAAACTAAACAATAATAATAATAAAAGTATGATGAATCTAAGGGGATAGTAATAGATTCTAGGGATTAGACTGATTAGCCTAGTGGTAAAAGTATTATCCCACGAAGCCAAGGGTCTCGGTTCGAGTGGCGTACTGGATTCTTCGCAAATTTTTGTTTTTTTTAAAATAACTTTTATATTTTAAATTACTCTAATTTTGCTTTATATTTTGTAATTTAACATTTTTTATTCTTCGTTACTTGTAACATTAGGTCACTTTGTTAAGCATTATCTGTATATGTTGCAATTTAACATTTTCTATTCTTGGTTATTCACAGGGCTGGGCAGTATTTGAAATACATGTATTTGATATACGTATTTTAAATACATTTTTGACACGTATTTTGTATTTTAAATACTCATGTTTTAAAGAGATATTTTGTATTTTGTATTTTAAATGCTCATTTGTAAAGAGGTATCTTGTATTTTGTATTTCAAATACAAATTTTAAACTACTTTTTGAATTTTTTGCAACTAGAGTATACTAGAAGAAAGCAGTTACATGTAACAGTAAATGAATCGAAGATAAAGTCGTTCTTTTACTCGTCCGATAAAATGTTTAGAAACCTTAGTATTTTTCAAAAGAAATCAGAACTTTACTAAATTTCGAATTGAACACAGACACTTGATTGGTTTGTTTCTGTATACCTTGAAAATTCCAACCAAAGAATAGTGTACATACCATAGGACTAAGGTGTCTCTTAATCAGTGATGTATAGCTAGAAAAAATAGTGGATGATTCACATTCACCTTCAGGATTAAAAGGATCATCTTAATTCCATGGTATATACCATTTTTTTTCTTTATATTTTGTATCTTGTATTTTAAATAAATATAATTTTGACGGGGTATTTTGTATTTGTATTTTAAATACATTACCCAAAAGTATTTTGTATTTCAAATACATAATACAAGGTATTTTGCCAAGCCCTGGTTATTCATAATATTAGCTTGCTTTGCCAAGCTGCATTAACGGGACATTTTAACAATAAAGTACAGTTAATCCCTTTGCAACTAATTTGTTCCTTTTGTCCAAAACTGTTTTGGTATTTTAAGAAAACTTGTTCGATTACAGCCAAAACGTTCTTTTCAAATTCCTCTCTATCATAACTTAAACTTTTACCTGTATAGTATGTCTAATAATTCTTTTCATCACATACGGATATGAACACAAAAATGTATTTTGTAGAATTAGAAATATTAGATGCAAATAATGTCTCCGTGTAAGTTTTTTAAGCATTATTATTGTTAAACCGTTTTTTTTTGTATTCTGTAATTCCCATACTTGCCGCACCGGCAGAGGGTAGCGTTGCACCCCGAGCGTCTTTTTTTTGTCAGTTAGCAACCAGTAACCACGTTCAACTTGCATACATCAATCTGTTTTATTGACAAAAAACAAGATAACAAGAAAGTTATTCCTAATGGTCTTAATCTATGGCAAACAAAAGCTAATAAATATTGTAACTTATAAAAATCTAACTCTGTGGAAACACCCTATATATGTCATATAATACGTTTTGGTACTCCTGGTACTCCTACATTTTATTGTATACATTATAGTTTTTTACATCATTCAACATTGAACAAAAAAACCTTGTTGTGTATATGTTTTAGATTTACGCATATATACGCATCACAGGTTTCAAAAATTCTACTTATCATTAGAGCTAAATTTTCTGGTACAGCTAAATATTGCAATCAATTTATTTATTACTTATTGCCATTAGTTTTCCTATGATGCATAACTCGTTGCAACAGTTGAACGTTTTGTTGACTGTTGTATTGATTATTTTCCGAATTTGCTTTTAGAAATTCAATAACCAATATAAGCAAAGCGGCAGGTAGAAAAAGTGCCGTTAAGTATTGTGACTAATACAATTGTTACAGATGCCAGACCTTTTTTTTTCTAGGGTGGTATGTTTAATGTTTCATAAATATATTTACTATTCTACATTTTGTAATATATGAATTATGAAGTATGTGTTACTTTCATCAATCTTTGAATTAATAAACAAATAAAGTTATAAGAATAACAATTATAAATAACACCGACCATGTCCATGGCATTGCCGCGTATAAAATAAAATGACTGCCTTAAAGAATAAAAAGATGTTAATTTTAATAACATCTTTCGTACTGATATTAATTTTTTAACGCAAGCAAAATTAAAGTTATTTAAAATATAAAAGTTATTTAAAAAAAACAAAAATTGACGAAAAATCCAGTAAGCAATTCGAACCAAGACCCTTGGCTTCGTGGGATAATACTTTTACCACCCGGCTAATCATTCTAATCCCTAGAATCTATTACTATCCCCTTAGTTTCATCATACTTTTATTATTATTATTGTTTAGTTTTTTATTCGTTTATTTATTTGTTATTCAGTATTTCATCTCAATAATTTGTAATACACTAGCATTTTTCGTAATTAGTCGTAGATGTGCTTTATAAAAGTAATTGTTTGTATGCCTATCAAAATGTTTTTCAATATTTATTTTTTCGTGCTACTTTTTAATTCCAAAACTTCTTACTTCATAATGTCGCCATCATTCACGAAGTTCTGTTTTAATTATATTCCGTTTATTATTTACGCTTATTTTTTGGAGATTAATTTACTCAAAGTAAGGTATACCAACAGAATTTCACTTGTTTCGGCCCTGATAAATACAGGCAACCCAACCAGCACACTAACTACCCCTGGTTGCCTGACTAATATTAGCGCTCCGGAGTGTGTGAATTATTCTGATCAACATTTTACATTTAAAGAGATTAATAAAAATTTAATTAGAGTGTAATTAATAGGTAGATTATGAACAATAAACAAAAAACACATCGTGCAGAACGTGTTGCATAAATTCATCTCCTCTTCAAAATGCGCAGTAGAATTATGCTCACTTTTATAGACAAAATTCATATACTTTTTAGAACACGTTCTAAAACATTCTAAAACACAAAATTTAGTACTAATTTTTGTACAAAATGTGTATGACACCATGCAGAATCTTGTACAAAATTTTGTTACACAAATTCAATACTAAATCTAGCATTGTGTCAGACGGCCTTTAGATGAAATAAGCGCTGATTTTGGGGCCTGTTAAATTGTATATGGTTGTTACGCAGCAGTTGTATGTATTATGCACGATGTAAATTTTTAAGCGTATGATTTTTGTCTGATTTCTAAATTTTGGATTCACGCAACCTAATGCCATGAAGACAAACAAATTCATTTCAATATGTGAATATTAAAAACTTCACGCAAACATACATATTTTGCTATAAATTGATTAGAACAATGACAAAATGTTTGAAAAACTATAATGTAAGGATACGGCAGTGTTTGGTTCGTAAAGGTAATCGAATTATTATGAATCTATTTAATTTTACGCTTGAAGAACAATACCAATCAAGGTTAACATATGAACTCCTAATATGCCACGCTGATGAAATGTCACAAGATTATATGAGGTTATAATCGACAGCTGCAGGCAACATAACGTATCAAAATAACTACATATGTCAGAGACTTTATAACTGTCATATTCATAGGTTAGGTACTTTGTCACATTTTCAAATTAAAATTAAAGTAATAATTTCGTTTATTAAGGGTATAATCTAAACATAAACAGTTGTGTTATTATTAACATCCCATGAATACACGTAAAGGAAAGTGAATACAGACCAATTTTAAACAGTATTTGGAAAGAAATTGTAGATTCAAAAGTTAACGCTTTTCAAAAGAAAATGCCTACTCTAGTTTACATGACTTTCTAACCTATAATTTTGCAGTCTGTCACTATTACAGTCTGCCAACATTAAGTTGCATATACGGGAATATAATTTATAATTATAACGAATCTCGTGGGAATTAATTTAGTAACAAAAAAAAAATGTTTCTAAAATGATATAGTTTCTTATAAACCATCTTTCACTTAAAAAGTAGATGAGTATGTTTAGGGAAACACAGAAAGTATAGAGGATATGCAGTCGAATGTATTCAAACTTGTAGAGCACCATTTGTTTTTAATTTAAAATCTAAGGTGTCTAGATTTTTTTCCTATAGTAAGTGTATGTGTGTCCAAAAAGGCAACGAACGAAAATGATTTAAAAACACAATATAATGTTTTACAGCAATGTTAAATGCAACTTGTAGAGAACTGGAGCGTTTAGCAGAACTGTATAATTAATGATATTCTACGGATTCTAGGCAACGCTTAATTGCTAATTATAATTACAAAAGTGCAATTAAATCATATCAACCTTAGGTACAACAGTAAATTGTGTTACTTTTTCACCCCATTTAACAAGACATTTTACAACATATTTTTCTCTACAATATTACAAAGAAAAATTAGCCACAGAGAAGTTTCAGGCAAATAAAACCGTGTCAACTATGTGTCGTATTGCAACTTCTAAAAAGGATAGTATTTTTATAAAAGATGACCACTACATACTTACTTAATAATAGTGAATCACTAACGAGCTACTTAATAAATCATCATTCATATCTGTTTAGTTATTAAATCGTTCAGATAATTAGACGCTTGATTCTATCAAAATATCTGCGAATGGAAGTTAGCAGACGATGGAAGTAGTTAAAAATAATTAAATTGTTAATGAAATCTTATAAAACTTGAACTTAAAACTCTGTTGTTAAGTCAAGCACATAACCCCAAAAGTTTAATAGCAATAATTTAATTTATACGAAATGCTTTGGTAAATAACACTCTTTAATTATTAATGCGCCTTTAATAAAATATTATTTAGTTTTTATATATTTACGGAAGCATTACGTTCTTTCTTTTTTAATAAAGGTATATGTAACCAACTTTTAAATTATACTCTTATTACGATTTCCGAGTTTTTATAAAGCTAAAGCAAGTTGTTAATGTTCGAAGATTTCTTTTATTATTATTATTATTATTATTATTATTATTATTATTATTATTAGTTATTATTGTTGGCATAATGTAAATTATGCTGTTTACTCAAAAGCATTAAAGAAATAGTGTCGAAAACTCTAACAAAGTTTAGATAAATATGTATCCGGAAATACATCGTTTCCGAGATACAGAAAGAACAAAATAAGATATCGACATAAAATTTTCTACATGGTTATTGCTTCAGAAAATCTATCTTTCTGTAATATTTTACAATTGATCTTATTTACAATGGGCAGAGATTTAGGAAGAGACAGTCACACTTCTACGAACTGAAAAAATGAATTTATTTTGACCTTTCTGAAATCTACATCCAATCTAACAAAAAAAGTTACTCCTGCTTCTTTCTCGTAAAATGTTGTAAACAAGTAAAATCGAATTTTATAAAATCTTACAAACTAAGCTCTGGTGTTTCCTCTAAGTAATCATCAAAAACTTTAAATTATTTAAAAAGAAACTCTTCTTATAATGCAAAATAAGTAAATCTGCCTTTATGCATTGCACAGATAACTTTAAACGTTCCCAGCGGGGCAACATAACGACCCATGGCAAAATTGCGAACTATGAGACCTGCAAAATGGTACAATACACCATGTAATCACAAGCATAAAAATGCTGCATCTTAATATCTTAAATATTTTAATCTCAACATCAAACAACGAGCCTGAAACATTTCGAAAAATTTGGCCTTTCTCGAAAACGATGCATTTTAGGAGAAAAAAGCAAAAGTAACTTTTTTTATTCAATTAAATGTAGGTTTTAGAAAAGTCAGAATAAATTCATCTTTCAGTAGCGGAACAATTGTCTTTGCAGAAGTGTAACTGCTTCCTCCTACATCTCCGCCTATAGTAAGAAAAGGAATTGCAAAATATTACAAAAAAGTAGGTCTTCTGTAGCAATAGCCATCTAGAGAATTTTAACTAAATAGTTCACCTTGTTTTAGAAATATTAAAGAAATAAGAATTTACTTGTGAAACTGTTTGTTATTATTGTCCTTTTTCTAGCTAGGATAGCAGAAAAATACAATCTCGATGGAAATTTTAATAGTTTGAGAGTAAATGTTATAAATCTCCAGATTTGGAGATTTATAGCCAGCTTTGGCAACGTTGGTTGTAGCTATGTCACCCTTTCCTGTACCATTTTGATAGATTTTGGCGAATTTAGCTCTTTTAGTTCATGATTTTCCTTAGGCGGTGCCCTATAACATACGTTCGATACACCAATCTCTAGATTAGTTCATTGCAAGGCGAAAACAAAGAGTGGTTCATTTTACCTATTCTCAATATTCAAGGAGTTTTAAGGCATTTTTAGTTGTCGACTGAGCAGTATAAAAAACGCAATTTAAAAATCAATTAAGGCTGTGAGCTATAGATGCTTTCTAATTGGATAAAAAAAACAAAAATTAAAACAATCCGTTCTTTATTGGGTAATTGTCAAAATTCTTTTGATAAATTACCTACATGTTTAATAGCTAATAATTGTTAAGGTAGGTTTACACTCGATCATTCACTTACATTTAATCTAGAATTTAATTTATTTAACCACTGAATGATAATTGACGCATGCATAAATTTGAGGTTATGGTTAACCATGCATTCTTTTTTCGTAAGCGGATGCTTTTCTTCCATAGCAATTCGTAATGAAAAAAATTAGCATGAAATTTTATTTCTTAAGTGATAAATATTAAATTAAATGTTAAAATGTAATGTAATTGACAATTGTTTGATGTCATTTTTTTTGTCCTTTCATTAAATAATAATTTTTAGATCTTTTAGATTAACTTGGTATCTTTTATTGAAAAGCAAATGGTCATACCGGCACTAGAACTTTATTGAAAAATAATGCAAGATTACAAACACAAAACAGTTTTTACAATCGTGAATAACCGTAACCTCACTTTCTGTTATGATTCTACACATCTACTTTTCCATTACTACTTAAACATTTCTCACATAGCATTTTAGTTCACTACTAATGCTTTTTTCAATAAGTCTATATTATTCAACGAGCAAATAATGTAGGCTATTATTCAAGAGGATGAAGTTTTCACACGAGCCGAAGACGAGTGTGTAAATCGTCCGAGTGAATAATGCCCATAATGTGCGAGTCGAATACAACGTTTTATCTGCGATTCTAACACTTTTGAGGAAGATCTGAAGGTGAACTCCCCTGAGGGAGGCGATGTCCAAATTCTTGAATATGTAGAAGCAGTAGCGGCTCGTGAGGGAGGGTTCGGGAGCGCCCCCCCCCCCCCCCCCCCCCCCCCCCCCCCGAGGAATTTTCCAAAAGCAAGTGAACATATAACAGTATTTATTATTGTTATAAAATTGATGCATATTAATACTTTTAGTATTAAATCTGTACATAAAAAATAAAAAGTGCAAAAAGAGCAAAATATATTCCTTGCATGCTAATCCGGATCGTCGTTTGGGCTGAGAATTTGCAGCCCCGCCGATCGCTTGAGCACGTGACGTTTATACGTGTCGTTATCATGGAAACGAGTGGTTACACACGGCCGACCAACTCGCTTTAACTTAAGACGCTTAGGGCTGGCTAGGGGCTCAGATCCTTCAGCCCCCACATACAAGGTGCGCTGCTTAGTTATTATATTATGTATTGAAGCGTTAAATTACAAAAGTTTTTGAATTATTTCGGTTGCTATTGCATTCATTTATATTAAAAATTTAAAATGAAAGTGAGTAACATGAAAAAACTTGTATTTTCTTCTTTGTCTTTACAAGAAAAAATCGAACTGAAGAACAACGGTCGTCCCGTTCCTGATCTCGATATAGTGCAAGTACAGCCTAAATGTAAATCCCGCGCTGCATTTACTAGGAAATTTGATAGAACTGTTTATGACAAAGTTTTGTGGTTGTGCGTTTGTGAAAAAACAAACTCATTTTTTTGTTTCGTATGTTTAATACTTGGTGGAGATGATAATTGGACAAAAGAAGGGGTGTGTGATTTAAAACATTTACACGATAAGATAAGAAAGTATGAAAATTCCGTAAAACATAAAAACAATTTAGTAAACTTTTTACTGTTGGGTACAAATGATATTGCTTCCAGCATAAGTGAAGCGCTCTCAAAAATTATTGATATTTTGAAATTATATGGAAAATGTAACTTACCACTACGGGGTCATGACGAAACTGAAAGTTCGACAAATAGAGGAGTATTCTTAGAATTATTAGATTTTGCAAAAGATATCGATCCGACCTTAAATAGTCATGCATGTTGCAAGTATGTAGAGAACACATTTTAAATGAAATAGAAGAAAGCTTATTTGTCGCCGTTATGGCAGACGATCCTACTGATGTATCTACTCAAACCCAGACTGTATTAGTATTGCGTTATGAGTTAAATGGTAAGATTTGTGAGCGTTTTTGGACATTTTCAAATCCCGAACGACAAGATGCAGAAGGTTTGTTTAAGTGTATTTTAGATCAGCTAAATTTGGTACTAAAAGGTACACCTGAAAAGCTTATAGCGCAAACATACGATGGCGCCTCTGTAATGCGTGGTCGCTCGGCTGGTGTCAACGTAAAAATCAAAGAGCACTACGAAAATGCTCATTATATATATTGTTATGCACATCAGTTAAATAAATTAATGGAACAGGCAGCGTTAATTACACCAAGTACATGTACCTTTTTTGGAAATGTAAGTGGAATATCGGCATTTTTTTCTAATTTTCCAGACAGGATGTCAGCTTTAACGAAAGTTTGCAATAATCGACTGCCCAGGCCTTCACAAACAAGATGGAATTTTCATTCACGTACAATAAATACTGTTTCCCAAAACAAATATAGTCTTTTAGAATGCTTTGAAAATATCCAGTCGTGAGAACCAAAAAAGTACAATGCAGATACTACCCGCCAAGCTGCTGGTTTTGTTAAATGGTTAAATAACGACTCGTTTAATTTCTGGTTAGATTTCTTTAGTAAAACAATGCCTCATGTGGAATCAGTTACAAGAAATTGAAACAGACATTGTGAAAATTAAAGAAGCTTTACATAATTTTGAAAAAGTAGTAACAGAAATTAGAAATAATTTACCGGCTGTAGAAACAGAAAGTCTAGAAATGGACTTGACCGCAACATCTTCTAAAAGGCGACGTGTGGCAATACAAGAAAATTTGAATGTGTCAGCCAGAGAAATGTGTGACCGTATCATTTTTCAAATAACAAACAGATTTAGTTTTAGTAGTCATTTATGCCGAGCAGAATTTCTCAGCTAAACAAATTTGCTGAATACAAAAAGCAACTACCTTTACAAGATATTGAGGAATTCTGCAAAGCATTCCCAATGGTCGATCAACATAATTTAAAAACCGAACTTGCCATTTTTTATTCGAGACCTGAAATTATAGGAAACGATAACTTATCGGGATGTTTGAATATTTTAAAATTTCTTATTTCCTTTGGATTGGACTCAACAGCTTTTAAAGAAGTAGTAAAAGTTCTTAAGACTTTTAATTACAATGCCGATGACAACATCTGAAACCGAGAGATATTTTCCACATTAAAATTAATTAAAACATTTTTAAGAAACAGAATGGGAGAAGAAAAACTGACAACTTTAGCAATGCTGTCTATAGAAAAACAATTAGTGAAAGATATTCCAGACTTTAACGAAAAAGTGATTGAGCGTTTTTGTGCAGACAAAAATAGAAGAATGGAATTCCACTTCAAGTAGGTGATACGCTCATTTTTGTAATATAACTATTTTGTATAAGTTTGCTTATGGGTCTAGTTTAACATAATTGAAGGTTTATGACTAGCACAGATCAATAAAAAAAAGTACATTATTTATAAAAGGGTGCGCCCTCCCGCCTATGTATGTCACGAGCCGCCACTGTGTAGAAGTCAATGAAAGTAAACAATCTTCACAAAGAGAGTTTTAGACCTGGAATACAAGGATCCTCCGAAGACGACGTCCAAATTTTGTTTCTAACAATAAATAGTTTGAGATTATAACAATTTCTATTTTGTTTATATCTATAAGTAGGCAACCAACGAAACACTGCCAGTGAATAAAATTCATAATACACTAGTGTTTTATGAGTATGATTATATCCCTATGGTTACGCGTATAACGACTATATTATTGAAGAGTCGTAGATAAAAATTAATAATTTGTGGGATATGAAATCATAAAATGTATTTGTCGATACTACTGTCAACTTGACAGTGGCATTATTTAGAGTCTTGATTGTCTGTAACTAGAAAACAAACGTAACTAGGTGTTTAAGATCATCTAGTCTAAAAAATATAAAAAAATGAACTTTAAGGCAAATTTAACAATTGTCAAATTAGTTTAATTACTTGTTTTATTTCTGACCAATCACAAATCTCAAATTTAATTTTCATTACAGTTACTTGATTAATTCTAAACAATTTGGGCAAAAGAATATTAGTCGTTTTTGTTTTATTTGAGATGCGTGAATTACTAAGATTAAAGTTAAAAACATATTCAGAATCAAGAAGCCCCTGAAGCTTTCTACAGTACAGTACGAAACTTTACCACTTTGGTTCAGTATAAAAATAACGACCACCTTTGTCCGTACGAAAATAACGTTCATCTGACTCAGTATACACTGACTTTACACTCCTTTACGAGTTTCACACCAATATCCCACTATTTTTATAAAAAAAATATAAAGAAACACTATCAGTAAGAAGACCTTTATTTCTGAATATCATGTTTTTCTTTATTTATAAGTTGTTTTATAAAATTGCTTAAAATAATAAATTTTCTCTTGTGTAGTAATATTATTTGTTTTGAAATTACCAACGTTACGGCACTGTAGAACGCGATAAGGATGGAAAATGCTAGACTTTTGTTGTCCTTTACGCCCGTGGTGCGAGTAGAGAGTTAATGCATTTTTTGTCTCTCTTCTTTGACAAGTGTGTCCACGCTCTACTCATTAGACAAATGACATTATAAACATAAAACAATAGCAAGGCTCTCTAATGCTTGACTTCGTGCTATCTAAGAATTACATATCACGTAGATGACGCCATGCGCAGTTGACGAAAATAGGTCGGACCAGCCCAAGTTCATTGATATAGGGGAGTAACGATCGATATCTAATAACTTATAATTAATTAACTTTGTAGAACTGCCATGTTACGCCACTGCGATTTTAATGACGTCATACTTGGCGCATTCTCGTTGATGACGTACATGTAGTTCTTAGACCGCACGAAGTCTTTTATTTCACCCTATTCAGGGTTATTCGCAAGTGAGGACGACCCTAGCTAAAGAACATAACATACATTTTCATACACAGGTCACTTTCACTTTTTTTGTAATTTAAAAGCAGGAAATATCAGAGACAGCGTGCATATGATATTTACGATCTTTTTGCGTAGGGGTTGGGCATAGAAATTTGAAATTTCCACTCTGTATACAATCCTGACAGTTAATTCTAGGTGGTAATTAAGAAAATATCTTTAAGATCTACTTGATTTAAGATCGCAACATTATTTCTGGCTAGAGTTCCTACATAATATTATTGTTAGAAGAATGGACATATTGGTGATCCATTCTGATTGGTCGAAACCAGATATCGTGGAATACTTATTACTGATATGGGTTCACGTAGAAATCATTTGGAATTGTAGCGGGAAAGTATTCAAAGAAAGTCAATTACAATTACATATCACATCCAACAAATAATTCTAAACGTTTTTATTTTTTGGCAGACGTACCGCATTTATTTAAGAATATAAAATAAGCTTTAGATACAAATAAGATTTTAGGAATATCCCAAAATTTACAGATACAGTACAAGTTGCCTACAAATATTGTTGATATAAAGTACATTTCTAGCAATTTAGATAATTTACAAGATGATATAAACCTAAAATTTGCTCCAAAGCTAAAATGTGATCTTTAGACATAGATCATTTTAATAAAATGAAAGTGAACAATTGTTATAATGTTGTTAATCGCGATGTTAGTTCAGCATTAAAATTTATAGCTAATGATGAAAACCAAGAAGTTCTTTGGTGTCGGCTTGGTATGTTACATACAGTATTTAAATGATTCAAATTACTCACCTCACACAGTCCTGTTTTAACATTCAGTAAGTTTAATATTGATAAGTATATAGATAAAAGAGAATTTCTCAAAATGATTGCAGATTTATTTAGAAATATGTGGACAAACAAGTTGATCAGTTTGACACCATATTCAGATGGGAATAGTTTTAACAACCACGTCTATTCTGGACCTTCAACACATTTTTAAATGTAAAAAATATACATTTCTATTAACGAGTAGATTTTCCCAAGACTGTTTGGAGAATGCATTCTCTCAGTTAAGCAGATAATATGCGCTCATTAAAATTTTAGTTCCCAGCAGGCTGTGAAATTTTTCTATAAGGCGTAGCTTAGACACAACGTATGCCAACACATAACCTATAAACTGATGGTTTTACCTTGTTTCTAATGCAAACTGTCAATTTGACAGATAATTTTACGGAATTTTTTCATAGCCTCCTGGAAACTTAAATATTTTAATGATCGCATGTTATAGCAACTAGAGGCTTACACGAGCCGGGTTTTCTAGCCTGACCTTTATGACGCCCGGGTCGAAGTTTGGGATTTTCGAGCCTACGTCCGGTCAATTCTGAATTTAATGCTAACATAAAAATTAAATTACTTTTTAAGGTAGTTTATCGCTTTTTGAGAAACATTAGCTGCATCTGCTTCAATTTGCCTGATGCCATTCACCTTATGCAAGGCAATCTTTCCGACAACACCCTTAAAGCCCAGACGACCTTGAGCGTCACAATTTTTGGGAGCGCCGCGTGGTAAGACTAAATTCTTTGGAATTTCAAAAGAGACCTCCCATGTCTTGTTGATAGAGTCTACATATAGATTATCACACTTTTTTATTACACGCGATAAGTCCGTAGTTAATGGAGTTTTTGGTCAAAGATACGATTTTATGAGTTCAAAGTTTGAAATAGTGTTCTGGTAACAATGAAGTATTTGCGAAACTACGTGACGTCTTGTGTAAAGACGTAATTGTGTCGAAAAAAATCAGCATAATGAATAAACCTTCTCAAAACCGGAAAAAGTAACGTTACGTCCTCCTTTCGCAGTTTTCCTAATGTCAGTCAACACATAGGAACGTGATACAACATTTCGGACCGTTCCGTATTGAGACATTCGACCTATCAAGACGCGAGGCAAAAGAGTAGAAGTCGGGACAGTCTCGCACATATGGGGAGTTGCATTTTCTAATATTGTGTATTAGTGGTACACTTTGCGAAATTGGACTGTCTAGGGAGCACGAGAAGGTTGGGAACCGCTACGCTAGAACCGACGTTACTTTTACAATCGTCAGATAAGTTTATCTATCTATAACCGTGGAGTTTCTCACTGGCCTAAATTTTGTACACGTATTGCCGACATTCGGAAATAACTACTATTTATTGTTGATATTGCAGTATTGCCAAATGATTCCCATACTGCTAATTATGTTTCTGCATTGCCGAATATATTACCGTATTGCTGTTTGCACGATATTACTGCTAGTGCAAACAGAAAAACAGAGTTATTGCCAGCAAAATGTACACCTACTGCCACAGGAAAGGAACCCCTCAAACACCTTTGTCTGCCACTTTTATAATTGTATCCATGGAAATAATTTCCTGGATAAACTTATCCACAATTGCAAAAGCGGAATTATTAGATTGATTAATTCAATTCGTATTAAAAGTAGCTGCTTTTAGCCAAATTGATTATCTTTAAGGATTATCTGGCTTAATAATATTAGTGATAGCGAAAAACAATGTTCGTGACTGTAGACTAGTTTTTTATCCTGAAATCAAATGTGAAAACAAAATTTGAATACCATGGCCTACTTTTGAAATATTAGAGAAAAATGTGTTTTTCTAGAAACTTTTCCTCATATCTTGTTGATTCGACAATCTATCTGAAAACTTAAAAACTTTAAAGGCATTTCTTACTATGGCACGCTATTGCAAATTAAATGTCTAGTAAAGAATGCCCCAAAAATCATTTTTCGCCAAGGCTGTGTTATTAAATTTTGCTATCACATTTGACTGTAGGATAGAAAGTAGCCTACGGTCACGAAAACCGTTTTTCGCTATATACCTGAACGAATTTGTATCGCCTAGTATTAAATTCGCGCGGTAGATCTCGAAACGTTTTCACATAGGCGGGCTGTTTTCGGTTGTTGTGGATTTTTAAATACATTCCTGGAGAAAATTAACGCATCAACAAAACTTTCCATTCTAACTTTTATTTTTGCAAAGTTTTAAATCATACTACCTACGTGATATTATAATTAACTGATTTCAACTAATGTTAGATAAATTAGAATGGTATTGTCGGTAAAAGACATGAATAAATAACAGAAAGAAACAACAATGTCAAATGCAATGAAAACGGTGTCGATAAAGAGCTTTAAAAATAAATTAAAGATGAAGTTAAATCGTAAGAATTTGAATTCAGTAGCGTGTAGATCCTCCTCTAACTCTTATCACTGCTTCCATACGTGTGGGCATACTATCGATCAAGTTGTGAATGGTTTCCTGGGGAATATTTTCCCACTCGGCAAGAACGACTTGTTCGAGTTCCCGAAGATTCATAGGAGCAGATATGTGACGCCTACCTGACCGTTTTAGTGCATCTCATAGATGCTCTATGAGGTTCATATCTGAGCTTCTTGATGGCAAGTCCGCAGTTGGAATATTCACGAATCGTCGAATACCTCTCTAGCAACGCGGGGCCAAGCGTTATCCGGCATAAAAATGAAATTGTTCTCAAATAAACGGGACAAATGGTATCACATGTTCTTCTAGGATGTTTTCTACGTAGAAATGTGTATTCATGGATCTCCTCCGTATAAGAACCAAATCCGTGTGACCATCGTGACAAATTCGTCCTCAGAACATTATTGATCCACCACAAAATGGGATCCTCGGAGAGATATTGCAGGCAGCAAGCCTCTCTCCTGACCTCCGCCAGACTTGTTGACGTCTATCTGGTGATTTCAGATTTACTCTTGTTTCGTCGGAAAACAAAACTTGCTTCCAGTCGTCAATTGCCCAATTTACGTGCTCCCTTGCAAAACGCAGTCTAGTAACTCTATGTTCCCTGGTGAGCAGTGTTGCAATAGCTGGTCTTCTACTGTCCAATTCTCCTTCATTAAGCCTTTTCCTGACCGTTCGTGCAGAAATTGTTATATTTCGAGCTGCTGTTAAGGCTCTGCTTAGCTCTAAGCTGGTAGAACACCTATTCCTTAAAAAAAACTTGCATAAGATCTCTTGCATCTGTAGACTTCTTACGACCTTGTGTCCTGGGGTTCTACAGTAACTTCCAAGTTCACTGAAACGTTTAACTGCTCGACTAATTGTTGATTGTCTAACTCCTAACAAATTAGTAACATATCATGTTACCACTTTCACGGCTTTATCTTCTCTTAAGTTGCGTGGACAATTCATTTTTTTTGCTCTCAGTTCACTGGATAAAGGGTTTCATTCACTTAATGACATTCAATTTAAAAAAATCACTAGCAAAAGTGAATTTATTGCCTTTTAAAGATCACTTTAAATAGCGTTAAATGTCTTATTAACAAACAATTGCAAAAATGTTACTTTACATCTGTCAAACAATTGCAATTGTTTATCAGCAGTGACAAAAAATATCCTAGGCCACCGACATAAAATGTTTAATGATTTCAAACTTCAAAAATTTACAAGTAATAATGAAAAGTTTTGTTGATGCGTTAAGTTTGTCCAGGAGTTTAAAAAGCGAATTTGATGCACATGTGTTTTTTACGCGTGGTTTGTAGACGTATATTTGCAACTGACACAAACTATTCGCGCGTAAATTTGTTCGTGCGGTGACAGTGTGAAGGCTACCATTTTAAAAACAATGTATACTGTTACAGACTCTGCTAAAATAATATACATCCCGCGGTAAAAACATACTCATCTGAGACAACACTAATAAGCCATATATTGCATAATGACTTTACCCACTCTGCGCACTACACTTTATTGTAGAAAAACGGTCTTGTCGGGCCTGTCGAGCTGTGGGAACCCGTCGAACCTCTCGGACCATACGGGTCTGTCAGGCCATTAGGGCCAGTCGGTCTTCTTCGACTTCTTGGCCCTTCGGGCTGTTCTGATCTGTCGGGTCGTTCGGACTTCTTGGGCCTTTTGGACTTCTCAACCCGTCAAGTCTATCGGGCGGTTCGGGCTTTTTGAACTTCTCGAGCTTTTTAGAGCTGCCGAACCGATTTAGAAGTTATCGGGGTTTTTCGGGCCGTGTCAAGTTTGTCCGCAATCAGGCCACGCCTGGAAATCTCGACCCCTACAGGGTTCTATAAGCAACCTTTTCCAACCCCATACCAGTTCAAACAAAATCTAAGAAACTTGTGTGTAGTACAATATGTAAGCAAACCAAGCACATCAACCAGCTACAAAGAAGGTTAAAGGCAACCTTTAGATGGATGTTTGGATATTAACAATCAAGTTAAAAAAGATGAGGATATCAACAAAGAAAATTGCTGCACTGATATCAAAAGAGAACTACCTACACAATAGAGAGCAAAATGTGCTTTACAATTCTGGCTACATATTTAATAGTGTTAAAAATCTTCAAAGTGAATGTAAACAATATATTTGATCTGTAGGATCTACGATATTGATAATAAAAGCATATTCCCAGTTAGTAAGATTTAAAAAATGTAAAAGGGAATGTTTGAATTATGTCAACCATAAAACTTTTATAATGTTTTTACGTATGGAAACAATTTTTTTAACTTTAAAGAATACTTATACAGTCTATCTTGTAATAACAGAGAATTAATAAAGATTTAAAAAAATAATATAAACAAAGATTCAGAAATTGTCAAAATTACATATCCTACACGTCATAACATAAAACAGAAGCTTGTTAGTAGATTTATTATTTACAGATGCAAAATTCATAGCGCAAGAATTAAACATGAGATACCCAAGTCAGAGCGCTGCAATGTGATTTGGCAAAAAATGTAAAACGTTAAATTTGTATCTAATTAGTGTACACCTAATCAATACTTAGTTACTTCTTAGTTTCAACATTTAACATGTCTTCTTGAGTGTCAGTAATAATTTTCTTAATGAATAAAACCTTGAATTAAACATTTTGACATTAACTTATGTCATGTTAAAAGCAAAAAATTCAAAACAATTGCGTATTAAAATCAAGTGGTTTTGATTTCTCGTTCCACAGGAACTCTATTTCTTGCTAATTTTTGTTTTGCAGAAAAGATACTTCTGGCAACATGGTTTATATTTTTTTTGTGCAGAATTTGTACAGCCAACCTTAACATAATTGAATATTTCAGATGTAACACCTTAGCAAAACAATATGATGGCCAAACCTTACACAAAAAGAACGTAAACGGCATGCATTGTGGCAATTTGGCATAGGAATGTTTCTAAAATTGTTTATGTAGCACTTGACAATTCATTTCAGAAAGTTACGCATTTTTGATTTAAGAGGAAATAAATGTGACCTTTTTATAAAATAAAAATTTTAAATGAATAAATAGTGAAATTAAAAGCTATTGAAACTACTCATAATTTTAAATGACAAGACATTAATTTGAATTATTTATTCATATCAACTTGACAGTTGCTAAAGTTAACGAGATTTAATTGGTTGTAGTGGTTGTAATTTAACAAAACCCAAATAAAAGTTGAATTTTGTTTCGTTTCCTTGGTTACCGAGTTAATATGTATTGCGCAACACTACGCCATATTGCATTTATACGTGCTTTCTTATTAATATGCGATTGTATTCAATTAATAAATGGTAAGTACTGTAACGTAACCTTGCGTTACTGTGTATTTTACAAAAAAAACTTCTAGGAACTCTTGGTCCTAGGCCAGCTGAGCTCATGTGGGTAGCTTTGGGAGCGAGACGGCATAGATAATACTCACAATAAAACAACAGGTTGTAATTAACCATCAACGTATATTGAAATTCAATAAAAATTCTCTGAACAAAAGGATTCTGTACATCCAAAAGTGATAAGTTTCATTCTAATTTTATTAAGAATTTAAAAATAAAATTGACAATTCTACCAGAACCAAAATTTAAACAGAGTCTATTTATTTAAAACTCCACTTCTAAACATGAACCAAATAACAATAGAATTTATTATTATAAGAAATCTTTAATAACAGATTATAACCCATAAAATTGAAATTAGCATAAAGAACTCTAAATTCAGAAATTAATTGACTTTTAAAGTTTTGTTAATAAAAACTGAAAGAATTAAGTGAATAAAAAAATTATAAAGTATTTAAAGTAAAGAAGAATCGTAATTTGAATAAAAATAAATCCAATGTAACAATATAAAAGTTTACACAAATGTTATCTTATAGTACACTCGGCTCTTAATCTTACTGTTCGAGCGCTACGAAAAATCAAATCACAGAATGAATGCAATTACGGTTTCCTTTTAACAATTTTAATAATCTTAAAACTGAATAGATTTAAAAAAGAAAAGAACAGAATTAATATTAATCCGGGGTACATTGAATTAATTGAGAAATTAATAATTTTAACAGAATTATAAAGTCAAATGTAAAACAATAATAACAAGATTCGGATAATCATTGAAGTTTATCAATTCTTACCACATTACTGAAGAAGCAGCTTTCGATCGAAAATTGCATGCTGAAAAAAATAAACCTAGGAAACAAGATTAATGCAAATCTTCAATTGAAATCCAAATAGATCACTGTTCATGAAAGTTAGATTAATTAAGAATAAAAAATTTAAGTTACAGGCAAAACAAGATCAAATTAAAATAAGTTTATTATTTGGTTATAATCCTTATTAACCTGAGGGGTCACTCTAAATTTAAGTATAGGTTAAATGAACTAGAAAAAAAATAAAACTGTATCAAAGAAAGCAAATGATAATATAAGGGCACAGGATTAAGCCTGAAATTTCTTAAAGATCGGGACTTCGCAAAAGATTAATTTATATTATTCTTGGATTGCCGGTGAAATGGATAGTCCAAACTCTCCAAGATTAGGTACTAGCTTGGGGATCCAGCATCTCTTGTGGTAGCAAACCGATGTCGACAATCAGATACTTTCTGCAATCACTGCTGATACTGATGTACTAAAGGAATCATTAGGGCTTCCTGGGATTCCAACGAAGAAATCTTTTTGAGATTTGTTCACCACCAGATTATTACTTTGTGGGATCTAATAAAAAAACCGTTTTTAAAAGGGTTTTCTTTATTTCACAAAAGTAGAAATCGCCCCAGCGAGAGAAAGATGTGCGAGAGGAACTTGCACTGCACAAAGGAGGGGTAGTGATATACCGCGAGGTTTCCATGTAACGGGATGATAACGACAAAAGACCGTTACAGTACATTTAAAAAAAATATATTTTTCCCAATTATAAAAGTAGTTCTGGGTGTTTTGTTTTGTAGATAAACATGAGGTTTGGCCAGAATCCAGCAAAAAGCTATAGGTACACAAAGCGGAAAATAAGACCATTCTAATTAATAATTATGGAAGCAGTTCAAGAAATTTTGCAAAAAGCAATTACATCTTCTCATAGATTGCAACAGTTTTGAAAAACTGGGCATATAGTATGGAAAGAAAACTTGAATATGATCGATGTAAAAACAATCGGAAATATTGCTACAAAACCCATCTAAGGCTTTTATAAAGAGTGTAACAAGAAAAGTTATCCTTTTATAATGCTGTAGATGTCGAAAAATACCATCTTTTCATCAACTCGTAAAATACAGCAGTTAACTGTAACTGTAACTATTAATTGTAAATAAATTCTGATTGAGGTAACAGTTTACTTTAGCTACCCCTAGAATTTAACTTCTACAGTAAAAATCCAACCTTACCAATGCACGTATATCCATTCAGAGAATCAAAAGACACCGGCGGAAGGCCTCTCCGACGCCAAACACTTAGAAATTTTTAAAAAAAACTTCGAGAATCGACGAATTTGACACTTCACAAGCACACCGACTGCCATGACACCATAATGTCGCGGCTAGGTTCTTATTAGTCCCCGACAGTACCACAACCCAATTTCCCTAAATCACCTGGAGGACATTGACCCCACGCAAGCATGAGTGAATTCATTCATTCAATTTGCCCCCCTCCACAAGCTTGGGGTGGAATTCTTGAAAAAAATGATTGATTTACTACTTCTAACCTAAGCACCTCATCGCTTCGCCCCCATCACAAGATTAGGGTGGAATTCTTGAAAAAAATTATTGTTTTACTCTTCTAACCTAACCACCCCCTCGCTATAGAATTTTTCATGTTGCCGTAGAGAGTTGGTACTGCCTACAGCAGCTGATCTACTTGTCAACTTCATTGTTTGTATCGTGCAACATAACCTCAGACGTGCGTAAAAATTGTGTTTGTTTTTCGTCGGTTTCACCAAGATGGGATGAATTTTCTTTACCTCCGCACGCGGAATTGTGTTCTGTGAGTAATTCTGTATCTGCTGATACCAAAAACTTGCTCTCAAAACGGCTCTTTCTTAGGGGTAGCTAAAGTAAACAATTAACCAAATTATTTCACACGATCAAAATAATGAAAAATTTATTTGGCGTCAGGAAAGTAAACTTCGTTCACTTTTAGCAAGCAACTGTCATGTTGACATAAATTGTTTCTGCTTTGAACAAGTAGATCTTGCTGGTTGTAAAATCAGTAGAAATGCTACTGTCGGAGGTAACGATGCATCCAGTACGCTATTCCAGATTAAAGGACATGTTTTATATGACTTCTTACTTACCAAATCGAAGATCGAAAGATGTAGGTGTTAATTCCATGAGTAACACAAAAAAGCAATCATGACAGAACCTGAGAATTTTTGCTGTTATTATTTCCCATAATTCCTTATATTATGCCATCGATTATTAAGTTTAGATGCCTTCTTGTTTCTTTTCTCTTTTCCTTTCTTCAAATTATAAAACAGTTGGGCAGGTATATTAGTGACAGCTCAAAAATTGGTACAGGTTAGGTAAAAATGAATTTTAGCACGTTGCAGTGGCTACGTTGCCAAATTCCTATTAGCTAAAATTACTTTATTAAAATAATAACGTAGGATAATTTCAATAACTTTGTATGATTTTAATATAATTTGACAATAAATTGCATTATGTATTTCTGTAGCTAGCCGTATTCCAGATGCAAGATTACATTTGTTTGAACGTTTTAAAATTACGGAAAAGCCGACAACAAAATTTTCAGTCTTGCCACTCAACAAAATACATATAACTTGTTTTGTAGTACAAAAACAAATCATGGCTTACATTACTGTTTCATAATTTGAAACGGATAATACATTCATTAGACTTTGATAACCAACACTTCTTTTAATTTAGTTTACTGATGCAAAAAACAAAACGAGAAGATTTTTCGAAAGAAATATGCTTGCGGTAAAAACCTGTACATGTTTATTATCATTACTAATATGCATATTCACAAACACGATCAATTTATCGTGCAATTCCTTATGCATTTTATAATAATGAAACTAAACAGTAACATGCATTTAACTTTTTCTTTCTCATTGTATGAACCAGATACGATAATGAAAATGAAAACCATCATGCAAACTATAACAAACTTCAAAAAGAAAAAGAAACTCTTTAGAAATCAAATTCGTGTCATCCACTTCAAATGATTTATTAATAAACAGTGTAAATTATTTTATTAGAATGCCTCTCGATGCTTTACACTTTTTTAACGGTAATTTATAAGTTAGAGGAAGGAGGGATTCTTCATATATAAAAGAAAATAATTAAACGTTACGAGTCAGTTATTAGTTTTATTACGAAAGGTAACTAACATTCATTAAGCTTATTAAGTGCCACACAAAAAATAGTTCTAATTAGTAGTGTTAAGTGGTTCATAAATCTTTAAATTCTTTTTGTGCTTTTCAAGCAAACACCTAGTGCGAAATTGTTGAAATGTCTTAATCAAAGTTCGAAATTTTCAAAAAATTATTTAAAACGGACTTCGCGTCGTTAAAAAGATCTCCCTATAGGTGGCTAGTGTTGTTAAAGTGTTAATTATCTTTCCATTTCTGTTTAATTGCAAATTCATTTTGTGTCAGTTACTTCAATATTATGAAATTGTTTTAGGCTTCACCATCTTAAATAAACCCCAAAATGTGCGACGACGATTTAGCCGCGTTGGTTGTAGACAACGGATCCGGCATGTGCAAGGCTGGATTTGCTGGCGATGATGCCCCACGAGCGGTTTTCCCCAGCATCGTCGGTCGCCCTCGCTATCAAGTAATGCATCCAATACCTTGTAGTTGTCTTCAAATTTCAAAGTTACAACTTTTTTAGGGAATCATGGTAGGAATGGGTCAAAAAGATTCTTATGTAGGAGACGAAGCTCAAAGTAAAAGAGGTGTTCTAACTGTAAAATATCCAATCGAACATGGTATCATAAGCAATTGGGACGATATGGAAAAAATCTGGCATCATACCTTTTATAATGAATTACGCGTGGCTCCTGAAGAACACCCCGTTTTACTAACCGAGGCTCCATTGAATCCAAAAATTAACAGAGAAAAAATGACCCAGATTATGTTTGAAACGTTTAGTACGCCTGCAATGTATGTGGCAATTCAAGCTGTTTTATCCTTGTATGCTAGTGGAAGAACAACTGGAATTGTTATGGATTCCGGCGATGGGGTTTCTCATACTGTACCTATTTATGAAGGTATAGATCGTATTATACCACCTAGGGGGTACATGCTTTTACAATCGAGTTTATTTTTCTTTCAGGTTACGCTCTACCTCACGCTATTCTTCGTATGGACTTAGCTGGACGTGATCTTACCGATTACCTAATGAAAATATTAACGGAGCGAGGATACAGTTTCACTACAACAGCCGAAAGGGAAATAATTCGCGATTTAAAAGAAAAAATCTGTTACGTAGCCGTCGATTTTGAACAAGAACTTGCTTTAGCAGCTAGCAGTAATTCTATTGAGAAATCTTACGAATTACCGGACGGCCAGATTATTACCATAGGCAATGAAAGATTCCGTTGTCCCGAAGCAATGTTCCAGCCATCGTTCTTAGGGATGGAAACTTCCGGTATACACGAAACAACATACAATTCCATCATGAAATGCGACGTAGACATTCGTAAAGACTTGTACGCTAACACGGTACTTTCTGGCGGAAGCACCATGTTCCCTGGCATAGCAGACCGTATCCAGAAAGAAATTTCCGCTTTAGCACCGTCGACAATGAAGATTAAAATTATAGCGCCACCGGAAAGGAAGTATTCCGTTTGGATCGGAGGCAGTATCTTGGCTAGTTTAACGACTTTCCAACAGATGTGGATCTCAAAACAAGAATATGATGAATGCGGACCCGTTATTGTACATCGTAAATGTTTTTAGATTTTTCATTAACATTCTCTTAATTGTTATTCATTGTTATTATTATTTATATTGCGCGTAATATGTTGTTTTCGTTGTTTTGATTATTAATTTTATTAATCAAATTCAGTGAACTTTTTGCTGTAATTTCATGTTTATACTTGTAATAAAAATCATGTTGAAATAAAAGAGTTCCACTTTTAATACATTCTAGACAGAAAGAGAGAGAGACAGGGTTTGTACAAACTTTAAAATAATATCTTGCTTGAAAGTTAATGAAAATAATTTCTATAAAATAAATTAAATGTAAGACACTGAAGACAGCACTGTTTACATTAAGGAACTCGAGCTTTTTCAGCACGAGAATAACTGCTAATGCAATCAAGTGACCTATAGAAATAAAATAAAGTGTGTATGATTCGTATGATCCATCTATTCAGATATCTAGATTGTCATTTTTGTTTCTGCTTTTGACAATAATCTGTCAAACTGCAATTTATTGGTTAATCGTTACAAATTAAGAGGCTTTTTTGGTGATGAATACTATTATTTTGAAATATATGTATACGAATTTCAAGACACATAACCTCGTTTTCAGACATGGAATATTTCAAAATATTCCGTCGCAAAACAATGTTTACGGTTACATCTAAAAAAGGTTAAGTTAGCTGTCAATTGGTTATTTAATAATGCATTATTTCTTATTAGGAAATTTCATTTTTTCTTGTTGATATGAATGAATAATAATTTAAACGTAATGTCATTTAAAATTATGGGTAGTTTTATAAGCTTCTAATTCCACTATGTTCTCAATACTATTTTTATTTTATTAAAGGGTCACATTTATTTCCTCTTACATCGTAGACGCACAGCTTTCTGGAATATAATTGTTAAATATTACATAACCTAAAATCATTTAGCACCGCTTTGTAACTAAATTCCAAGTACACTCTGAAGAAAAGTCACATTAAACGAGTGTAGTCAAGAAATATTCAGAAATCTTGACACTGGCAGTTGCTTGCTGTACCTAATGCGTCTCCATTTGTTGACGCGTAATTTTTATGTGAATTTTCAAACGTCTTGAGACAGTTCCTGCAATTTAGCTTGAATGACACTGGTGTGTGTTTAGTATTGTTTGATAATATTTATTTGTAACTTATTGCCACATTATTACTTAGAAATGTATCAGGCAGAGAATGCAGTGTGAACCATCAAAATCGACGCGAATGTATGTCGCCATAGGCGTATCACAAACAAAACAAGACAGAAGAGCAAATTGCAAACACATGTGCAACCAGACGAACGTCAATTCTATGCCTAGCACACCCCGATTTGCAAAATGAACTCGACCAAACAGTTTTGTGCTGCTGCGCTGATGAGTCACACTGCCTTCTCTATCTGATACTTTGTGGAGTAGGTAGTTCTCAGAGATCCTAGGAAAATGTAGTTGCTAGCCTCGTATGCGCCTTGGGATGGGAAAAAAAGGCTACAATATTTTTTTCGAAAATGCAAAAAACTGAAAACTATGCAAATGCGACCCCGGCATGGATACCGTTTAAACTAGAAAGACGAAGATTCTGCTGTTAATGTACTTTAGTGGCCTATACGTGATTCTGTAAGCAATTCCGAATCTTTCCAAAAAGAACCTCAAAACCTAGGGGGAGGTGCTCTTTCCTTCCCATCCTTTCTAGCGCCATTATTTTCGGATAATTAATGCAGAGATACGATATGTGTTGAAGTGCCATTCATTGAGATTTAAACATTTATATGTTGGCAACAAAAAGAAAGTAATACTAGGTGGCACTACCTCACTTCCTCCCATATACCTATATATATATATATATATAAAACTGTAAAAACAAAATTATCTCTCTCTTTGCTTCTACACTGTATTGCAACAAGATAATATTTTATGTATTTTGTATCCACGTTTTACAGTAAAATATAACTGCGATCATATTAAATTAACAATATGTAGCTCTCCCAAGCTTTTGTCTGATAAACTTGAGATGAAAGGAAACTTTGAAATCTCTTGTGAATTCATTATTTTTGGCTTTTCGTCATTCGTTCTAAAACGGTACGTTCTATCGTCACCGAACACTAACCACCGTAAAGAGAAGGTAAAGATACGTAAAAAGTGTAGTATGCCCTTTTCTCGAAAAAGCACTTACTGTATACAGCGTTCACAATGTTTCTGGGTCGTATATGGCTGTGGAAGAATGACAGTTTGAGTATTGTAAACCGGGCTGTTTATCTATTAACTCGGCTAGTAAAATCCTATTGACGCTTAATGTGCTTTAGGGTTATGATTTTATGACAGTTTAACCTCACGCTGTTGTCTTTTTTTTTGCAACTCTGTAAATATAAGAAAAACTTGATTTCTTTTTAACAAAACAAAACTAATCGGTACTAAATGTTTATGCAAAATTTTTGATCGTGAAACAGTGCCAAATGTAGCCGCAGGTACGACAATTTTCAAAAAAAAAGAAAACACTTCAAATCTAACAAAATGAAAGCATGACCTGTTACGACCCAGAAACATCATGAACGCAGTATACCTGAAAATCAGATTTGATGGTATAATGCAGCAAAGTTGGTGGCCATGGTCGTGAAGCCAGGTGATTGATAGGGGCGTCGCAGAGACATCTCGTGCTCTCGAATATTTGATTCTTATGGTGAGGGTTATACCAAGAGTTATCGCAGGTATAGCACATATGTAAAGAGGTGATATGGGCCGACTGGCGATTTTTAGATACAAATACCTATCAAGACATTTTTGTTTATTTGTAAGAATGTAATATTTATAGTTGAAAACTTCCACTTTAATAATAAATTTATTGTCCTTAATTAGTACAGTTTATTTTCAACATAGATGTTAATCCTATAAACAAGTTTTTGAATACGTACCTGGATCTCTGTCATCATTATACAATCGTTTGCTTGTGGTTTGAAAATCTGCAAAAATACAGATGGTTTTGTTTACGGCAGGTGTACTACTTAATATTATTTACCTGGTGATATAATTTGCTTTATATGAAATGCAAAGAACACACTCGCATCCTTTTGGCACCTTCCTCCCAATTTTTTAAAATGTGCAAGGTGCAAGTCAACAAGCAAATAACAACGCGAATGCACACGCGAACACAACTAATAAATACAATAACTTAAGAACTAACACCAGAAAGCATTAAGAACGCCAAAGACTTTAATAAACACATACAAACAACATGAAAACAGACACCACAAAGTCAAAATGTCAATAGAGGTTATAAAAGGAAACGGACGATTGCGCACGTGACATAATTGTTGTTATTCTAACCTAACTTTAATCTAACTTATAAACCAACATCAAAGCAAAAAGTAACGTAGTGTTTTATTAAATTTCTAAACAAAACTTTACAATAAGCGCTGATTTACATTAGGACACTTTTGAACGCGCCTTTTAAGCCTATTAAAAACGTTTTGAAGACTTATTCAGTTCCACAAACTTTTCCGTTATTCGATTGGAAGTTCTTCCAAATTGTTCACGGGTGTTTTAAATATAGTTTTTCAGATAAGGCCGCACAAAAAAATCTATAACAGTCAAATCGCAGGAACATGGAAGGTATGGTATATGAGTATTCTTGCTTTTATATTAATCTATTGTCAAGAAACTTAAAAATTGAATTGTCTCATATGCGCCGTAACGCCATCCTTGTTGTAATTCATCAACTGTAGAAATTTCATTACGACATCTTTGTGCAGTAAGAGTGCCTTGGATAAATATAGGTCCTATCAACCTACAGTGACTCACACCTACCCAGACTCCTATTTTCTGTGGATGTAATGTAGATTCTCTGCTAATCACGTTTGCATATTTTATGAGGCGACACCCAGAAAGGTAGAACCAGGCTTTGTCAAAGAAGAAACTTCTATCTAACAAATCATGGTTTATAAACCATCAACGAAATTGTACTCTTTGTTACCAACCAGTTAATTTATAAGGATACATGTTTAAATCCTTTTTTAAAATTAATTGGCACATGCCATAAGCCATATTAGTGTGCTGGGAAATTCTTTGAACCGGAATCTAAGAAGTTTCAGTTACCCAATGTTATACTGGGAAGGCAAGGCTGGATGTTTTTCCTGAAAATTAGCCATGCACTCAGGGGTAGAATATTTCCACTTGCTGTTTATTTTTGTTCCAGTGTGAAAGTATTATTCTAAAAATCTTGCATGCCAACTTGCATGTGTCCAGATTAGTTTTAAATTATAGTAAATAGATATTTATTACTTATGAATTATCATTACATTGTTTTGCTTTCCTAATTGCAATTACTTTAAAAGAAAAGGCACAGGCAAGAAATAGTCAAAAAAAAAAGGTCCAATGGAAGAAAGAACAATAAAACACGTGCGTCTCTACAAATTCTATATTACAAAAACTTAGAACAAAACAATCAGACTTTTAGAGTTACAAAATATACACACAAGTACAAAAAATGGTACATTCATAATAATACACAATCTGATATCGAAAAATGTCAAGTTTATTTTTAAAAATTTTCTTTCTACGATCTGTGCTTTTAACTATTTTTAGAAAAGTATCCCAAAATATTTGTAAGATAAAAATATGGTTTTCATATTAAAAACTTTACAAATCATTCTCATTTATTATTATTCATATTAGTGTTTTGAAGAAAAAATGTGACTGCTAAATTTTTTCTTCCAACTACTATTATTTCTATATGGGGTTATATGATTCCTTTTTTAAAAAACGTCTTCTTGTAACTATTTTATAGCATCACATGCTGGTTTGCAGTTTAAAAACTGCTTTATTTTAATAAATCCCTAAAAACAAAATAATATCTCTACATCTAAAACTCTAAAAGAAGAAGAAAAAACAAGATGTAATCTATATACACTTATCATATCAATAGTTTCGAAACAGTTCTAAAAACTGTCCTTTAAAACACTTGGAACTAATATTTAATATGGCTTTAGTTTACTGGCATCGTAATGAATGGAAAAAAAGATTTGTAGTAAGAGATTTTTCTTATATTGCATCTCACACCAAAACAAAAACAAAAAAGATGTGTGTACGTGTGACACCTCTTCGAAAGTTTTGCAATTTTTAACACTGTTTTCCCTGAGTTTTATTAAAAGTATTATTAGTACTAGTTGACTATACACTATAATTACCCTAAATGCTACAAAAGAATTTTACAATTGTATGTAAACGTTAATTTTTTTCTTTAATTCAACTTCTAAAGCAATACTCTTAAGTTTTTTTAACTCTACTACTGTACATAATTCTTTCCTTTTACATTTTTTACTTTTTATACAATATTAAAATCTCAGCACATTTCAACAGGATTTATAAATAAATCGAACTGAAAACTAGACTAAATTGATGAATAAAACAATTCATATTAATTCAAAGTTGAAGAAAGATGTACATATAGAATTGAGTTGTATAATATCCAAAATATAATTAAAACCAATTCTTTCTAAGTTATAAATCCTGTTAATAACTAACTATTCAGCAAAGTGTACATATGTATAGTATATAAAAAGTGCAATATTCTATGCACAATAATAGAAGCAGAAAAGAATAATGATAAGCTAGACAATGATAATAAAATGTACAAGGAATTTATAAATCCACAAATAATTGAGAATATAAATCAATAAGCACAATAAAATTATTTATAAAATGTGTGTGTATATATGCAAAATCAAAATGTTTGTTAAACTTTAACTGAGAACAAAAATTAACTAAATATTTGCTAAAACTGGTTTTTTTACATATTAATCTATAATTAAGTATGTTTATTGCTTTCACCTTAGAATAAATGTAAAGTTGTTACATCACCAATAATTACTAGAAACTTTAACAAAAGAAATAATGGAGTGCAAAATTGTACTGCAATTTATTATTTTGTGACTAGAAAACCTGTTGACTTATTGTTGTAATCGAGCCATAATATGTAGCTATGTAATTTTATCGTTGTGTAATTAGGAAACTGTAATAAATACTTAAAAATGTTCAATGATCTACCATACATACAGACCTGCAGATGTAATTCATTCATCCAAGTTATTTATTACCGACTTTACTATTAAGTTGACACTCTTCTATTCAGATAAATTTGTTAAGGAGGTTGGCTAGCTACATAATAACAGAAATTACTTGACAAGACACATTTTCTTAAATATCCTAAAGCAATAAAAATTACTTGAGACATAATCATTGTCAAGATTTCAGAATATTTCTGGACTGTACCCATTTGCAGAGTGTTCCTGGAATTTAGTTACAAAAAGTTACTAAATGGTTTTAGGTTATGTAGCACTCGACAATTAAATTTCAGAAAGTTGTGCATTTATGATTTTAAGAGAGAATAAATAAATAATCTACGACTTTTTAACAAAATAAGAATTTTAAATAAATATAATTAAAAACTTGTAAAACTTTCATAATTAACCTCAACAATGAAAAATAAAATTCCCTAACAATAAGAATTGATGCCTGTCAAATTGACAGTTGGTTGCTGAAGTGAACAAAGTTTGTATATTATTTTCTCTTATTTAGTAATATTGTGTTGGTAAAAATATCCATAGATGGTAATGGTTTTCATACAGTTAGATCAAAATTAAAATAAGTCAAAATAGGTTATAGATTTGACATTTAACTTAATCTTACAACTTCACAAATGATATTGACGCTAGTAATAACCAAAGTTAAAAACAAACCGATGATCTGTGCTGTTGAAGTTTCTTAGTGGCAGTATAATCACCTATAAAAAAACATTACAATTGGTAACGCTTGCAAATTCCCATGTAAAAATGTTGGCGTTCCGATTCCCTTCCCCTCAAGCCAACCTCCTTAAGTCCAATTTAAGTAAAAACAGTAAAAAATAATGTCAGATCATCGTTTGTGAAAATGAAGTGTTCAACTTACCAACTGTTACAATACGTACAATCTCTGTCAATAAAAAAGGCATTAAAGTTACAATGAAATGAAGAAAGTGAGGTTATGAACTTTTATCCATTTTAACCGTGTCCATTGAGTTAAGTTACAATTATAAATAACTAAAATATAAAACAACATAAAGAAAATATTAATAACATAAGAATAAATATTAAATTCTTCAAAGATTCTCTCACACTTTTTAGAAATGCCACTAGAATGCTAATCTTCACCAAATAATGGCCATTGCATGTTTTACATAATAATTCTCTCTTCAATCCTAACATTAACTGGTTAATAAGCACATTTTATCAAGCAACTTCATGTACTAAATTGACTATGTTGACTCCAATTTGGTATTTTTGGTGCAAAAAGTGTTTAGTCCATTTGGCTTTAGTAATATCTATACCAGTGCATTTTAGAGTCAATTCTGCAAACTTGGTGCTTGAAAGAGTTTGAGAAGTGAGCATGTGCAAATGTAAAAGATTCAAAGATCCACAGTCCATAAATAATAATAGCATGTTTTGAAAGGTAGGTCATCCCATTAGTAGCATTTCTTATCAAATGAAAAGTAGGGTTAGATTAATGCAAGCAACGTTATTTTTATTATTTTATAACAATTTATTTTAGAAATCAAGAAATTCTTAAAAATTGATTGTTGTAATGGTAATTTTGAACGTGATTTCGAACATGTTTTGGGAATGCGTATTTTTGGATATTAGCCAACATTTGTGATCAAATCACAAGCAATGCATGCATTGCAATAGCTGCATGTACAAGACTGGTGGGAGTCAGAAACCTAAACATCCTACTTTGCTTGTTTAAATATATTATAGGAACTCTAGTGATTGTCAGAAAATGGGAGACATCTAGCATCAAAATTGAAAATATCAAGTGAGATTCACAATTGACGTTTACAAATATGGTAACGCAAACGTTAATAAAAATCAAAACACTGTAAAAGAGACTTGTTATGAACTTATGCACCATCAGTCATAAGCTGTCCCTATTATATGTAACCTTTGTATAACATTTTCAAAAGTATCTCTACTCATTCCAAAGTGCAGCATAAAACGCTTATTATTTGAGCAAGAAAAGCATTTTTTTAAATTAGTTCAGTTGAAACAATAGTTCTTAAAATGCATTTATTTATGCCCGGTTTCTGAAAGCAATTTATCTAACCGATAAAGTTATGCATTCTATAAATTGCCAAAAGTTGTTTCTTAAATGCTATATTGTATTTATGGGACCAATATCATCTTCACAAGTTATCGTAATTGGTTATGTGTTTTTTCCATTGTGATCAGTGCTAAAACTGTTTTTTTTATAAATTGAGGTTGTTATTTAACCAGTTTTCTTTTAAATTCTTCTAGTAATTATAATTAGCATATAAATCTAATTTCATTAAAATAATATGTAAAATAATGAAAAAATTTTTTGTAAGCTTGTAATTTGCATTGATCGATTTGAAGAAAAGTTTACAATTAGATATCATCAATTTACTATTTTAATTTTACACTAAAACTTGAAATATATTCTGCGTGATGTTTTCCAGAAACATAAATTAGATAAAATACAACTAACACAAGTGGTTGCAGTCGCAACTGCTGTAAGTTCATTATAATAGATAACGTTAACCTATATTAGTTTTGTTCACTGCAATGTTAATAATTTGGAAGTCTGATAGTGTTCCAGTTAAGGGAATAGCCAAATACAGAACCTTCTTCTTATCCTTCTAGAAAAGTGTAAGAGAATCTTTTTCGGTGGTACTTTTATATTTAATAATGTTGGTAAGAATTATGTGCTATATTTAAAATTGAATCAATGAATTTCTAGTTAACAAAAATAAAAACAAATTATTAAAAAAATGAAAAAATGATAAGTTGATATAATCTTGACATATAAAGTTAAGTTACAGGAAAAAAGATTATGAATGTGATAATATCTATTTCACGTAAAGAGATACATGCATCACTCGTGTGATCCAAATGCTTCAAATCAATAAATGGCCCAACTAAAAACTTTCTACACATCCTATTTTAGTGGCTGTAGATTGACGGACAAACAATAACTGAAAACAATTTTTAAAAAGTACATAAAATTCATTTTAGAAGTAACTTATTAATCTTACTACTTACTTTAAAACTAATGAATGGAAAATTGTTTAATTATAATTCTTCAAAGAACTGTTTTTGTTGTTTAAATGTAAACAAATGTCAAGTTGAAAATTCAAATACACACGTTTGACATTTTCAAAACACCTCCAATTTATGTGCAATCATGTCTACTGTTTCTAGTGTTATCCTTGTCATGCACCTTCTACTTAAATGGAAGGCTAACGGTTCAATATAACTGACTGGCAAAAAAACCGGCTGCTCTGAATAATTTCGCAAAACCACTTTGAAAATTATTAATTTCAATGCCACGGCAGTTGAATGATGTAATTCAAGCTCGAGAAGGACATACACACTACTAATAATTATCAGGAGGTCCATTATAAACAGCACATTTATTGTTTTTAATTAAAAAGTATCGTATTTACTGTTTTTGCTACTGCTTAAATTAAATTTAATTCTGTAATTTGTCTCTTTTTTTTAGCTAATCTGTACATCCTGTGTCAATAGTGAATGGTTCTTAAATCAAATAACAATCACTGATTAAAATAATAATTGTTAGTGGTTTTGGAAATATTTCAGGGTGGCCGGTTTTTTTTGCCGGTCAGTTTATATCTCTTTTTTCAACATACATTTCAAATAGGTGTTTGTTGTCTTTGATTTAAAATAAATCTGTGACGCATGTATCTCTACATGAAATAGATATTAATAACATTTTTATTATACTCCGTTCAAATGCTTTAAAACCTAAATCCAAAATCTAGCACCCATGTTAAGTTGTGTAATAATCGGCAGTTTTTTTTATATTGTTAGGCCCGATCTTTTCACCTCCTAATAACTTTATCTGGAACATAGTAGCTATGGATACAATTGTACTAACAATGATTACCATGGTATTTATTCAGCAAATAAATTTATTGAGAGGTGAAAAGACCGGGCCTAAGTCATACATATTATTTGACAGTTATCATTTTGAGGTTAATATTTGTCAGTAATAACATTAATATTGGTATTGAAATAATTTAGTAATGGAAAATTTTAAAGAAAAGGTTTATCTTTGTCATAAATTTCTAAGGTTCGTGTGTGTGTGTGTGAACCTGCAAGTTATGTAGTTATTGCGTTTTCTATTCATAAAAATTTATGATAATCTTTTAGAAATTGCAGTTGTTCTTCAACAATTCTTGCATTTTAAATGTATTTTCTGTATAAAAATTAGTTGTTTCTTTAAATTATATAATGTAAGTACATCTTTTAATGTTGATAAGTTAATATGTAAAAAAAAGAATAGTAATTCAAGATGTAAAATTATAAATTGAGGTTATGTACTTGTTTTTGTAATATTAAAAATAAATATTTAGAATATCCTGACTGCTTGTCACGGAAACTATAAGTATTGCCCAAAGTTCATAAAAGTGCAACTTTTTGAAACTTAATTGTCAAATGCTACTTAACCTTAAACCATTCAGTAACTTTTTGTAACCAAATTTAGGTACACTTGGAAAAAACGTCACATTAAATAGGTACAACAATCAAGAAATATACAGAAATTTTGACACTGACAGTTTCTTGCTGTAATGAGTAGGTTATAGCATTATAATATTTTTAAAATAAGTAAATTTACATAGTTTTACGATATTTCTAGGTTTGTGAATTACATTTTTCTTTTTAGTTTGCCCATTTCGGTAAAAGCTTTTTTCGAGAAAATCAATAGATTGTGATGATGTTTCCTAGTGATGTTAGGTTTTTTTTTACCATAGTAAGAAATACTAAATATGCTAAAAAAAAAAGGCTAAGTAAAATATGCATTTTTAACTGGCTAAAAATAAATTTGAAATTCTTGCTAGAAAATGTAAGTTAAGGTTTGTTCTTTTACTTCACACTAGTGTACACTGCATTGTGTTCGAAAATTACAGTCTGAAGGTGGCAGCTACACTGCTCGATGTTCATAAAACTAGAGTCTAGTCTCATCTAGAACTGCATCGCAATAAACTACACTACACTCGGATATACTTTTTCATGTTGCCACTGATCCTACACTACACTAAATCATCTTAAAACTAGTGTACACTTGTTGTGTATAGTAAACGAACATACAGTTAGTTATTTATTTTTTGAAGATCTTCTAATCTTAGCTTTCTCGAATTGTTTCAAATAAATTGAAGTCTCTGTTGTTAAATATAAATGTGAACCCTATTCATTATAGCAAACAATTGTCAGTGTCACGATTTCTGAATATTTCTTGAGCACGAGTTTTTTTGGGATACCTGAAATTTAGTTACAAAAAGTTACTAAATGGTTTTAGGTTATGTAGAATTTGACAATTAAATTTCAGAAAGTTGTGCATTTATGATTTACAAGGAAATAATGTTACCTTTTAATAAAATAAAAATTTTAAATATAGTATTGAGAAAATTATTATAAAGCTCTTAAGTTCGGTTGCACAAAAATAATTTGATCATTAGTCAAGTTGATCAATTGATCAAGCATTTAACAAAACTTTGTGCAAGCTGGCCTTATAATTTTAAATAACATGATATTTAAATCATTTATTCATGTCAACTTGACAGTTGCTTGCTAAAATAAACATCGAATCTTGTTTTGTTTCCTTGGTTACCAAGAAAATATATTGCACAATATTACGCAATATTGCATTTATACGTTTTTTGTGTTAATGGTAAGTTACTTTTTAAAAAATATTTTTCTAATTTGTAAAAGTAGTTCTGGGCGTTTTTTTGTAGATAAAAAATAGCGGAATTGAAGGCTTATAAAATTACTCATGACATTTAAATTATTAGTTCATCTTAACAAGAAGAAATGAAATTTCCTAAGAATTGATGCGTGTAGTACCAACCGTCAACTAATTGACAGTTGCTTGCTAAACTGAACAAAGTTTAAGCTCGAAATATTGTACAGTACAAATAATCATTTGCTAATGTCTTTTAGAAATAAACATGAGCAAAAGAGAAAGTATTACAGAAGTAAATTTATCTCCGTCGAGTTCTAATATATAGATTCGAGGTCTGCACAGGCCGGGTTTTCTAGTCGGGCTTTTTGGACTTCTCCGCGTTTTGGGCTTTACTGTTGAAAAATAATCAATTACTTCAATTATCACAATTATCCAATTATTCAATTTATCAATGAACCAATTAACCCATTACTGGTCTTTTAAAAGGCATTTAAATTACAGGATGTTTTGTCATAGTTTGTCATGGAAAAAAACAGATACAAGTGAAATTTGTATTTCTTGAAATTTCATAAAGTATTTACGCATGTTTTTAAGGCTTGTTTTTCCTAATTGTGAGCATGAATGAGTGGGGGTAAGTTTTTTTATGTAACTGAAAATAAAGATTTTTATATTGCATGATATTTAGATGCTTTTAACTTATAAAAATATTATAATCTTTGCTAGTGGATATTACAGGTTATTTTTACCTGCATAGTGTCATAAAACACGCTGTCCTTTTTAAAAGGACGGTAGTAAAATATATGTTTTCTACTATGTTTTTTTATTTTAGAAGACCGTTAAAACTGCACAAGCTATTAGAGGAACTAGAAAACCCTGATAGCATATCTACTCCTCCTGATGGACATTGAAATCAGGATATAACATTAGCTCATGTAAATTTTGCTACTGTACAAATGCTGGAAAATAACAGAAATGAATATGACTCTGACGATGATATACTATTAGCACAACTTTTTCCTAGAGCAACCCTCCTGTCCAGTGTTGTGATGTATCTAGGTACAAGTATCTAGATACTTTTAAAGTCTAGATACTTACTTAGATACTTTTAAAATTTTGTAACTGTATCGGTATCTAGGTACATTTTTTTAGGATCTAAGTATCTAAAACGTTCAGGTACTTTTTAAGATACCTACTTCTTTGTTTGTTTTCTTTCACTTTTCAAATATATTACTTTGTAACTTTTCAATAGAATCTCTCCAGGCTGCCTTCTTACACCCTGAAGAAACAGAATGTCCGATAATACATTTGAAATGCATTTAATGTTAAAAAAAGACAAAATCTATTTGAAATAGTATATTTATGTTGTAACAAAAATAATAATAATAATTAAATATTTTGGTAAATATTCGAAATTGTTTGGATTAATGTTTAATTCCTTCCAAATTATTTGGTACTATCCTTGACAAAAGGACGCAGGTAATTAACCTAAAATTATTAAAAGAATTGTCCAAGGCTTTTTGTTGATAAAAGTATCTAGATCCTTAAACACTAGGATCTGCACCTGTATCTAGGTACTTTCAAAAATTTGTAACTGTATCTGGATCTAGATACGTTTTTCAGAATGGATCTGTATCTGTATCTAGATACTGCAAAACAAGTATCTGTCACAACACTGCTCCTGTCCAATAGGTCACATCCATCTTCAACAAAAAAGGTCCAAAAGATGCATTGGATTCTGAAATATATTACACAACAATCTGGTGAATGGAATACATCTTTTGGGCCCCTTCAAAAACTAACTCCTATGCAATTATTTGAATGCTTTTTTCTGATACTGAAGTAATAAATATGATAGCCGCCACGTTTTTCAGCAGATATGCTTTGTAAAAAACTTAGAAGCTTTTTAGGTGTGCTGGTTTTAAGTGGCTATGTAATTCTTTGTAAGAGATACATGTATTGGGAAAACAGGAAGGACTCCCACAATGATGTGATACTAAAGCCATATCTAGAGATAGGTTCTTGCATATTATGAAAATACTCCATGTTTGCAATAACACTAATCTTGATAAATTGAACAAGTATGCCAAGCTTCGCCCATTATTTACACTCCTAAATAAGAAATTTCTAGACTTTACACTACTACAGCAACAATACAGCATCGATGAGGCAATGGTGCTATACTTTGGAAGGCATTGCTGCAAACAATTTATTAAAGGCAAGCCCATAAGATGGGGCTACAAATTGTGGTTGTGAGCTCTTCGATTTGGATATATTGTATGATTTTCTCCACATCAAGGTACATCAGGGTCAGTACCTAACATTTATAATGATTTTGAGTTAGGCTCAAGTGTAGTTCACCAATAATCAGATGTTCTAAGATCTAAATGAAATGATATTCAATTTCAGCTATTTTTTGACAACTTCTTCACCTCAATTCATTTATAACACAAGTTGAAAACAAGACATCTAAATGCTACAGGGACTGTATGTGAAAATTGTTCGCTGAAGTGTCTACTTTCTAATTCTTCTGTAATGAAAAAATCTAAGAGACATTTGAGTATCGACTTGATCAAGACACGAGTATCGTTCTATGACGATGGAATGATAACAGTGTGGTAACAATTGCCTCCAATTTCACTCCAGTTTTCCCCTGGGTTATGTCAAGCAGTAATCTCAAAAGGAAAGAAAATATATGAATATTGAACAGCCGAATATAATCAAGTCCTACAATAACTACATGGACAGAGGAAAGAAGTGATATTTTCCACTGTTTGCACAGTGCATATGGTCCTTCACAATGCTTGACAATTGCATTGGATTCAAGGAGGATAATGGATGAAGTAGAATTTTTTTGAACTACTGTGGAGGGTTCAGACTCCTATGCCCTACCCCATAAATATGCTACTGTGATGAGTTAAATAATTATGCCTATTGATATATTTTTAAAAGAGAAATAAACAGTAACGAATGCAGAAATGTCAATTAAAACAGAAAGAATTTTTTCTCGGTTACTGTATTCAAGTAAAATTACGTTTCTTGATTGAGCTGTGTTCTAAACTGTCAATGTGACAAATACTAAGTATTCCTTTAACCTTCAACAGACTGACCGATGTCCATTTGGATCCCAGGGCACAATTTTTTGAAATAACTTTTTTGATTTTAAATTTTATATATTGTGCGGTCACCTATCTTTTTTTGTGATTTTCTCCACCTGTTTAATATATTATTTTACGTACATGTTCGGTTTTTTTAAAATTTATACTGTTTTTCAACCTGGGGTCTGCCTAGACCCCAGTTCGTCTTTTACGGTATACAAAATGAGTCCTAATTATTTCCAATCAAGCAGGGAAGTTCCCCAGTAAAGTCTGTAGCTTCCTGTTCTTTATTTTACTAAATGTATTTCAAATGTGCAAAATGCACTCAGGTTTTGATAGTTGCTCCTACGGTATACTTCAAGATGGGTAACTGCTATATTTATGATGTTCCCGATTTTGAAAATAGGAAGTGGATGCAAGTGATATAAAAGAAGTCGATGTTGTGTCTGAAGTAGATCAAGAGGATGATGTATTGTCGCTAATCAGGAGACGTGTGCCGAGGTTGAAGACATTGCAGAATCCAGCAGTCACGCTAAAGGTTTTTTACAGTATTTGACAAAAGATGGAAGCAAATGGTCCAAAATACCAAAAGGTGTACGAGCTAAATTACCAAAAGCCAACATTAGAAAAACGGAACTCGGACTTACAGCTTATAGCTCAGGCATTTCAAGTATGGAAGATGCCATTTCTCAGTCCTTTTGTCTTTAATGTCTAGACAATTGATACCTCAAGTACGAGCAACAAATTGGTAGTATTCTGTTATGGGGTCTGACTGGACCCTGGTTCGACTGTTACGTAATTTTACGAAGCCCGTCCGTTGAAGGTTAATAGAGAAAAATCATCAACCAAGAGATAGCGCTAAATTTCGCCGAAACGGCGGAAAAAAGGGTGATCATCAGCTACAACCAATGTTGCCAGAGCTAGCCATAAATCTCCAAATCTGAAGATTTTTAACATTTATTACGGCTTCTGACAATATGTTTTACTGTTGTGGCAACAGTGTGATCACTTGATGATTACTCTTAAACTAATTTTTTTAATTTCCAATAGAGGTCGCAATGGTCGTGTTCCTCTCTTATATTGTTACCCTTCTTCGAGTTGGTACACCTGCGAAAACTGGTAATACTGTTATAGGCAGAAATGAACTAAATTAATTAACCTTGAATAATTAAGATGGCATATGTCAAAGTCAAGTTGAGGTTATGAAAAATACAAATATTGACAGAAAGCAAACAAAAAACAATTGAAAAAATTAATTTTGTTTTATCTGAATTACTTTCAATGTAAATTTTTAGTTTGCATGTCAACCTTTCTTTACCAACTTAAGTTTATTTAATTTACTACCAGCTTAAAAGCAATAGTCACAGTATTTAAATGAACGGCTACAGGAAAAAATAAACAAAACATCAATGTAGAGGCCTGCACGGGCTGGGTATTTTAGTTGGACTTTTATGCGGCTGGCCCCAAGGTCGTGTTTGGGTTATGTCTGGTCAACCAAACTCTTTGGCACTGTTGGGCCTATCGAGTCAGCTGGACTTTTCGGATTGTTATCTTTGTAGTGATCCAAAGCAGACAATTGTTGTACGGCACAGAACCGAGATCTTTTTATCTGATTAATCAATTATTGAAATTGATAATTGCCCAGCCCTAGTTCGGATCTCTTGGATTTAACATTTCAAAACATTGCATTTAGTAATTATAATGTATATTCCAAATTCCATTAAAATTTGTTTCTAAATAAAAAAATTATAAGCCTGTATCTATAAACTTGGTCACCCCATATATTCAATGTGATAAAAACAACCCAAGACTGAAAGTAAACAGTTGATTTAGATAATACATAAATAAATGTAAATTTAGTAGTTTACTTTCATTTACTCCCTATAGTACCTTTGTTTACCCACTGAAATGTACATAACCCAGTTTTCTAACCTAAAAAAATCAGAAAAACTTCTTGAAGTAGCATAAATACTTAAGCTCTGAATAGAAAACTTTTAACTGTTTGATATGAAATTATTCAGAACAAAAAACAATCCATACAATAAACTTAAAACGACACAAAATAAATATTTAGCTGGATTTCTAATCATCTAAAAAAGTTAAAAATGCTAAAAGTTTTTTAGCCACCTAATTGAAATCGCTGATGTTTTTTTTCTAAGGAATAGAAATGCAATTCACAAATCTAAAAATATTGTAAAATTATGTAAATTTACTTATTTTAAAAGATAATAATGCTAACCTTAGAAGCAGTTGTTGGTGTACGTCCTATCATCCTACATCAATGACTTGAATTATTCAAATCCACTGGTTCCTTGAGTCTTCATCCTTTATAAAACTAAAAGTAGCAAACTTCAGGCAATCTGGCACACAACAAGCAGTTAGGATATTCTAAAAGTTGGTTTTTAATAATATAAAATGATAAAAACAAGGTAGTACATAACCTAAATTTATAACTTTTATATCTTGATATACTATTTTCTTGCACATTCCTTTTTATTAACGTATCATCATTAAAAGATGTACTTATATTATATAATTTAAAGGAAACAACTAATTTTCAATGAAAAACACATTTAAAATTACTTCAAAATCAAAGTTTGTGGTTGTCCAAACAAAAAAAAAGTAATTTGTCTCATACCAACATAGGAAACCAAAAAGTCTTCTTGGTTAGTTTTAAATTATTTGAACAGAGTTGAGGTTATCTAACTGATCCCTTAAGACAGAAAAATCATTTTAATGTCACTGAATGCAGCTATTTACCAGTGGTTATTTAAGATAAAGTATAAAAATTGTGCTCAAGCTTGATTTTCAAACTAATTAATGATCTTTAATCACTGTCGCTTAATAATATACTACCAGACACTTTAATTTGCTTACACCTCTTTATGTTCATAAATTGATGTGTCCACACAGTATATTAGCAACCTTTAAATGATCTTATTTATGAAAATGTTGAAATTCCAAAGGAGTAATTTTTAATTTTGACTTTTCAAATTCAGAACCTTTTGAGATTGAAAAAAGAAAATCTAAACCATTTAATAAGAGCTATTTGATCTAAAAGCAGTGGTAGCTATTATTAACTAATATGCAACTAAAATTGATTCAAACCATAGGATCATAATGTTTAAAATACTGTGTGATCAATAAAAAAAAAAGATTAAGCAGGCAATAAAGTTTAACATTAGGTTGGTAATGATATGCCACTGCGTTATGAATCAACTGAAAATGCAGAAAAAAAAACATGTAGGTTATGTTGGTTTATTGCTTTTGTAGTGTAACAATTATAATAAATGTTCAAAGTGCTGGCTATCCACTTCAAGGCAACATACTACTCTTTATTTCATGTTTTCAAATGCATTTGCAAGTGTTCAAGGATTGTTAATAACATTACAGGTATTCACAATGGCTTCCATTAATAATTCTTCTAGATTATGAAGTAGATTTTTAAAAACAGTATCTTTTAGATGTGGAAACACAAAATTGTCTAATACAGTTAAATACGGAGACCTACAAGGGAAATTGATAATTCTGTCATTGTAAAATTCTTGCAAAAAATGCATTGTCTCACAAGTTTTATATGGTGTAGCATTGGGCGTGTTCAGAGCCCTAACTGTTTAGCTAAACGATAAACTATGTTTTGTTTGTGTTTACAGTCAACACTATGCTAGACACTGAACGCCACGTTGTCTCAACGGTATGTTTGAGCATTGATTGGCATACAATCAACGGTTTGAGGTTACTTATATTAAATTGTGTATTTTTAAAGTACACTACTGTTGTAACTTCTCTGCAAATAATAATGAATAATTTTATTTTAGACAATCTGTTATTTGTATTATAATTTCAGCAGAAATTAGGATGGTTTGAAACCAAGAAATTACAAATCAGGAAAACTTACAATTATTATCATTTCGTGGAATCAATCGATTGTTAACTATTCTGAAATTATTTAATAGTAAAACCTTTTTTGTTGCTAGGATTATATTATCATTAGGCATCTTGTTTATTTTGCATAAGGGTTAAATATGTAAATACAACCAATTTAAAATACTAGATTGAAGTTAGAACATTGGAAATATGCGTGCTCTTGACGATGTTCCTTGTTAGGTGGCGCTTGTGTTGCACAGTTTAGTTCAGTAAACATAAAAATTTTATGTTGAGTATGCTGACCAACTGTTAGAAGTAAACGAATCCGTTCAGTACTCTCAAACTTATAAACTGTTTAAACAGTTTAGTGCTCTGAATGCGCCCATTGTCTTGCTGAAAGATACCTGGAAGAAATCAGAAATAAATAATAATAACTTTATTTCAATGTTTTTTATAAACAATGTGATTGACAACTTTGTTTATAAACTGTCAAATTAAAATTTTGTTTTCAATTATGCCAACTGAAGAAATGTGCATTGCATGGCCTACTCAATTTTTTTTATTTACTGTCATTAATTGAGAGAATTTCTTAAGAATTTGATATTGCTCTAGACCACAATAGGTGGTATTGTGTGTCTAGCGTTATTAAATTACAAATTTTTATTTATTAGTCGAGTATTTTCCTCAATTTGTTAAATTTGTAATATTAATGTAACTTGCATAATCTATCAACTAAAAAACAGATACCCTGCATTTACCTCAAATTTGGATCACCAGGCACAATCCTAAAACTGTCATTATCATAGACTTTAATCATTCTTTACAATAACAACAGTATTTTCATTTCATTTTGTCTTTTTATGTTATGAACAAAATTAATATATATACAGTATGCCCTATTTATTTAGCTGCATGTAGGTAGGCAACACATTAGGCATGAGGTAAGGTTAGATAATTACTAAATATAATGAAATCCTTGTCAAAATGACAAGGAATGCACTACTATACCTACTAATAATTTTTAAATTTTTTTGTTTTTCTTTCAAAAATTGGAAACTACATTCGGTAATCACAAAGATATCCCTGATAATTATGCAAAGTGTGTTGCCTACCTACTTGTAACCACTGTATAAGACCACCACTGATTTTTAAATAGCTGTTTTTATACCGTTCACTTTAATATGATTCATAAGCTAATTTAAAGATTTAGATTTTCTGTAGATTTTTTCCTAGATTCTTATGCACTCCATACTTACATAAAAAATTATAAATACACTAGAAAAATGAACAATATGAACTAGATAAAATCGTCATCAGTACTCACAATCATCAATACAATTAGGGCACAATCTTTATAGATATACACAGTACATGCACAGCATTAAAAAAAAATGAACACAACCCGTTATTGTAAAGACGATATAAATCACAATTAACTCCATTAAAATATTCTATTTATAGAGACTTATCAAAATTAAATTAGCACCTTATAGAATATCTTATGGATAGAAATTTGATTTTACAATGTTTTATCTAGTCCAACGTTTGAACACACTTATTAAAAGTCCAAAAATAATAATAATAATAATAAATTATTAGAAAATGGCAGTGCAGAAAATTATGCAAAATTTCTAAAAGAAAAAGAAAACAATAAAACTAAACAAGCAACTTTATTTAAAACAAAAAAGAGAAATAACTTCTCTCTTTTTTTCTCCTTATGTAAAGTACTTACAAGCATAACAACGTTTGAAAATGTAAAACATTTAACTTATCGTCGGTTATGATTTGTCAGCGCAGATTAAGTAAACGAGTGATACTAAATGCTGGATGTTCATTTTCTCAGCTAGGTTTGGATGAAGGTTGATGATGTAAATCAGGTTCCCTCCTTATTACCACCTGGAACAACAATCGATATTATTAAGTTTATCATTATAGTTCATAAAGTAAGATAAACTCCCCCACTACACAAAAGCAAAAAAGAAATGATGAAATAAATGAAGCAATATGCAAAAGGGACAGCACATGGAGAGAAAAAAAATATGAGAGTAGACAGAAATACAGCAATCCAACACAAGCACAGAGAATGTAATACCTGTGTCTGTGCTGTGGAAGGTCCGGGTCCCTGATAAAGAGAGTAGGGCTGCGGCCGAGGAGCAGTGCGACCACTATCTCCTCCGCTTTGCCGCACATGCCCGCTATTAGGGTACCCTGTCGATCCTGCAGGTGAATGTCTACAATTTATAACAGAAAACAACTTAATTCAATTCCTAATTATTAATAATTTCAAATGTTTCAGCCTGAATAAATACTTTTAATCATTTAAAATCGGCACAAAGAATTTTCTTTTCTAGTTCTAAAGTGGTCAGTCTTACCTAACTGAGGAGCTTGATTGAGGAGGCTGATTACTAGCTGGGCTTCTGTGGTGGGGGTACGCTTGGGTTGATTCAGAGGGTAAACCATTTTCTACTGGCACTGAAGCATGCTGCTGAGAGGGCACTTGTGAATGGGTAGAATAGGCTGTGTTGTGTCTTGTGCGAGATCCATCACTATGGCCTGCCACTACAGCAGGATGAATGTTGTTAACTGGAAATGCCAAATAAAAAAGTAAATAACAACAGCTATTAAAATAAAGAAAAAGAAGATGAACAGATGGCAGTTTACGAGCAGAGTAGATTCTGCAAGTACTAGGTACTGAACCAGCTACATTATACAGTGCGAACGCTGGCTGTGGAATGTTTTACATAAAAAATTCTCTGTGCATCTGAGGCCAAAATCCTCGCATATGTCAACCTTATTTCCCAATGGGTCATCTATTCAAATGATTTTCATTTTTTCTTTACCCCCACCCTTACCCCTTATGACGTCATCAATTTTTTTAAAAAGGCAATCCCCATTTTTTCTTACAGATTCTGATTCTTTTAAGAATTCTGCATACAGCAAGCATAGAATTACGTCAGTGGTGTAACTACAAGCTGATTTATTCCAGAGCAATATGTAATAAATAACAAATGAAGCCAAACTGTTAGAAAAGATAATTCGGTTGACAAAATCAGGATCAATATTACATATTTCCATCATATTTATTATTATCACAAAACTGAAGCCTACGGTCCGGATCACTTTGTTTAGTTCTTGAACTTGTAGCCATCTGGCAATAGCTTTTAATATTGTTGTAACTTTCTTTCAATTTTTGAATCTGGCAACTCTTTCTTAAAAAAAAAAACAAAAAATGACGCTAACTGTCAATAGTTAATATTTTCTGACCATTTCAATTAACTGTGTTATGTTCCCAATATTAAAAGAAATGTAAAAAAACTTCATATAAGTGCTTATTGTTTTTGTTATATATTTGGATATTTCAAACACCGAGCCTGTTTTACAAAATAAATAAACGCAACCGTAACAAACTAAACTCACCTTGTATGGATGCCATTTATGATTTTTTAAACACTTAACAAGAGATGTTTGACTCTAAGGCAGGACTCTCACAGAATTATTTCTTGGGTGGTCTTCGATAGTCAAAATTTCAAACAAGCATATCTTTAAGTCGTTCTCTCACTACATTGATCGGTCGTAATTGGTCGTCATAGGTTGGCTTACGCCGGCCCATCGTTTTAAACATGTTTGAAATTTGACTCATCTTGACCTAAGAAGATAGTAGAATGAACGTAGAGTGCATGCACATCCGCATTGGAAAAAGAAATCATTTTTAAAAACAGCTTATGTTCTTTTATAACCGTATTAGACCCCTTTATTGCAATTATGTAATGTTAAGGATTTCCGTAAATAAAACACATAATATAGTTTTAAAGCTGGGCTACCCTTGGTATTGTTTTACTCGGAGCAGGTAGGCGATCTAGAGGACGTAAACAGACCCCAGGCGATTTGTTGACCATTCGAAGAGGGCTAACAAGCGTGAAGTCTTGAATTGTTACAGCTGAAGCTGAATGCGAATATTCATTTTCTTGCTATTATGATTATGATGATGATGACTATTATTGTTTATGTATTACTTTATAAACAATGCCAGAATCATGACCAGAATTAAACACTTTCTGAGGTTCATGTGAGGTTATTTAATTACAGGAAAATAGCGGCAAATTCAAAATTTCGTTTGTCCTATAAGAACCCTAGTGAGAGAGGTTGTAGAACTCCTTCGATAAGTTCTAATCATCCTGTTTCGGCCAGTGGTTAATAGTTATCTATCGAAGGTCTATGAGAGTCCTGCCTAATAAGCAGCCAGCGCCCGAGTAGTGCTGTGAGGATTTTCTTGCATTTCCAACAGAATATTTAATTTCACATTTAGGTGTTGTCACAGATCACACCTAACATGCCCCCTTTCAGAAAACTTTCTTTTATGCTTATTGTAGAGCGTGTTATGGGAGTCTGATCGGGATATGTCACGTTGAATAAATTGCAGACTTCTTGAGTGCGTTGCTTATCTCTGTATCACCTCATAATCAAAATTTCTATTTTTTGTTTTTCGGTTAAGTAATGCACCATTTTACATTAAATTAATAGATAACAATAACAACATACAACGATAAAAGGATAGAAAATTGAGTACTGTCAGCAAATTGTCAACTACAAAATTCATTGTTTTATAATATTTGTCAACTGTTTATTAACTTACTTTGATGATTATTGTGTATCAGTATTCTTTTGATCAGTCAAAATTCCATTACAACAACTAATAACTAGATAACACAAAAGTTATTGGACTATACAATTGCATCCCCCCCCCCAATATTGTGTTCCTAGTTATGCTACTGACATAATTGTATGCTTGCCATATACAGAATTTTTAAGACGTCACCGGGGATAAGGGTGGGGGTAAAGAAAAAATGATTCAAATAGATGCCCCATTGGAAAATAAGATTGATGTAACTGAGGATTTTTTTCATATGTGGTAGCAGTATTTAAATTTGAATATCCCGCCTGGCGGTAGGAGGGGTGAAAAAAGACGCGGAAAATAAAAGAGTAATAAGAGTAATATTCAAGGTATTGTTTTATGTTAGTTATGTTCGGTTGTTATGTACAAGAAGAGAAGTGAAGTTTTTTTTTAAATAAATAGTTTTGCATTTATGTGTATGTGTATATTTTATGCTTACAAATAAAAACGTTAAAACTTTAAAAGTTTTACTACACATAAAATATTATATATCAAATGTGTTCACAAATTCTATAAAAAATTTATCATGTAAAGCGGCACATATCACTGTTATAGAAATTGTAAGTCATGATCTGCTCACTCTACTCTGAATTTTATAATAAAAAAATGCACTGTAACATGATTTACCAGAGAAATATAGAATAAAATTCAATTGGTAAACAGTTATAGTAAATCAAATAAATCATATTTTTTATTTTTGTTCATGAGATTGTAAAGTGAATATCTTTCAAGGTAATACTTTATCATAGGATTAATAGTTTAGGATCTACAGCACGGCAAATGTAAATTGGTGATAACGTGCTTGCAGTTAAACTCATTTCCACATTGTCAATGAGACAGAGGGAAACCAAAGGCCACAACGCCCTAACACCGAAGAAATTAAAAGCTTCAAAAAAGGAAATATACAGTGTGCTGATTAAGTATGGAACAAATTCAGTAACTCAAAAAGTATTAATATTTCGAAAAAAAAAACAAAAAGGGGTGTAACGATTTAAATTGTTGGGAATCTTTTAATATTATGCACAAATCAATGACATCATAATTATTTGACCAATGACGTCATCGATATTTTTTTAAATGGCAACCCCAAAATATTTTTGCAGATTATTATTCGCCATTGAATTCTGTGTACAATAATCTTCATATTTTTTAAATTTGTTCACGCTTTTCGAAGATATTAATTTTTTTGTTTAGAAAATTTAAAACATTCTAAATGATATTTCAATTCTTTAAATCTAGTATGCTTGATTTAAATTAAATTAAAAAATCAAGTTTGCGTTTGTCTATTGCAGCCGATCATTATCAGTATTTCTATTCTCTCCTTCTCCGTTAAACGCAATGTCCTCGTTTGTTAAAAAATTCTGTATTGACAATAAATAATAATATCGAGATTCAAATAGTAAATGACAGAAATCTAATTAGATGACATAAGGTAAAATCAAGTTGATGTGTACTTGATTTTTTAATTTAATTCAAATCAAGTGTACTAGATTTAAATAAGTGAAATACCATTTAGAATGTTTTAAATTACTAAACAAAAAAAAAATAATATCTCTGAAAAGCGTGAGCAAATTTGAAAAATTTAAAGATCATTGTACACAGAATTCAATGGCGAATAATAAATAATCTGCAAAAATATTTTAGGGTTGCCATTTAAAAAAAATATCGATGACATCATTGGTCAAATAATTATGACGTCATTGATTTATGCATAATAAGATGCCTAACAATTTAAATCGTTATGCCCCATTTTGTTTTTTTTTCGAAATACTAATACTTTTTGAGTTATTGAATTTGTTCCATACTTAATCAGCACACTGTATAAATTGGTAGTCACTACCTTGAACACGAGAACTTTAAAAACAGAAGACAGGATAACAGGATTAGAATGTGTTATAAACAAATTGAAATGGGATGTAATAGGAATCGTAGAGGTGAGGAAAGATGATGAAGAAATTATAGAGAAAAATCAGGAAATGTATTTTATTATAAATGTGAAAAGAAAGAATGTGGTGGAGTTGGTTTTATAGTACATAGTAAACATAAAGAAAACATACAGAAATTTTACGGATACTCAGATAGAGCAGCAGCGATAACATTAAAAATAACAAAAAGAAGAAGAAATACAAACATTTTGACATGTTAGAATATGCAATAGAAATGGAAAAGACAAAATACTTATTGATAATATAGGTGATTTTAAGAGTAAAGTAGGAGAAAGGATAAAAGAAGATGGAATAATTATGGGAAAATTTGGATATGGTAAAAGAAATGAAAGAGGAAGAACATTAATAAGCTTCGCTATACAGCACAAACTTTATATTAGTAACATCTTTTTTAAAGCCAGAAAAGGTTAAAATGGATATGGAAAGCCCCAAATGGGACAAAAAATGAAATCGATTACATACTTACCAACAAATAATAAAATAATAAATAAAGCAGAAACAATAAATCACATAGAATTTAACACAGATCACAGAATGATATGAGTAACAATAAAAATAAACAAACAAATAGACAGAACACAAAGACTGCAAAAAAAAGGAAGGTAAAAGTTCAACAATCCTAAATACAAAGGAATATAGAAAGGCTCTTAATAATGAAATAAGTAAAGAAGGAGCAACAGAAAAATTAAAAGAAAAGGAAACACAAGAGCTACACGAAAAAATTGAACAAATAATAACAAATGCAGCAAAAACGGCACAACAAACACAGCAAGAAAAAGAAAAAAGGCTTTCAACAGGAACACAGAACTTAATCAAGGAAAGGGGAGAAGCAAAAAAGTTAACAACAACAGAAGGAAAAATAAAACAGCCTACTAAACAAAATTACAAAACGGGAGATTAGAAAAGATATAAGGAAATCAGAGCAAGAAAAAATTCTAGAGATATTACATGATAAAGGATCAATGAGGAAGATGCAAAAAGAAATATTTGCAAACAAGAAACGGATAACTGGTTTAAAGGATAAAAACGAAGTAAAAATGAGCAGATCAGAGATTGTAAATATAGCAATAAACTTTTATGAAGAACTATACTCTATCACAAAAATAAAAGAAACAAAAAAGCAAATAATGAGTAACATACAAATCAAGGATGATGAAGAAGAGGAATATTAATTCATTAGTAAAAGTAAAATAAGAAGAGCTATAAATAAATTAAAAAATTAAAAAATGAAAAAAAGGAAAGAAGGAAACATAATATTACTACATATAAAGAGTAGAATAGATTGCATAGGTAATTACAGACCCATCAGCTTACTACAGACTATACACCATTCACAATGTTTCTGGGTCATATATGGCTGTGGTAGAATGACAGTTTGAGTATTGTAAACTGGGCTGTTTATCTATTAACTCAGCTTGTAAAATCTTATCGACGCTTAATGTACTTTAAGGTTATGATTTTATGACAGTTTGACCTCATGCTGTTCCTTTTTTTTTGTAAATCTGTAAACCAATTATGCTAAAAGATTATTTCATGAAAACTTCTATTTATTTATATTTATAAATCAAAGTTTATGTTTTTATTTATAATCTTTAGCATTCTTCTTAATTGGCATTAAGAGACGCAAAATATAAAAAAATTTGATCTTTTTTTAACAAAGCAAAACTAATCGGTACTAAATACAGATGCAGGTACAGTAATTCTCAAGAAAAAAGGAAGCAACACTTCCAACCTAACAAAATGAAAGCATGGCCTGTTATGGCTCAGAAACATCGTCAATGTTGTATACCTACAAATTATTTACATCAATAATAAAAAGTAGAATTAAAAGAAAAATAGAAAACAATCAGCCTATAGAAAAAGCCAGATTTAGAAGTGGGTACTCCACAGTAGACCATCTATACGTAGTAAATCAAGTAACGGAAAGATTTCAGGAATATAACAAAGAAGTGCACACAGCATTCATATATTTTAAAAAAGCATTAGAACATCAAGACATCCTAGCTAAATACATAAGATTAATTAAGGAGATATACACAGAAGGAACGGCAAAAATAAATTAGACATAGAAGGTAGAAAATTTAAATTAGAAAGGAGAGTCAAGCAAGGGAACCTATTACCCTGACACTATTTACAGCAACATTACAAGTCTTTGCAAGAATGAAATGAACAAATATGGGTATAGTAATTGATCAAAAATGTCTAACTAACCTAAGATTTGCAGACGACGTAATATTATTTGCAGAAAGCAGAGAATCATTACATGAAATGATATTAGACTTAGAAGAAGAAAGTAAAAAAATGGGTTTAACTGTAAATTATGAAAAGACAAATCTTGTGTCAAATAGGAAAACAAGAAATTTAACAATAAATAATCAAAAACTGAAATACGTAAATGAAGTAATCTACCTAGGTCAAATTATATCATTTAAAGGAGATCACAACACAAAAAACAAGTTTGTCTCAAATTGAAGTTTTCAGGTATTTCTATTCGTGTGTAATTTCTCGGAAGTTTATCTCATACGATAAGGAAGTTATGAGCAATAATTGAAATGTATGTGACGTCAAAACGCAGACCGGTCACGAGAGATGCTCGATGTTTACATGCATTGCGTTCACATTTGCTGGTGTTTTTACAAGCAGTTTTAAGATTATGTTAAAACTTAATTTAAAAGTGCCTGCTTGTAGTATGTACAATTGTAGAAATGGTTCAAAGAATAAAAACAATTGAGAAAAGGGAATGTTTTTTATAAATTTCCGAACAGGAATCATTCCCCAAAACGATTTGCTATATGGCTAGAATGCTGCAAATGTCCATGGAATTTATCACGCAGTGAATTGTTTATATACGTACTACATAGCACCAAGTTTTGTTTAAAACATTTTCTGCAGTTAGCAATTCTTTCTTAAAACAGATTTTTATTTTTAAGCCGACATTATATATCTAGCCTACTGCATAGGTCTTTACTTACGAGTAAGATTAGTTCTGAAAATTGGGGGCACACGGATAACAAAAATCCTCATTTTTAACTTTTTCCACTGACTTTTTTTTAACACAAACCATGGTTTCTTCATCAGTCATCTACAATTCCTGCATTTACACCACTTAATCTGTCTTGTTCTTACTGTGGTGTTTAATATTCGTTATTTATTAGAATTACTATCACTTCTTCAAAATTCTCACGAACAGATTTATATTCATTTAAAAAAAAATACAAATAAATATTATTCTACAAACAACAAACAAATTTTAATTTGGACATTCGATTTAGGTTTATAAAGGTTTATTGGTTAAAATTGAAGATTTAAAATATATGGTTATGGTAATATGGTTTTGTTAAGGGTAGATCTACGCTAACAAATCTTTTCTTATTTACCAATTATGTTCTGCATACTATAGAATTGGGTCATAACGTTGATTGTATTTATACTGATCTTAATAAGGCATTTGACAGTCAATATTGAGCGCTTGATTTACAAATTAAGTAAATTAGGTTTACAAAACCCGTTGTTGTCGTGGATCTACTCTTACTTAAACATGCGAAAACAAAGAGTTGTCATTAATGATTCTACCTCCGAATGGTTTAACGTTACTTCCGGCGTACCGCAAGGATCCCATTTGGGACCAATTCTTTTTATTTTGTTTATTAACGATATAAATTATTCTATCAATTCCAGCAAATTTCTGCTATATGCTGATGATTTAAAACTTTTCATTCCTACTGATGCTGTTGGTTCAGATCATTTGTTACAAGCTGATTTGGATTGTTTGACTTCGTGGTGTAATGAAAACCATCTGGAATTAAATATTTCAAAATGCAAATTTTTACGATTTTCTAAAAAGTTATCACCTGGTGTTTGTACTTATTACATTAATAATATAGCAATAGAAAGTGTTACTTGCTTTAAGGATTTAGGTGTTATTATTGACGCATGTGTTAGTTATGATCAACATATTACAAATCTACTTGGCAGAGCCAATAGAATATTAAGATTTATTGTGCGTCAGTGTACTGATTTCACATATTTAAGAATTTTAATTATACTATATACATCTCAAGTTCCTTCACTTCTGGAGTATTGCACAACCATTTGGTGCCCATATTATATTACATTAGTAAATAGAATGGAAGCAACACAGAAACGATTTGTAAAATTTTTATGTTACAAGTACCGAATTGATTACTACGGTTACAGTTATAGTGATCTTTTACATTACTTTGACCTATCTTTATTGCATGTGCGCTGCAATTATTACGATTTATGTTTTTTTGTTTAAAGTATTTAATGGATTTGTTAATTGTTCTCAAATACTTCAATGTTTTTCTTTGAACATAAAAAATACCAATTTACGTAATTTACCAATTTTCAATATTCCTTTTCATCGAACTGCTATGGTGCAAATTCTCCTTACTGTAGAATATGTCACTTAGCATGTACACATGATGATTTGGAATTCTTTGGTATTTCCTTTAACAAATTCAAGTGCTCCTTAAGAAATGCACTAAATATGTAGCAATATTTTATATTTATATTTATTCTACATTACATTATGTATATGTAGTTATTTTGGTTAATGTTTTAATAAGATTTGTTTGTAAATGGATGTCCGTTAATAAATTATTATAATTATTTCACCCTTAAATATTTATGGTAACAGTCTTAAATGCTTACTGAAAGAATCCACATAATATAACGGAATTGACATGTATTTGTTGCAACGTGTAATTTGATCTAACAGTGTAATAAATCGGTTTCTGATACAATGCTGCAGATAGACACAACACAGTTGTCTTGCACTTTGACGTCACACTCAAATCTTTAAACAGTAATATTTATATAACTAGTCCGGGTATCAAAACAGGACTTAGACCATACGAATTCCATTTCAATGACCTACAAGAATAAGTTAAAAAATAAATTACGAGTTTTGTGTTGTGATCCCCTTTAAAGAAAAAATGAAAAAAGAAATTCATGACATGAAAAAAATATTGGTTGCTAAAAATAGTCTTTCAAAGTCAACTACCTATAACAGTGAAAAGTAAAGTGTATAACCAATGTGTAATTCCGACATTAACCTATGGCTCACAAACATGACACTAAATAAAAAACAAAAAGAGAAAATCAAAGTCGTTCAAACTTGAATGGAGAGATCAATATTGGGAATTAGACATAAGAAATTAAGAACAATAGATGTGGTGGCAAGGTGTATCAATCTGAAATGAAAATGGGCAGGTTGGATGATAAGATGGATGAAAAGAATAACGACCTGGACACCAACAAATGGACTGAGAAGAAGAGGACGACTACATTCAAGATGAGTAGATGAAATAGAAAAGGTGATGAGGAAGAAGTGGTGGAATAGCACAAGAGACAGAAAGAGATGGTGTGAAATTGGGGAGGCCCTTGCCAAACATTGGGATTTAGAGGCTTAAATAATAATAATAATAATAATATTCATGTGGCGGTTGAATCATTTCATTCAATTAATTAACTTTCTTCACTCTTGAGTACTTCGGCCTCTACTTCCATACTGACTTTGTCATTTATTTTGGGTTTCTCGAGATTATTTAAAACCTGCAGTTGGAACAAAAGCAAAATCTCTGCCACTATAAAAAAAAATATTTTTTTTTGTTACAATTAATTTTTTTTCTGTGTTTGGATCATGGCTAGTGTGGATACAACATAAAAAAACCCATTTTACAGAAACCATTGTCAAAAACATTAGATACACTGTACCTCGGAAATTGTTGACCCTAGATAAAGAAAGTCCCAAATAAAAATTGTGAAGAATTTTATTTTTTACAACAAAGGTTAGAAACATTTTTGTCGTAAGATCAGCCATTTGTGAGATATTTAAAGAAAACTATCTTCTAAGCACAACCATCTCTTTCACATCAACTTGCATTTACACTTGGGGGACATCCCTGAACAAGTTCTTTACCTGGTTCCTGGACTATTCAGACTTTCTTTATTTTTTTAATGCCAGACAATGAGAGTCCTGCCCAGAGGCCTCCAATCAATCGTCTTTTGTTTTTCGACAGATATTTCATATCTCAGGTTCAGCTGGTCCTATCAAGGTGAAACTTGGACTGTTATGTCTGGTGGGAGATTTGAAGAGTGAAATATGCAAATGGGTCTAAGTGACATGAATATTATACTTTCTGTGGAAGACTCCTCATGGCACTTTACACTCTAAAACACCCTAACTGTAATAATCTCTATTTCAGAAAAAATGAGACTTAAGTCCTTTTGTATATTTCACTCTTCATTTGTGCACTATTGATCACACTTTGATTTTTTGACTAAGTTAAAGTTTTCTAACATCTTGGACTTCTTTTTCTAGAGATTGTACTTGGTTTCTTAAGTAACGTACAGGTGGTAACTAAGGGCGAAGTCAGACATGTTTGCAAACAAAAACGACCCACACAATTTCTATTCCAAGAGGGTTCGTCAGAGGGAAAGCCTAGAGATACACCAAGTCGCGTTTATTTTAATTGTAAAAACAAGTTACAAGTACAATGCAGAACTGAGTTTATTTGTTTTTATCTGAACAGTCCAATCTAATGAAGGTATGAATTCTTCGTTCCAATTCTAATTTTTTTATCTAATTAGATCACTAAATTGGCAAGTTGCAAGGAATAGACAACATCACTATTGGAATTTAAAAAACTAGTGTAATAGTAAACAACATTGTCGCAACAACAGTGAATCGCATCAACAGAAACAGTAAAAGAAATTATAGTCATCAAATCTGCAGATTTATCATTAACATTGACAACACTGCTTGAACTATTGTTCACTATTAAATCACAAAACTTAACACTATCTGTTGGCTGATGAAAATCATGAACACTAAAATTGAAATTTACTTCAAATATTAGCCTCAAGCAAACTTCAATCTCGATAAACTTTTTCTTAGGTTATCTTTACCTGTATGTGCATGAGATGCTTGTGGTGCAGCAGGTTGTCCCGTAAGGGGGATAGCTAAACGTGCATTCACAGCCAATAAATGATCTCGTCTTTGTAACAATGAGCTGACATGTTCTTCAAGCCTTAAATTTTCAGCTCGAAGTTGATGCAGACAAGATAATAACGAAGCAACTAGAACATGACATTTTTTAAAATTCACCCAATACCTCTTTCCTGTACTATACTTACTATCAAAATGCTGAGCTTGTTCCATAAGAAACTGAGATCCTTGTTCCCACTGTCTTTCGAGTAACTGATCAAGTGTTTGCGGTATAGATCCACCGCTACCGCCCAACATTGAGAAACCGCTTCCACCTGATGCCGTACTCGAACCACCTGTACTGCTTGATCTTGCCTGCAAAACAATTCATTAAGTAGTAATGCTAGATAATATGAACACGTAAGAAAAATTATTTACATTAGCAAGTACACGATGATGCAACTGGGGGCCAATTAACGAACTTTGTTCACTGGGGTTGAAAATACTATGAGCTTCTAATTCAGAATTCAGATGATCCGACATTTTTTGAGCCATATTGGAGTTAGGATTCAACTGATTTCCTAACATGTGTGGTGCCGAAATGCCATTTTGAAAGCTGTAATCACCATAAAAATAAAACTTTATATATATATAATTTTTTCAAACATAAACTTACACTTTCAAACCATCTTTTGTATCTTTCGTGTTACTGTTACTGCTAGACAACGAACTTGAAACAGCAGCAGGAGCACTCTTTCGACCTTTATTTCTAGCTGCTCGAGTAGTAGGAGCACCTTGGCTTTCTGAACTGGGGGAACTTGGGGGAGATTCCTTTATTTGATTAGCAGGGATAATGTTACTTGAATGAGGAGGTGGTGTTGTATGCTGGGATCTACTCGATCGTTTACTCGTTGTCGCGGTGTATTGAGAATTCACTGCGTTGCCACTCCTTTTTTTTGCACGGCCAGGTTTTTCAGTCTTTTCACCCGACATTGACCTGTGATAGTATATTAGGAAAATCTTTGACAATTTTGTTTTAAATTGTACATTACCTGGATCTTTTTACTGGCACAGACTGTTCAGTAGGTGTTCTACGTTCCAATTCTGCACGTAATGTAGCACCAGCTGCTGGTTGCTTTTCGTAAGTTACTTTTAAGCCGCCACCACTCATTTCTGAAGTTATAACACCAGTAGTTTGATTGTTACTACCTCCGGTCATGCTTATACCTAAAATATCTTGTATTACAAATCATAAAATGAAAGAATGTAGAAAATAGCTACCACTATTGTTTAAATTATTTGGTGTAGTTCGTTCAGTACTATTGTGTTCTTGAGTTAATGGTGTGTAAGACGGTGTTGTAACAATACTGGTATGATTACTAAGAACTAGCGAATGAGGACTTAAATTTGCGTTAAGTAACGGTACTGAAACAACCAATGAGTTAACAGGTGGTATTGTAGTTCCACCCTGTACTGTTGAATTATTACTATTTGGGGATGATTTTATGGCGGTAGGTATGGTTGCTTGGTCAGTCGGCGTCGGTGGCGATGGGATGCTTTTTGCAACTGGTGCCGAAGCTGGAGCTGCTGATACTATTGTTGGAGTTGCAGGCGGTTGCACTGGTTCAATCTTTGACTAAATCAAAATAAAATTTCAGAATTCATTACTGGAGAAGTTTCACTTACTAACCTTTTTTATCTTTTCAGTGGTTTCAGATGCACTGATACTTTCACGTTTATCACTGGTAATAATAGTCGTTCCTCCAGTAATTCCACTAAGAACACTAGCACTTAATTCAGGGATTAGCACTGATAAATTAGAGGCAGGAATAACACTTTCAGTTGGCACTGTTATGGGTGTTGGTGTTCTGGAACTAGTCTTTCGTTTTTTACTACTTTTTATTTCTTTGATTTCTACTTTAACTGTGTCAGTGTCCGTTTCAGTTTTTATGTCCTTTACAGCAGACGCGTTTCGCTCTGCGGAACTACTCTTTTCAGGCTTAACGTCTACGACAGTCTCTGCATTTGCACTCAACAACACTGAACTGTCTTCATTGTTTTTGGCACTTTTTGAATTGGAACTGCTAATTTTAGATTTGTCCTTTTCACTTTTACTACTATTACTACTACTGCTACTGCTATGGACGGTTTTTTGGTGACCTGAACTACTAGAACTTGTTTTCGAACTAGACGACGATTTAGAACTTGAAGAGGACGTTTTACTACTCGATGACGATTTGCTACGCTTGCCAGATGACGACGACGAGGACGACGTTGGCTGGGAAGACGATGATTTTATATTACTCAACGATGTAGAAGTTGTTTCCGCTTCCTTTTCAGAATTAGAATCGGATAAGTGGTTTTCTGTCGATATCGGCTTGTACGGTGGGATCGTTTTAACGTTACCCCCTTTTTTCTATATATAGAAAAAAGTAGTAAAAAAAAAAAATACAAAGAGAAAAGAAACGGGTACGTGGATGTATCTTACCAATTTACTATAATGATGCTGGCAATATCCGCAGTATTTAACGTTGTCTAGATAATTTCCAGCTTCCTCACACAATAAACCTAACGCCTGGGCACAAGTGACATGAAACTGTTGCTTGCAACCTGTTTTATTGCATTGCATACAGGCTCCAACGGCTGCACTTGCTGCTTTACCTTGTTCCTCGCATATATAACAAACCTGATAAAACAGTGGTTAGTGCAATCTTTTAATGCTCACTTTTGGTTTGAATAAATAATAATTAAAAAGTAGTGTTTAAATTTAAAAAATAACAAGACGAATTACAATTTAAAACTAACCACATAAATGTTTTGTAAACCTTATTAGTATTAGTCTACAAGGCTGACTTCACGATGGAGTTTATCAAGAAACGAAAATAACTAAACTCTTAAACTATTTAGGGAAAGTTACTAAAAAGATGACTCACTTCTATTTAATTAGATTTGTCAGCAAATATTTTACAAAATATTTTTAAACAAATTGAAGTCTTTAATTCATAATCATTAAGCTGTCATTAGTTCAAGAAAAAGTTTTTTCAAAGTCCATTTTCTTTTTATTATCGAGTACCATTAGATTAGATTTTAACAGCAGTGATGGCTACTAAGAGCAGGATGAAAGGGGGCAGGCCGGCCTCCTTTAAAGGGGATCATAACACAAAAATCGCAATTTATTTTTTAACATATTTTTGTAGGTCATTGAAATGGAATTCGAATGGTCTAAGTCCAGTTTTGATACTCCGAATAGTTATGTAAATATTGCTGTTTAAAGATTAGAGTGTGACGTCAAACTGCAAGATGGCCGTGTTGTGGCTATGTGCGGCATTATATCAGGGACCGATTTATTACACTCTTAGATCAAATTACACGTTGCGACAAATACATGTCAATTCCGTTTATATTATGTGGATTCTTTCAATAAGCATTTAAGACTGTTACCATAAATATATAAGGGTGAAATATTCATATTTTAAATCTTCAATTTTAACCAATAAACCTTTATAAATTTAAACCCAGTGTCCAAATTAAAATTTGTTTGTTTATTTTTAGAATAATATTTGTGTTTTATTTTAAAATGAATTCAAACCTTATCAGTTTGAATCTGTTCGTGAGAATTTTCAAGAAGCAAGTAATTCTAATAAATAAGGAATATTAAACACCACAGTAAGAACAAGACAGATTAAGTGGTATAAATGCAGGAATTGTAGATGACTGATGAAGAAACCATGGTTTGTGTTAAAAAAGTCAGTGGAAAAAGTTAAAAATGAGGATTTTTGTTGTTATCCGTGTGCCCCCAATTTTCAGAACTAATCTTAAGCGCGTTTCACATTATACTTTTTTTCTAGAATTATGCTAGATTTCTCGTTAGATTTTAATTCTATTTCCATTCGATTTTCATCCTACAAATTTTTAAATAATCGTATGACATCGGATTCATTCGATTTGTTTCAAGCATGGCAGTGTGGTCACTAGACAAATAGAAAATTAGTATTCGACAAAAGCGGCGCGAAACATTTTAGTGATTTTAGTCTATAACCTTAATAACAACAACAAGCTACAAGCGAGATTAAAATATTTTTATAGGTTATAATAATGAGTAATATGCACATGTTTGACCTCAACTTTGGCAAAGGTTGGCACTAAAATTGAATAACTTTCTGCTCATGCGTACTACAACATAGCATGAAACTCGAATAGAAAAATAGAACTCGGCGTATATTTCTATACTAGAAACTCGAACCAAAATCGAAAACCAATTTCAGATTCACATTATACTAGAATTGGCTAGAAATTTCTCGAACGAAACTCGAAATAGAATCTAGACAAAAATAGTATAATGTGAAACGCGCTTTACTCGTAAGTAAAGACCTATGCAGTAGGCTAGACATATAATTTCGGTTTAAAAACAAAAATCCGTTTTAAGAAACAATTGGTAACTGCAGAAAATGTTTTAAACTAAACTTGGCGCTATGTAGTACCTATATAAACAATTCCCTGCATGATAAATTCATGAACATTTGCAGCATTCTAGCCACATAGCAAATCATTTTGGGGAATTATTCCAGTTTGGAAATTTATACAAAATATTCCCTTTTCTCAATTGTTTTTATTCTTTGAACTATTTCTACAATTGTACATACTACAAGCAGGCACTTTTAAATTAAGTTTGAAACATAATCTAAAAAACTGCTTGTAAAAACACCAGCAAATGTGAACGCAATGCACCAATGCATATAAAAGTCGAGCGTCTCTCGCGGCCGCTCTGCGATTTGACGTCACACACATTTCAATTATTGCTCATAATTTCCTTATTACACACGAATATAAATACATGAAAACTTCAATTTGAGACAAACTTGTTTTTTGTGTTGTGATCTCCTTTAAGATGAGATACATTAATTACTGTAATTATTGATAGAAATAAATAAAATGCAGTGAATTGACTTTTATCATAAACATAGCAATGCCAATAACAGAACTGTTTCAGGATTTCTCCTAACATATTCAAACAAAAAACTAATAATTTTCCCAACTTTATTTAGACATCGTCAGATATTCCAAATTAGATAGTACTCTCTATTCACATAATGAGACAACTGAAATTGCACTTCGTCACTGAAAATACTCGAGTAGTTTCAATTCAACCATCTCAGCGACTTGATAAAATCAAACTTACAAGTTGTGTATATCATTTTGGATATTAGATTCTACAGGACAAAATCAATTACACAGAATAATGTATAGGGTGGTACAAATTTGAAGTGAATGCAGTGTATCTCAGAGACTAGAATGGCTAGAAAAAAGATGAATAGACATTACTCATCTGCTTTTTCCAGCTGAAGTCATTGGTGCAATCAGAATTTTTAGATTATCTTCTTTTGTTTTTAAGTTATATGCAAAAAATGTATTTTTTACTAATTTAGTCAAGTGGCTGTATCTTGTTTGATGCCTAGAATAAAGTAACTACTCAAGATTTTCGTTTTGTTCAATTGTTTGTAAGTTATAACAAAAAAGGTAATTTTCTTAGAATGGCAATCCCAGTAAGTTTTGGTATATCTAAATTTGCTGTTCTCAGCTTTCAAAATGTAATATGATTAAAATATTTATTTTAAATAATAATGAAGATACAACAATATTAACACGGTTTGTATTATCTATAGGTCTTTGCAAGGCTTCCAGAAACTGCGATGCATAAAAAAAGTAAAAAAGTGAGTGAATTTAGCAAATAAAGTGAGAAATAGTAAATAACTAGGCAGGGAATGGAACGAAAAAGGTGCCACTACTCCAGTGTTGCCAGGTGTAAAGAATCTATTTTTCCATTAAAAAACGACTAAGTTGCAAATTTACTCAAAATCTTTAATTTATCTCCAATAAATCCCCACCTTTTTAAGATCCTCACTAATCTCTCCACAAACTTCAGAAATCCCCAATTTGGGGAAAATCTCCATACCTGGCAACACTGCAGTACTCACAACTTATCTTCAATTTTCATTTCGTGTCGCCTCGTAGAGCCCTGCACGGGCCGAGATTTCCAGGCCTGGCCCGTCCCGGCCCTAGATATCAAAACGGCCCGATAGACCCGAAGGGCCGAGAAGTCCAAAAGGCCCGACAGGCTCTACAAGACCGAACAGCTCGTGAGGTTCTAATAGCCCGAGAGACCCCACAGATCCGAAAGGCTCCAACGGTTAGATAAGCCCGACAAGCCTAAACGGCGCGATCGGGAAATTCAGTACGAGATTTAAGTCTATTCGGGTCAGTACGAAAAGGATCTCGGTCCAGTGCAACAGGAAAACTCTCCGCTTTGGTTCAGGATGAAAATAATGTTTGTCTGAGTCAGTACGAAAAAGTACGAAAATCGTAATCCTCTGCGGATCAGTATAAAGGTAAAGCCCCGAAAAGCCCGACCAACCCTAAGCTCGACAGATCCGACAAGCTGGACAGGGCCAAACGGCCCGACAGACCCGATTGTAGACCCAAAAAACCCGATAAATTTTTAAACTAAGACCCGGCCCGTGTAGGCCTCTAATCCGTAGTTTAGTGAATTAAAAATTTTATATTTATAAGTCAGCATCTCGGAACGCCATGAAAAAACGTGGGAAGTTAACCGAATCGAGTCGGTTTTTTTGGGTGTGCAGAGAAGCGAACACAGATCTCGAACATCACCCCGATCGGACCACTCGCATTGTTTTGGTGGAAGTTGCAAAATTAGCAAAAAGCTCTAACGATTTCTCGGGGAAATTCAAGAAAGTCGTACCCCTTGTAGTTTCCGAGCAGAAACCTTTTCTTGGTTTGACATGCCGCACCTTCTAGTGGCCGAACAGCAGGAAATGGAAAATCGCTCGAGATACTTGCGAAAAACTCCCACCTCTACCGCTTGATGCAGACGCCTATGGACTCAAATTTAGAACTGCCTAGACTGTCCCAGATCGCTAGATCTCAATCGATTTTGTCCGTTTTCGCCGCTAGATGTCACCGTATTCGCTCCGCGTTGGCGGGGTAGGAAGATCACGCGTTCTCGAGTTATTCAAAAATGCAAAATTTGAAACAATTTAATGAAAAGCCGCCAGACGACGCACACGAGCGGAATTTTGAAAAATCTTGGCCAAAACCCCAAACAATAAATAAAGTAGCTCCTAACTGATAGCGCTATTGTTTTCAAAAATGTCATAAACCTGTACTAGTAGTCGATACATGCGATCGCGTCTTTCTATGAAAACAAATGAGTCACTTATGTCAATCTAATGTTTGACTTGCTGGCTAATGAATGCGTTTCCGATCGTTTACTGCAAAATATTACTATTACAAACAGTAGAGTATAGTTTTGTAGCACGTTTGTTGTCATTTCGAAAATGGATTCAGCACCTGGAGGTATGTAGCTATTTATTCTGTCAAATTCGTCCAAATCATATAACTAAAAGAATTTCGCAGAAAAGGTAAATGTGCTAACTAAACATTTAAGTAGATCATAGATGCTAATTTGTGCGACTTTCATATAAAGTATGCAGACCTGCGATACTAGTCACTAAATTTAAAATGAGTACTTTTTCTCAAGTAATACAATTTGTAATTTTAATGCTAGGTTCATTTACTGAGCACATAAGCATATTTTGACAATTACTAGAGTACTACAGAGACTGTGTATCAATGAGTAGCAATGAAAAATTCAGAAACTTAGTTACTAAGGTCCAAAATGCTATTCGCAGTGAGGACGATTCATCTCTGGACTCGAGACAATTATTATCAAAATTTATTTATGAATATAAATCTAAATGGATTGCTGCAAAAAGGAACAAAGCCTATTTCAACAAAAAAGAGACATCCTGGCTGGACACTTGTCACTTTTCTCCTGTTAAAACCATGGCAAAACACAATCTTGATGGTAGACCTTCTAAATGCTTTTCCCAGTACAATGAAAGATCGAAGCGTAGAAAGATGGAGCATTTACGTTCTAAAAAAAGTTACCACTTTTACAGAACCATCACATAGTCGATATACACCAGATGAAGCTTTGACACTTGTTGTTTCCGCTAAACTCACCAAATTTCAATATAACTTGCTAAGACCGCAAACTGCATTATGTATCCCACTTATGAAGCAGTGGCTGCTGCAAGGAAAAAATGCTATCCTGAGAATTTGGCTATTGTCAGTTGAAATATGTTTGCAAAAATTACTGGACCATACCGGAGAAAGGCTTTTCCTGATGCTTAACAATATTATTTCTTTGCTTCCTGAAAATCAAATTGAAACTCTGTGTATGGTCACGAAGGGGGGTTGCAATGGAATATCAGATCATGTAGAATATGAGCAATTATTCCAAGATAAAATGATTTTGGATGCAAGTATTTTCTTCATATCAATTGCTCCAATACAACTAGTAACAGATGATGTAGAGGGCAATGATAAAACTATCGTTTGGAGGAATCCTACAGCATCTTCTTGTAGAAGTTGCAGACCATTAAAACTTCTTTTTACTAAAGAGACTACTGAACTTACAAAAAAAGAATTTCAGTATGTCAATGACCAAATAAAGACATTGTCATCCACTCAAATAGAATGAGATGGTAAAATGTTACTACTAAAACATCATTTAATCAACGATGCTATTTGTGTGGCTTGAAATCAAAGAATTTTTACAGTATTGTTAAAAACACATAACTTTGTTATATTAGTTACTAGATTCATGTTAGGGGATTATAATTTATATACTTTAAGTTGGTAAGGACTGTTCTCCCTAGTAACAACCTTCACGATGTGCGTGGAAGTAGAGGGATGAAATCTGAAGTGTCAACATGTAAAACGTTGATAATAGTTTATTTACATTTTCATGATCAATAATATTGATGTATATTGTTTATGTAGTTTGTACACGAATTTAATAAAACTAGTAGTGATAATAGTATATTGCTATGTTGGTCAAAAAAAGCTGATAGTAAAAATATTTAGATTTTGGAATATCCCCACTGTACGTCTGAATCTGGCTATTTGAATGTTTGCTCCATGTGAGTTACAAATTAAAACTTGGTAAATGGCAAGCTCAAGCAAAACAAGAAAAAGAAATTGTGGAAACACAGAAAAAACCCATCCAAGGAGAAATCCAAAGAAGAATGGGTCTCAGTGGATAAGCCAAAGCTTGGCTTTGGGAGTACAAATGATGCAAACACTGCAAGAAAATTCTTCCATAATTACAAAGAGTCTGCCAATATAACAGGCATATGTAAAAATATCATATATTGATTTTATATAATACTTTTGGCACTCACAAGTACATTCACTATTAATGACAAAAACTACAAGATTTTTTGTTTAAAAACAGCAATTGTGTTTGTCAAGTATTATCCATGGTGTTCCATACCTACAATGTTACACAAAATATTATTTCATGGGTTTAAAATTTTAAAATATGTCATAGTGCCTTTACTCTCAGAGAAAGCTCCAAGAGTCTATCTAGGAATAAGGACATAGAAGCATATAGGGAACGTTATTCCCAAAAGTTCTCTCGAGTTCAAAATGTAGAAGATGTGGTTCACAATCTCCTTGTTTCCTCAGATCCTTACACAACAGATATTTCAAGAGAATATTCTAAGAAATTACAAGATCAATTTGAAATAACCACATAATAAATAATACATGTGTTCATCCTCCTAAAGTCTCCAGTCTTATGTGTAACAATTGCAATAGAATATGCCACATTTGTGATATTTTTACCTGTTAACAATTATTTAGCTTTACTTTCTCAATGACTTGTGTGCATTTTACACAACTAATAGGTTTTGGCTAAGATTTTTCAAAATTCCGCCTATGTGCGACGACTCATCTAGGGCTTGCCTATCAGACATGAATAATTATGTAAATTATTTAATTCTTATGGTAAGTAAAAATTAAGATAAGAGATGAACATTATGCAGCACATAAACAATATCCTGACAAACAACAATATTAGAATGAATTTGCAGAAATACAAAAAGAAACTCAAGAAACTTATAATCGAAAATAAAAAACGAAATTCTAAACAATTTCTTTTTAGATGCCAGAAGTTTAACTAAAAAACAATGGAATATGTATCATTAATAAGACGATAAATAAACGCCAATGAAAATAAGATTGGAAGATGGATCTAATACAGAAAGTCATGAGAAAATAGCAAATATTTTTAATAAATGCTTCAGTAATGTTGCCAGTATTGTAAAAAGCCACTAAGAATAACAAACAAAAATGCACACTTGTTTATGAACCTGTAACCACTATGTATCTGCAAGAAACTACGGTACAAGAAGAAACAGAAAATGTAATTTCAAGTTGAAAAGTCGTTGGTGTTGTAGACCATCCGCGCATAGGGTTCTGCAAATCTTTACTAGTTACTCAACCAATAGATATCAATATACTTCAGTGAATTGGAAGTGTAGTGAGAAACTTCTAATAGAGAATGGGGTATCCCAAAGGTCAGTACTGGGACCAGTATTTTTTTAATTTACACAAACAACATTTGTATGAATGATTTTACATGTTAGTCTATTATCGCAAACTGAAAAAGAAATTCTAATACCATTTTGATGAAAACTTCTACATTAAAGTTATTAACATTCTTAATTCTTATTAAAATTTCTTTGTCTTTAATAATTAAGACGAAATAGTTACAATTCTGTCATATTTTTGTTTTATTTCTTAATAGTTTGCCCGTAATCCACTTCTTATTGTTGTTAAATCTTCATCGTAGAATCCTTCAAAATATGTTGCAATACTGCATTGCTTTTTGACTCAGGTTTTGATGTAGATTCAAGTGGTGTACAGATTGTGCCCATTTAAAGTGCAATTTTATTTGCTGATGATATAGTATTGTTTTATTCAAGTTCAATGCAATCAATTTTTGAATTGGCACAAGATTTAAAAAAAATCTGTGATTGGCCAGATCAAAATTATATAAGACTCAATCAGGACAAATGTAACTATAGGATGTTTTTTGTTATAGAATTCAGAGTAGGCTTTGATTTTACCACATTTTTGCAGTGTACAACAAACAATATTTTGACAACTCATGCTTATTTGAAAAAAATACACAAATAACACCTTTAACCTATAAATATTTATTTAGTAACTTTTAGTGAAACTTCAAAGTACACTGTTACAAAAATATCATGTCAAAGCCTACTCTGAATTCTATAATATAGCCAAGCAAAATAAAAAAAAGCCACTTAGATTCATAGGAAATTTAATCAGAAACAATGGTGTTAATGTATCAAATGTAACAATTTACTGTAGGTTTTTTTGAGAATGTAAAATGTAGACAACCTGCCAAAAGACAAAAGCTAACTAAAAGTATCATAAAAAACAATTAACAGTGGGTCAAAAAGTATGCAGAATTTATGAAAGATGACTGAAACAAGGTAATTATTTTAATAAACAATTTCTAGGTTTTATTTTTTGATGAATCTACCATAAGAATGCAGGAAAACAGTGCACTGGTAGTACAGCAAACAGTTAATGAAAAATATAATGCAGATTGTGTTCTGCAGAATGTAAAACATTCAACCCAAGTTATGATCTCGAGAGATTATCAGTGCCAAGCATACTGGGAATATCTATTTTGTAGATAGGACGATGCAAAGTGAGCAATATCCATCAACAAAGCAAGAATTTTTACTTTATGCATGATGGTGCACCGTGCCATAAGGCAAAAAAAACGTTGCAAGTTTCTAAACAAAAAGAAAATAAAAATACTACATTACTCTTCCTATGATTATTTTTGTTTTGCAACATATAAAGTTTATTTCACAGCCTTAATTATGGAGTTTAAGAATTTCTTGAAGTAATTCAAAAAATGAAACTAGATACAATATGGCATCACTGAAAAGAAGAAAATAACAGCTTTCACAAGAAACAATGAAAATATCGCCGTTCCATTAAAAAAAAAACTAACTTCAATGTCACCAGTGACAAATGACAGTCGCCATCAAAATTTTATTTACTGCACTAAATCCGCAATAAAAAAAATAAGGTATAAGTGTCTAAGCATTTTTTGAATAGGGCGTGTATTTTCAAAATAATGAATTTATTTCATTTGGCTGCATCACACTGTACTGAGACATCGAATAACTTCAGAAGCCACGTAACGACTAATTTAAAAGTGGCGCAAAATTTTATTTTTCAACGTTGACCACACTACGGAGTAACACCCTCACGAGTACATTTCTAACCTAAGTTCTATGATTTCTAGTTGTCTCTTTGTTTTGCATTTTTTACAGTTTATTTTGTTCTTTCTAAAGATCAGTCTTTTTCAAGACTAAATCTGCTTTTTGCGAGTTAATCGAGGTAAGTTAGATTTAGCACATTCAAAGTGTGATAATAGATTTGAATAATTTCAGTTTTTAAGCAGTTTCATCATATATCCAATACTATGTCACTGGAAAACTACATTACGTTTATTACAACAATAGCGCAAGATGTGTTGCCTAACCAATAGTAAATTTAGTGGTCACGTGGTTACAGGAAATATTCGATGTCCCGGTAGAGCTCCAAAATCGTCGAATTTTCCAGGTCCAACACGACTGGGGATAAACTTGCCACAGTCCGAAAGAAACTCAACAGGCTTGAGAGATACGAAAGGTCTTACAGGAATGAAGTCTAATAGATATGCAAACTGAGGCCCGACCTGTTCTAAACGTGAGCTTTGATCCGGGGCGCGCAAAAGTCCTCCTCTTCAATTTCAGTATGAAAGTAGCACGTCCAAGTCAAGAAAGTCACAAAAAAGATCTAGGTCTGGTGCAGTACGAAATGTTTAAACTAAGTCAGGACAAAAAACCTGGCCTGTGGAGGCCTCTACCACACTGTATAATCAATCCGTAACTTAAGTAACAAGTATAAAATATGTGGGGTCTTATTTTAGATAAAACACTAACTTTTGAATTTCATATCCAAAGCTTACGCACCAAATTGCATATGTTAGGTTATCAGATAGGACAACACTTAAATTTAATATAAAACCTAAACATCTTCTCTATAATGCACTTATGGCTGGCTAAAGTTGAGTACTTATAATCCGATCTAAATAATATTGTTCAAGGAAATTTTTTGTTGCTGCAACCCTACTACGAGCAGCCCCCATTCTGTTGCAGGTATCTGTACTGAACCTTGTTGACTTTCCAACTGGTGACTGGAAATTTTCACTTGAAAGGAATTTCTCATTGGCTTTTCAGGACTTTCATAGGAAATAAATGTTTTCTCTAGTTATTTTAACTTCACACTTTTGTAGTGGTCAATAGGTTTTATGACTTTTAGAGGATTTTAGGAACCAAAGTTTCCTATAATATATTGGTTTTGACTTGTAAGTATTAAATAACCAAATAGCCACTGCTGAACAATCCAAAAGAATTTCTGAAATAAGCCGTATGTAAAAAGCGAGTACCTGAAAGTTTATATATCACAACAGTTTTTGCTTGAATTCATCCATCTTCAAGTTAAAAAGCTTAAAGTCAATCGACCACATTTTTAATTTAGATTGAAATTTTATTAAAGCTCACAATGTATTATTAAAGCTTCACAATCTGCTTTAATTACATTTTTCCAGAACGATTTTTTTATATATAAATTGAGATACTGTCCTAATAAAACTTTTCAATCTAGATATCGTTTTATCTATCATTTATAAAGTTCTGATACTAATAACTGACAAAGTATAACAGAGAATGCTACTTACAAATAATATTATTAATAGAATTATCCTTCTTACCTTATTAAAACGTTCTGCAGGAATTAACTGCAACTGAATAGGTTCCATAGTAGTAACATTACCGAAGCGCACCTCGGGTATGTAAAGAGCACAGACAACGTGAGCCCATCCTGAGTTATCAGTCCTTTTAAGGGCTCCATATTTACTGGGACATAATTCACATTTCTATAAAACATTAATTAATAAAGATCAAAGTTTCATAAAAATTTATTTGTGTGTAAGCATTACCATGGTGTTTTTAAAAAAGAAATAATCTTTAATAAAAAGTTTACTGCATGTTACATTTAAGAGAACTAGTAGATGAATGTGAAGCAGAACTTTTTGACCAAGCAGGAGGGCAGATTATTTATTTTATTGGATGCAATAGAATCTAAAGCAATTTTTATTGTAGTGTATACTAACCACCCTAGCAGTCCTTTCTTGACTTTCACATTTACGACAGTACCAGGGTCCTGTTGGGACAGTAACTATTCCATAGCAAGCTGTAAATCATAAAAAAAGGTGTGCTATGGATTTTTAAAATAAAAGGCAGGTAAAGATAAATTTTTTAGCTTTATACTGCCTGTGATTTCTAATATCAATAGAAAGAAAATTTTTTTCTAAAAATATAAAAGGAAGAATTCTAACTATAATTGTATATGTGGCCCACATATGTCTCTGGGGAGGTCAAAAACAAAAACTAAAAATACATTAATATTAAAAATATGAAAATAGAGTGTCATTTTTTTTGAAGATAATACTGTCAATACTGTTTTTCTTTAATAAAAATGCAATAATTGTTGTTTTTTTAGAAAGTTTAATTATCAAATAAAGAAAATTACAAGTGACAGTAATAATTTTAAAGGTTAGCTTACTGCCATTATCACTTTAGTCAGTTGTCATTTTGAAAAATTTGAGGTTATAAGTGAAATTGTTTTTTTTTATTGTCATTTTCAAATTTAAAATATCAGTGCTGGCAACATAATTTTAATTTTGTTAATGCCAACCTAACAAAATTAGTTTAAAATTGTGCAATATTAATATTAAAAAGAATATGATAATAATTACCTCATTATTGTAACTATTACACTAATTGCAATAAACTGTACGACCTATTTAATTCACTGATAAATATCTATCATTAATTAAACATTATTATTAAATTAACCTTTTAAAAAATCTTAGATAATACACATTACAATTTAATTTTAATTGTTCGTTTTAGACTCTATATTTACTTTGTTTATATTCAATAATTACAGAATTAAAACTTCCAGAAATAAATAGTATAAACTACATCATCATAATAAAATGTAAATCAAAGTTAACTAGAGATAAGAAATTTTAGAAATGTCATTAACCTCTTATGTATTCATAAATAAAACAGCTCTATTGTTGCTTTTATTCAATTCTCTCATTTGAGTTACAATTTCAAGAGCACTCCTGGAGTTTAATGGGCCCATTCTAATTTTAACATTTTTTCCAATTTGGGACCCTAAAAACTTTCATAATGTTAAGGTTTTTTCAAAAAGTTACTGTTATTATTTTGTGTTGTTTGTATTTGTATCATTGATGCTATAACTTAATATAATAACGAGCTACATTCAGTACTTAAAAAAACCTGTTGTGTTTAGCCTTAAACTTAACCTTGTAATTTGGTATTTGACTTCAAAGTTTGTATTTTTTTCCCATAAGATACACATACTGATTTTCTTTTCATTAAAACAACATAAAATCATAGACTGTTCCAATTGAAATTAGTTTTGCTTCATTACAAAATAACAATTTTATAGAAATTTCTCAAAAAAACTCTTTCAAGGCTCTAGCAACAGTTACCTTGGTGTACAGCAACAGTGCAAGATTGTCCATCGCAATATACTAATGGATTCTCGGGCCAACCTCTATCATCAGAACACACGCAACAGCCTCCTACCATCTCCTTCATAATGCAGGTCGAGCAGGGTTTGCTAAACTAGCGAACTGATAAACCCTCCTCCCGACATCGCCACACAACTTTAAAGTCAAAATTCATCGTTACAAACTTTATATGCACTTCATTATAGAATTACTCATTGTTGAATTCTGAAAAGAAATATTTAGAATTTCATCAGTTATAATGATGATAAATGGTTAAATGATCGAACATTAAAAGTGAACAAAAAAAACTTTCTTAATACATAATGTAGCAAGCAGTTTAGAAATTTTATGTACTTGTTTCAGTAGCACAATAAGTAAGAAATATATTATTTTAAGAAGATTATATTGGAATTATCAGGTTTGTATATTATGTATTTATATTTACATTAACGTGTGGGTTAAACAGCGTCACAATGATATTAAGCGTAACTTCCACTTTTTTAAATAAAACTGGTGTGTAACTTAATGATTATTGTTACGTAACGAACCGAGGTACGTTAAACGTCTTAATTGAGAACACATTGCACAGTATTTTGCATAAAAATGCATCATAAACACATTTTCTTAGAGGGAAACCATTTTGTTTTTGTAATATTTTGCTTCGCAGCGCGGGAGCGTGCGCGGCAACAACTCTTCTTGTGTTTATGAACTGTGATGTCATACATGCTGTGGCTACATTGCCGCATTACTTAATAACTTTAGAATGATATTTTGCATCGAAATCTACCAAAATAAAAGATTCGTTTCATTAATTCTTACCATTTAGAAAGTTATCTAAAAGAAGCTATTAATGAAATTAAAAAAATACATTGGGGTAATTTAAACTAGAGTTCCTAAATAATAATTTTAACTGTTACATTAAGGGACTCTAATTTAAACTTCGTACAATAAGGAACATGTAAAGATTTTAAATTAAAGAATATTAGTTGTCTTTGTATTGTTTATTTTATTGTCATTACTATATTGGAGAAAAACTACAGAAAACCACGGTCGTCGGCAACTTCTATTGGAAATTTTAAAAAACCAAGTTTCAGAGTGATCATCAGATAATCACACTGTTGCCACAGCAGTAATAGATATCGTCAAAAACAATAATAAATGTTATAATCAGCTCTGACGACGTTGACCATTATCAGTTTAGTACTTTTTGTGTCCAAAAACAGTAACAACGACGTTGCAATGCCAACGAAAAAGCTCCTGATTGGTTGACATGTGACCTGTTTTGGCACAAGCTCCGAGCCATGACAGGCTGCAGGAAGCGAGGCAATTCCCACCTTCTACGCAGCGATCAGATAGTCACAAAACCAGAGAAAAAAGCAGAAGTCTTGTCCAATCTGCTCGAAAAAATCCACCAGCCCCCAGACAATCCCTGCTTCGACCAAAACCACCTCAAACGCGCCAACAATGCGATCCAGGACAACCTTTGAATAAAGACTCTGGCCAGAGTTCCCCAGCAACCGTTTCCCGATCCATCGTTCCCGGATATTCTTTATCCCATCCCACCACCATTTTCTAGAGCTGCCTTTGCTATGGTCATAATCGTCATGATTTCAAAGCCCAACAAAAATCACGATTACGATCTCTCTTCCTATCGCCCCATCGCACTGCTTAATGACTTAGGCAACATATCCGAGAGAATTTCGCCGACAAACTGCGAGACCTCGTGACCAGGTACATCATCCTTCCTCTGATCCACCACGGCTTCCGCTCCGTCATATACAGTTAAGATCCACTTCTAAAACTGCGAACGGACGCCACCGAAAAATACGAGTTGGTCTACACTCCTCAGGCTGGCGTCCAACGAAGATCCATTTTCTCCCCGCTTCTATTATCACTACATCCCACGACCTCAAGACAGATCCGTCACTCTCGCGCAATTCGCCGACGACACCGCGCTTTGGGCAACACCGCCCTCCTCTACCGCCGCAGGTGATCATTTTCAAACACCCAAACTTGTGCACGAAACCGAGCCTTTCGGACTACAGCGTTCGTCTCAAAATGCCTTTCTTGGACCCAAGAAAAAACCAAGTCTCTTGTCGGATTTGCGCAGCACCCTTATTCACACCTATATAACCTTCGTCCGCCCCATCGTGGATCATTGCTTCATGTGGTTTGTGCAATCGTTATGCAAGAAGTAGAGAGAGCCGTGTGTCGGAGATTACTTTGACTGAATCGCTTGCAGCCCTCCGGAAAGGTTAGCAAACTAGTCGGAATACCTCCGGTAGACACAAGACTCGATTGCCTGAAGAAGACCGTCGATCAGAACCGAACTATTACTCTCAACACCCTGAGAACTCCCACCGCTTCCCGTCCTGGGAAACTCAAGAAGTTCAACCACCCACCAGCCATTTTCCTAACTCAAGCTCCAGACCCACTGGCGAACTCCAGGACATCTTAGAGTAGAGACCTGTACGGGCGGGTGTTTTAGTTTAAAAATCTATCGGGCCTTTTGGGCCTACATCTGACCTGTCGGGGAGCTCCAGCCGCTCGGGCTTGTCGGACTGTTTGGGTCTGTTGGCCCGCTTGGACTTTTCGGGCCTGTCAGATCATTTGCGTCTGTCGGGCCTCTCAAGCTTGTCTGACCTGTCGTCGAACTAAGCACTTGGATGATTCAGACGTATTCTGTTTGCGCAACTAACCGTATGTTAAACCATGGCCATGCGGAGCAAAGCCAGTTGATGTGAAACAAAGTATCGACACCAAACAAAAAATGATCGTAAATTGAGCTCAATAACGACATTTTCTCTGCTAGAGACTGCTGTTCCATTTCAAATTCGACAAGTTTAAACATCAATTCATAAGACTGAGGTTATTAGAATTTAGATTTTAGAAAAAAAGTAATTATTAATGTCTTGTTATTGTGCATTGAACGCGGTTTCGAAAACTTAACTGATGTGTCTGATCCGATCATACAGATTTACATGACAGAGTTATTTGAGTTAACTCGGTTTATTAAAAACGGTTGCGCGACCACTACGAAATCGATTTTACAGCAATTAATAAACAATAATTGTAAAGATGACGCCTAGGAAGTAGAAAATACACTTGTTTTGTAAAGAATAAAAAATAATACGCAACAACAACGGCTCTAGCGGAGAGAGAATCGTTATTGAGCTCAATTTGTGATCGTCTTTTGTTTGGTGTCGATAAGTTATATATCACATCAACAAACTTTGGTTAAAAGCAAGTGAATCAAGTTATACGTTATACAGTTGGTCATGTTCTCAGGTGTATTACGCTATCTGTCTATTGAAAATAAAATCGAAAATAAGTGTTGGTTTTATTAAATAAAATTTAGTAAAAAACTGAAAAAAATTCCTTAATTATTGTATAAAACTTAAAAAAATCCTTTTATTTCCTGCTACATGCATTGTATATAGGTAAAATATCCGTTAATTAAGGGATAAATCCCTCAAGTTGGCAACACTGATGATGAACAATGAATCCATAGTATATCCATATACTATGATGAATCACTTTACCCGCCAGCCACCGGTTTAGATATTTCGCAGAGGAAATACAAAACATTGTTTATTGCACAAAGAAACTTGTTTTAAATTACCGTTAGACTAGACAATAGTGACAAGAGACACAGGCACGGAAATGTCTGTTTAATTTTTCTTTTTGTATAAAAAACATAACCTAATAAAAAAGAGTAATTAGAGCACAATTAAATAATTTGCATTGTATCTATGATAAAAGGATTTTATTCCAAATATTGTAACATGGATGATTCCCAAATGCTACAGAAAAAATTATATTTTCTAGTAGAACAATTACAAAATATGGCTCGTGATTTACCACCGTTAGTATCCAAACTGATTTTTGTGAAATCAAATTAATAATTTGTATTATTGTAATAGGAAATATCAAATGCGAGTTCCATATGAACTCCTGTCAAATCTAGCAAACTGTTTGTTAAACGAAACAATTTTTGAGATTGTTAAAGGCCTTATGGAAATTCAACATGTAACAGAACAGCATTTATATCAACAAAGGTTACAATTAATAAACAAACAGAAACGTTTGTAAATTTTAATTATTATCTTGTTGATGTTTAATTTAAAAAATCAATTTTGTAGTGGACGAACAACAATTGTTAGCTGATAGCACGGTAGATCCTTTATTAAAAGCGGGGGAAATCAATAAATTGAAAGAAACACAAAAACAAGAATTGAAACAGTTTGATATGACATTAGTTAATCAGTTGGATCAAAAGGTTGTATAAATTATTAACCTGAGGACCAAAACGTAAAATATGTTTTTGTAATGATCTTTTAGGTTACTGATCAACAACAAACGTTAGAACAAGCAGGAGTTCCTGGTTTTTATGCAACTACAGATCCACTAGACATAAAAGTACAAATGCATTTATTAGATTTTATACTTAGGTTAAGTAAGATGTCAATTTCTTTATCGCCATAAATTGTACAGCCAATTAGATAATCCTGTATGTCATAGATTTATTTGAGGAATACATTTTTGAAACTTTTAATAAACTTGATAAAATATTAATGATTTTATATTGATATTTATTGCTTTTTGACAATCTAGATATATTTGTAACAGAATCGATCAATTTAAACCACCGTAAATAAAAATAATACAATATGATTTATTGTCTATTATTTACATTGTTTAACAATTATTCACATTAAACAATGAATATAATAATAATAAAACAAACAATACAGACATTTAACATAAACAATTGTGAAATTATCTAAAATACCTCTGCTATATAGTTACAATCGTACAAATAATATTGTACCTTTCTAAATCCTCACATCCAGCGCTAGTTTTTACATAAAACCTATAAACAGCAAGTAGTTTGACTACCAATTTAAACATTTCCAGAAGAAAAAGGAAAAACAATTCATGTTACAAACATGAAATCACCATCTATGTCAAGCTTTTAAATATCATCGAATCACAATTTTTTAATATTAAAAGGTATAAGAATTTTATACCAAAACATTATTAATAAATGCAATAAAATATAAACTATTATTCAGCTTGGCACAGCTAGTCTTTTAAATTTGATTTTCCATATTAATAAAAATTAAAGAAGGCACAAATTAAACTATCAGTTTTGCTAGTACTTATTATACATCTCCATCTAATTGGTTTTCTTCGGTGTATTAGTTGCACCATATGATGACCCTTTGCTGATTTTGGACATTCCTACAGTTTTGTATAATAAACCTATAACTGGAATCAAAATCATTATCGTTGCTTCTCGTTTAAAAATAAATCAACCAACACTTACACAAAACTAATATGCTAGCTACAATACCAAAATAGATTAATTTTCCACTAAATAACATCATCTTAATATAATACATCATTGGACAGAGTATCACAATCATCCAAATGGTTATATTTATTAATGGCCAAAGTCGACGTTGTTTTACAAAAGGTCCAACCCTTGTTATACCAGATGTAGCAAAAAAGTCACCAGTTCTCACAAAACTATCTCTTAATTTATCCTAAAACCATTTCATTTTAAAATCAACTGTCATAAAAAAATCCCAGAACATTACTTTTCTAACAAACATATCTCTGAGGAACTTTTCTTGTTCAGCTTCAGAAGATGGAACATCTTCCATTGGTATACGATTCATATACATATGTGCATTAACAGATTTTCCCATCATCAAACTTGATATCGTGGGTTTAACAGGATCATCATCTTTGAAAGTTAACAATATGTCGTAGACAGCTGGCACTTTCTCCCTCATAGATGGGACACTAGCAATAAAGCCTCTAGTACGTGGTTGCAAATGATATTTCAATTCTGGTAAATCTCTTTCACGCGCAAACTCTTCTGATGCCTTATGTTTTTCTTTTGTGAATCTGGTACCTTCTGGGAACATCAGCAACTAGAAATGTAAACATTTAGTAATATTATCAAGACTTGCTTCAGAAAAGTAAACAACTATGCATTTTATCTTATCATTTATACAAACAAATCAGTGATGACTTTCTCTCCTTACCCACATAGGATCGGGGTGATCACCAAGTTTTTTTATTTGTGTATTTATAACCTCCTTATCTTTCTCGAATGATCTTTCTAAAATTATAAATTCTGAAAATTTCCAAGCCCAACCAAGTACTGGCATGTATTGGAGTGATTTCTTCATGTATGCTTTGCAGTTCTGAAAATTTAAAACCATTTAGGTATGCGGTAAGAGTTATTAATTTTCATTCACATTGTTAGCTTAAATCTATAGTGCAGTTGTGTTTCAGATAGCCAGTAAAATTCTAAAAGTGAACACGCACAAGATGTGACAAATCATTCAAAATAAATCCTAGTTTTTTCATAATATTTCTAAAATCCCATACATTTCTAGAATTAAGGCATGATGATTAAAAAGGTATTATCAATGGGCTGGTAAAACAGGTAAGTGTATTACTTTCAGTTTTAATTAATTTTTTTTCTTTCTTCTAAAGCTTTCTTTTTTGTGTTATCGCACTAAAAATAAGTGTCCTACAAAGAAAAATCAGGAAGTACAAGGTCCAAAAGCTTCATTTTATTTAGCTGTAACCACAGTAGATCTACGATACTATCTCTCATTTATCAAACAATGTTAATAATTAAAACAAATTGATAGAAGTCAAGTTTACACAAGATATTTTTTAGCATAGCTTTAGTTTAGATTTGTTACGTTACCTGATATTTTATATTTGAAATTCAAAAATATTAGGACATGTTGGCGATCCACTCTGATTGGTTGGAATCAGATATCAATTACTTTCCATGTTGATATTTACTTTTTTGGAATTATCTAAATGAAAGCATAATACATTTTTGCAAAAATTACATTAATGTATACGATAATCCACAAAGTTTTTTGTTAATTTGAAGTGGATTGTCACTTTATAGATTCTTAAGGTGCTTTTACTGCTTGGGAGAATTGGCAATAAGGGAGAGGGTAAAAAGTTAAAGTGACCTTGGAAATATCCTAGTTGTAAATTCTACCGTTTTTACTGCTCTGGGTATTTAGATATTTGAGAAACATCACGTGCAATGATCGTTCGCAAACAGCTGATAGTTTCGCACATGTGTAGTTCCCAATACCCAAGAAAAAGTTGAACTTGAATCAACATTGTGGATACCAAGATTCTACATCCCACTAAATGAGGGGAAGTTGTCATGTGACTCGCGACAGCCAATAACAGCAATCCCCAAATCTCTTTTTCTCCAATTCTCCTGAGCAGTAAATGCACCTTTAGGCTATGCTTTCTAAAGATGAATTCACCGCCAAGAGCGAACACCTTCAAGCCGTCTCGACGACGGTCGTATACGATCGTTGACATTTATAGGTTAGAAATTATAATATTTATACTTTTTTTGAATGTTACTAAAATATTAGTTTAATTATACTCAGCGATCGTTTAAATTTCCAATTAGAGTAGACCACTGAACGCTTAACCATAGAAGCGCCTTTCACAAAAGCTGCCCATTGAATGTTTTGAGTCCAATATAACCTAGAAATATTAGCAGTTTCTGTTTATATCTCTTACGAGAACATGGGCGGGTACAATACAGTGTTGCTAACCGGAAGAATTTATTCCTTAATTAAGGGATATTTTACCTACATTGCATTTAGTGGGGGATACAGGAATTTTTTTAAAGCTTTATGCAATAATTAAGGGGTTTTTTCAGTTTCTTACTAAATTTTATTTAATAGAACTGCACGGGCTACGTTTTCTAGTCGGGCCTTTACGCGGCCCGGGTCGAAGTTCAGTCTTGTCAGGCCCGTCGAACTGTTGGAGCTTATCGGACCTTTCGGCCTTGTCGGGCCATACACATCTGTTGAGCCTTTTGGACTTTTCGGGTCTGTTGGCCGTTCGGACCTCTCGGGCCGTCAGGCCTGTCGAGCCTTTCGGACGTCTCGGCCCTTCAGGCTTCTCGGATTTGTCGGTCCGCTCGGAGCTCCGGCATATTGGATCGTTCGGACCTCCGGCCTGTCGAACCAATCAAGAAATTACCGGTTTTTTTGGGGCCGCGTCAAGTATGTTCTCAGGAAGTTCCCAGTCTGGGATTTCGGCCCGTGCAGGGCTCTCAGGAGTAAAGTTCAGCATATAAAAACCATTTATATAATAAAATCAAGGGAGATTTTGTATACTTTTGAGAGAAATTGAACCGTGGGAGGTTGGGAATACTGATTTAGCTCCATAAGACGGGTGCGTTAGACAGAGAAAGTCCCGACGTCCGTCTCGGAAAACTCGCCCCTTCGTTCTACATGACGCCGACGCCTCTCGGCTGTCTCCGGTGCGAGACGAAAAAATTTGAAGGCGCGTCCCTCTGAAAGGAAGCAAAAATTGAAAAAAGTTGGTCTCCTCTTTGTCTTGGGTGAGGCGATTTGTACATCCTCGTCCCTTTTCCACTTGAAGGATTTTAAATCTTCGAGTTTTTCAACAAATTTCGCCCGCGATGGTATAAGCTGAACGTTAATCGAAACAGCTTCTTTACTTATCAGACGATCAACGTGAGATTTTCAAACTTTATAAGCAAAGGTCCGCTCTAACTAAAAGAAATTTTCTGCGACTATTTCGAAGCACCCTATCTATACGGACGACGTCTACGAGCAGAAAAATGTTTCTGCTCTGCGACATGTGTTGCCGCGCCCGCCCCGTTGATCGCTCAATTTAAGCCGATGTAAAAAAAACCCGAGAACGCGTTAGAAAGAGATTTTCGATATCCATCTTGGAAGACCTGGGAAACAGCGACTTTCTAATCGACTTTTAATATTATATAGTGCAAACGCCGCCTGTGGAACGCTTTAAATAAAAAACTCTTGTGCATTTGAGGGGCATCTATTACAATTATTTTAATTTTTCCTTTACCCCCACCCTTACTCCCGATGACGTCATCAATTTCTCTTTTTAATGGCAATCCCCATTTTTTCTTACAGACTCTGATTCTCTTAACAATTCCGCGTACAGCAAGCGTACAATTTTGTCAGTGGTGTAACTACAAGCTCATTTAGTCCAGATAGAAAAAATACACAATAAATAAGTAAACAGTTTTAAATATTAAACATAGAAACAAAACAATTATATAAAAATTAAAAAAATCTAACTATTAAATTAGGTGTTTGAACTGGGACCCATGTACTTCTTGGTAAAAGGCAAGTCTTTGGATAAACTCGTTTGACATGTGCGAAGCACATCTGGGATAACCGCTCGGATTTCGTTTTGGATCTTTTCTTTTAACATTTCGATATAATTTGGTTTATTAAAATAGATTTTACTTTTAAGGTAACCCCGCAAAAAAAGTCCAAAGGAGTGAGATCAGGAGACCAAGACGGCCACCACTCAATTGCCCCTCGTCTCCCAATCAACTGATCTGGAAACACTTCATTCAAATAGTCCATAACAGAAACACAATAATGGGGGGGGCTGCTCCATCATGCTGGTACCATAAATTAGTATTAGGAAGAGGAACATCAGATTCTTCATTATCTAGATACAACTCAACTAGAGCAGAAACGAGATGGTCTCTCAGAAGTTCTAAATACTTATTAAGATTCCTTCGATAAAATAGGGACCTAAGATTTTATTGCCGATAATGCGCATCCAAACATTCAATTATTCGAGATATTGAATATGGGCCTCCATCCAGTGTGGGTTTTGGGGTGTCCAATAGCAACAATTTTGTTTGTTAATCACCCTGTTAAGACAACACGTCGTTTCCTCAGAAAAGATAATTCAGTTAACAAAATCAGGATCACCATCATTTTATCACAAAGCTGAAGCCCACGGTCTGGATCATCTTTGTTTGGTTCTTAAACTAAACTCACCTTGTATGGATGCCATTTATGGTTTTTTAAACACTTAACAACAGACGTTTGATTAACATTATTATTAGCAGCCAGCGCTCGAGTAGTACTGTAAGGATTTTCTTGCACTTCCAACAGAATATTTAATTCCACACCTTCTGATACATTTAGGTGTTGTCAGGGATCACACCTAACATGCCCCCTTTCAAAAACCTTTCTTTCAATCTTGCTATGGGAATCTGATCAGGATACATCATGTTGAATAAATTGCAGACTTCTTCTTGAGTATGTTGCCCATTCAAATAGATGCCCAACTGGGAAATAAGGTTAATGTATTTGAGCATTTTGGCCTCGGATGCACAGAGAATATTTTATTTAAAGCATTCCACAGCTGGCGTTTGCACTGTATGTTTTTCTTTCATGGATTACTTTATTTTTCAAATAGCATAGGATAAACATGAAGAGGTATAAAGGAAGAATAGGCTGGAATAACAGGTATTTGTAATAAACACATTTTTGCTGATCCTTTATAAAGTATTATTATTATTATTATCATCCTTAGGTGTGTTGTTAAACTGATCTAAACAGTACTGCTAAGATTTGCTTTTAGGTTAGGAAATTGGACATGGACAGGTCACTGTATGGCTGTCTACAAAGTTTTACATAATGTCTGTTGACATTTTTTTGACATCTATCAAATTAATCTGCAAGTTAGGAAAGGTGTTGCTTTACAAAAGTTAGTCAGAATTTTTTTTTTGGGATTTTGCAATTTATCATATGAAAAGTCTATGCCAAAATTTAACATATACATAATTCTTCATGAAGATATACTGTACTTTAGTTGCAAATAGATGGTAGGTATTATAAAAATTCAGTTTAGTATCTATTTTATTTATCTACATAAGAACTTTGAACTTCTCTGAAAATGGTAGCGATTGCTTTCTTCACTCTCTAGTTCTGTTTTAAAATCCTTGATTGATTTGAAGGCTTGATGCTCGTATTTATAGGCAACTACCCAAAGTAATGTATAACTGAAGAATTGTGGCCACTCTTGCACAATTTAGTTTGTTACAGTGGAAACAACAAACCGGTTAGTTAATTTTGTATGAAGAATGCCAACTTCTCTTGAAACCCTCAACATCTTTCTTTTTGTCAGATTGTGCTGTCACTCGATAGGTCTCTGAAAAATTTAGCAACTTTTACAATTGTCTTCTTTTTTATTTACTAATTCCATTAGGATATTTCTAAGACTGAGTCGGAAATCTTCGACCGGCTTCTAAAGTCGCTTGGTTTTTCTATCTAAAAAAAGAATAATAATGGTGATCTACAATTAACATTAATTAAAATGATATTGCATAAATATAGTACCTACATTTGGTAACTTTTTAAATGTAAACTGAATTTCATCTTATGTTATAAAACTGCACTTGTCACTACCGTACGCTAACTTGTCAAACGTATCTTTAAACTTCCCTTACAAAATCGCGAATTTTGTTTTCATATCGCACCTTATGTCCATAGTTTGTTTCGATATTATATAATTCAGACTTTACCTCATTTTTGGACCGTACAGCAAATCTTTGTGTGTTGACAATTCATGTTTACTTAAAAAGATGACATAAATGACAGACCTTTAACCTAAAAATATGTATTTAGTAACTTTTTAAGAAAACTTCAACTGTCACAAAAATATCATGTAAAGGCCTACTCTACACTCTGTAATATTGAAACAGACTATATACAGTTTTACATAACCTTTGTTGACATTTGTTTTTGACATCTGTCAAATTAACTTCAAAGTTAGGGCACAGTTTATACCTTACAGAATCAGTAGGATCACTTCCCCTACATTGTCTTCCACTTCAAGAAACTCGTGGTCTATGCGCAAACCACTATTTTCTGTCCAGAAGTAGAAGGGTAAAAAACCTAACCTTAACCTTTAAAGAAATAATCTCATAAAAGCTTGTATTATTTGAGTGAAATCAACTTGTATATTCTGTAAGTGAATTAGCGAAATTGTTCAATGTTGGTAAGTTACATTAGTTGTGAAATTTAAATATCAAATGCATATATAACCTCCCCTACAAGCGCACGGTCTACAGTTTAGTGTGCGCAGACCGAAAACTAGGAACACGAAAGATCAAAAGAACCGCTCTGAGTGATTCAACTGATTCTGTAAAGTATAAACTGTGGTTAGGGTTAGTGTTGCTCTAGAAAAGTAATAGGTCAGAATTTTATAATTTTTCCTCAATGATAACAGTTATCATACATAAACATCAAACTTTATCACTTACTATACATCAATTTTCACATTTCTTTGAATGTAAAAAGCTTTTTGCTTTTCAAGGTGAAAAATTATAAAACTGTACCTAGTGAAGGGCAAGTTTATTCATAAATTTATTCAAAAAAAATCTGTAAAATTAAGCATGTATGTAGTTAATCTAAAGCTTCTAATCCTTGGTGCTATAATCGTTTTAAACATGTTAAAAAAAAAGAAGAAACGTAACTAATTACAAGCTATTTACTTAAAAGTGAATGTTTTCACTATTAGTGAAGATAGCTAAACTATACTACTACCTGACTTTTGATAAGTTATCAGCTTGTATTGCAGCTTTTTAAAAAAGAAAAACACAAAGTACAAAAGTGTCATTTAGTTGTGTTCAAGAATGTTAATATAAACTGTTAAATTACAAATTAACCATTGGCAATGGAAAAATTTTCATTTTTATATGTCAGATTTTCACTTCAACTAACTAATAACAGGTATAAAGGTTTACGGTCAGATTTATCAAGGTTAAATTTTAATCAATCAATCCAGTAAACAACTTCATTAATTTTTATTATCTGGAATAATTTCTATAAATATGATACGAAAGTTATTTACTGTTTTTTGTATTTATAAATATTTTACTTTTACATAACAACTACATGTAATCTATAATTCCACATTGTTGTAGTACAATTGTGAGATTTAAAACGATACATTTTGAATTGCTTCGATAACCTGAATCTGTATTAATTCTGTATAACAAAATATAATATACTCACCCCTAATAAATGTATTCTGTCAGCGATCATCCATCCAAGAAGCCAGTCGATTTCGTAAGTGTGGTTCATAACACAATATGCATGTTCCTTACCCCAATATTTATCATAATCATCCTTGTCAATATATAAATACAAATTTATATTGGCCCACCAGTCTCCCATGAATACGAGTTCTAAAAGAAAGGTTACATTAACCATTTTTCATTTTCATTGCAAATGCTTTTATTCAAATTTTCTACTTACGTGCGTAAATAGTAGCACATAAATACCAGTTGATCTTTCTGTAAATATGTTTACTAAATGGTCTTAAAAATAAATATAAAAGGCATTGGACTAAATTGACGATTACTCCTGATGTGAAGAATGTAATTGCAAAAAGCAAGTGAACTATTCGTGACCGTTTCAGGACATTTAAGCGCGACAGCATTTTGTGCTTTGCAGTGTATTTATTATTGTGTGTATTTTGCTAACTGCAAAAAATCTGAAACAAAGAAATAACACAAAATATATTTATATTAACGAAATGGTTTTAAATCTAATCTTATCAACTTTTTGGATGAATAACAATTGATAATTGAAAATTATCATTTTTAAACTTGTATTTATAATTGAAATGTATAATGCATATTATTCACAATACTATTACATACTTTTAACAGTCTTAATAATAATAACTGTTTATTATTGAAAAAGAAAACCAATTTTTACCCATTGAAACTAAGTATAATTATCAGTGAGGTCGTTAATTACATACATCTATTATTACTACTGACACAACGATTATTCTGGTCCAGTCTAATTATAATTTCAAATGATAAGACACTAGACACAACATTAATTACAAAATAAAAAACATGAGACAATTTTATCTTTTTCAGTTTGTTGTATGTAATTTTTAACACTTAATATTAGATACTTACTTGAAAAGATCCTATTGTGCAAATCAATCTTATAACATGTTAAAAACTTAATTATAAACCTAATAAGTTCAGCAAAATAATACTATAAAATACTACTACTAGGTCTTAATTATACCTACGTAGCGCTGTCATCCAAATGCAAAATGCGTTCAGAGGTTATAATTTCAAGGTTATCTTGGTTCTTTTTTTTATACACGGTGCATCCGAAACAGCGTAGATAAACACACGGATACACATAATAAAAAAAGTTAACTTGATTATCACATTAAAGGTATAATTATGTAAACTTATTATTGACATTTTTAATTTGAAGATTCACTACTATTTCTTTATGTGATATTAGAGGTTTAGGTTAAATTATTATAAAATATAACTACTTACGCGATGTTTTATCACACGATTTCTTTTATTCAAAATGTCAATGTCAAAACAAACAAATGCAATGTCAAAATTATGACAAGAATTTAGGTTAACTAGCAATATTATGAATGTCAGAAATTATTTATTAAAATACTGAATAACTCAACAAGATTAAAGCTAAAATATATTCAGAATATAATTATGATAAAAATAGAAAAATATTTAAAAAAAATTCACGTGATCTCAAAACGCTATTCTGATTGGTGTGGCGTTATTTCACACAACCCCATCTCCACTCCTTTATTTTGTTTTATTGTGTTTCTGTCATCTACAAATTGTCATTGCTGTATAAGGTTATGTCATTATGTCAAATCTTTGTTTAGTTGTTTTTAACGAATTTTATGTAAGATCTATAAAGATGTCGTTCTGCTTTAATAACAAAATGGAAAATTCCATTTTTAAAATATTTTTGAACTTTCAACTTCAAATTTGAAACTTGAATTTGTCAAGCTCAAATAATCAGAACATAAATTATGAAATTCTTCCAACAGTTTAATGTATGTATAAAAGTGAAACAAATTGTTTTTCAGATTTTGTGAATAATTAGTATTATTATTATTATTATTATTACATAATTTGTCAATAATAATTGTAGAACTGGCTATGAATTTAGGTTTTAAGTTATACTGAATATTTCTTTTTCTTCTTTTTACCTAGTTAACACGGGTGTGACGTAAAGTGTCGTCACACGACGGCCATTCATGATTTTAAAATCCGAATTTTTCCTTGTTTGTATCAACTTGGTTAAAGGGTTGCATAACTGACAAAAACTTACAAATCATTTGATGATAATTTCTAAATAAAGAAAATTTAGAAACATGCAGCCGAGAAATGAGATACCCTGTATATACCAGAAAAATAATTTTGTAAGGAAATAGTAGACACTACTCACTGATCAGGAATTTTAATTTCAAGTTGGCTTTTCAAAAGTTTTTAACTATAACAAAGTGATGGCACGTGCTTTACCTTATCTTCTTACCCCATCAATAAACATTGTAGAAATGTTATCCCCCTAGACAGTTTACACTATCAAATTATCTTTTCTCTTAATTGGATACTACAAAATGCGATACATCATCTTTTAGTTTAATAAATGTACACATTAAATACTTTTGAAAAGTTTCTTTTAAAAGTGATGGTTTTGATTCGGCATTCTTTAAAGACTGCTAATAAAGTTTGATAGGAAATCATTTTCACAGCACTAACCATTATATATGAGGGGTTGCTAGTCCTCTATCGGGCGCCTCCTCAGGTGGCCGATCGGGGAATGCTCACCAGATATGGCGGATATCGGGGAATAAAAACTTAAAACTAACAGAAACACAAAATAGGAATAAATAGAAGAGTTCTAATAAAGCACAGTTTATTTTTTTCTATTTTGCAAACTAGATGTTTCTAAACATCCAATTATGTCTGTCACCAGACATTTTAGCCTTCTGTGAAATACCGACCCTCTTAAAGGGGCGTAACTGACCGTCGGCCCGGGTTGCTCTATACCTAAGGGAACCAAGAAAAACAAAAAGAAGCCCACACACTCGAATATGTGTAAAGCGCGGGTACACATCTATACATAATTATAAATAAGTTAGAATGTATTAGCACATCGATACATATACAGGGTGTTTGGTTCACCGCCGTATATCCGAAAAAGGGTGGTAGAAGACATGATTTGGAACTTATCTAACCTAATATACTATTATACAAAGTGTCACGGTTTTTGAGATATTGCCATTTTTCATAATTTCACCCAATTGGACGTATTTCCCCATTTAAATGTGAATACCGCACTACTGGAAACTTTTTGTAGGAGTGGATGGAAATGACTAAAATTGATAGAGTAGCTATAAAAGATTATAAAATTATCATTACCTGCAAATTAAAAGTTTCCAATAGTGCGGTATTCACATTTAAATGGGGAAATACGTCCAATTGGGTGAAATTTTGAAAAATGACGATATCTCAAAAGCCGTGACACTTTGTATAATAGTATATTAGGTTAGATAAGTTCCAAATCATGTCTTCTACCACCCCTTTTCGGATATACGGCGGTGAACCAAACACCCTGTATATTAAATAAGTTAGAGTACGTTAGCACATCGATACATAAATAAGTTATATTATGTTATGTTAATTAAAAATTTCTAATTCAATAAATATACTAAGTGAAAATCGAGCATGTGTGGTATTATAATAATTACTGCAGAATAAGAAGGCTTACCATAGCCGACAGAAACGAGGGAGCAGTGTGCTTCACAAAAGCAAATTCAAAAAACCCAACACTAACAATAGAGGTTCAAAATAATGTACTGTCAAGTTGACAGTATCACCACATCATATGATGTAGGAAATAGCGCATTTAAGAAAAACTTGCAATTTAAGAAAGTATCCGTTAAGAGAGGTTTCACTGTAGTTTAAATCTGAACTGAAGAAAGATTTTCGTACTGCACCGGATCGAAAACTGTTTCCGAGTCAGACGGCGTTATTTTTGTACGATTTACACGGACCGAGCCTTTGCGTAGCTTGGTCCAATGCTCGGATTTAGGTTAAGCCGGGCTTCAGTTTCAAGATCTATCGGGATATCCGGGTCTGGGTAGACCCGATCTTACCTGCCGGGCTACTTGAGCCTGTTGGGTCGTTCAGTCACATCAAACCTTTTGGGCCTGTTCGGTCTTTCAAGTCTGTCGGGTCTCTCGGGCGTGTTGGTCCATTCGGGTCTGTCTGTCGGGTCGTTAAGCTAAGCATTTTTTAATCTCTCAAGCTTGACTGGTTTCTTAGAGGTGTTGCAAGTCGTTCGGTCTTTGGGTCTTTTTGGGCCTCTAGAGTCTGTTGGGCTTCTCAAGCCTGTCAGGCCTTTCTGACGTGTTGGCCCTTTCGGGCCTATTGGGCATTCCAAGCCTGTCTTTAAGGGGCCTTTTGAGTTCTCAGGTTTGTTAGATCTCTCAAGCCTGTCGGGCCTGCCAGTCCTGTCGGGTTGTTCAGTCTTATCGGGCCTTTTGGATCTCTCGAGCCTGTCGTTTAGATTATAGGGCCTTTTGAGCTTCTCGGGCATCTTGGGTCTCTCAAGCCTGCCAGATCTGCCTTTGTTTGATCTTTGAAACTTGTCAGGCCTGTTGAATCTTTCAAGCCTGTCGAGCTCTGGGAGCGTATCGGCCCATATGGGTTTGTCGGGCATCCCGAGCCTGTCTAGTCCTTCGGTTTTACCGGCTTTGTGGGCCTCTCAAACCTGTCGGCCATCCCAATTCTGTCGTTTGGTCTTATAAGGCCTTTTGAGCCTCTCGGATTTGTTGGGTCTATAAGCATGCCGGGTGTGCCGTTCATGTGAGGGGGTTTGGTCTTATCGAACGTTTGTTTGGTCTTTCAAGCCTGTTGGACTTGTTAAATTTCTCGGACGTATCGGCCCTTTCGGACCTGTAGGGTATCCCGACCCTGTTTGGTCGTTAGGTCTTATCGAGCCTTTCGGTCCTCTCGAGCCTGTCGGACCTCTCAATCCTGTTGGGTCCCTAGGGCCTTATCGGCTCTTTCAGGCCTGTCGGGCCTGCAGGTCCTGTCCGATAGTTTGGTCTTATCCAGACGGTTTTTCTTAGTCTCGCGAGCCTGTCGGGCGTGTCGGCCCTCTTGGGCTTGTTAAGCCCCCCGGTCTCGGATCATTCGGACTTGGCGGGCCGGCCAAAAAGTTACTGGGATTGTTTATAGGCTTAATTGCGAAAAATGCTGTTTACTGAGTTTTGACTCGGGTGTGGCAGTTTGTAAAATTCGAGCGTTTGCATGCAGTGCTGTATACGGAATTGTCAAGACCTCTTAAAAGACCTAGGTCCGGTTTCTACCCATTAACCAATTCAGCTTAAACAAGTGGAACTCGTCTATATGATCTGTAATTTGGCGAGACTCACTCTAACTTATTCAGTTTAAGGCTGACGAGAGTAAAGCACTAAAAAGGATTTTGGTGTCTTTGGCTTTGTGTGTTCTTGCCATGAGCGCCGTTATGCCCAGGAATCCAGATCATCTAAAGCATCTGCATACTCCTGAACGAGAGTGTTTTTTGTTCTAGCTGAACAGATTGTTTTTAGTGTTGCTTAACGGAGCAAATTACACACTTTTGCTTTGTCTGGTCTTTCTACCGATAATATGGAGTAGATCCTTGTCTGAAAGGTCGTAATGTGCTTTTACAAAACGACATTTTCTTTCACACATGGTTTTTCGCCAAAGGACAGTCTGCTGTCCATTCACATGTCCTCTTGCTCACGGTTCTTGTAAGAATTTGTCTTTGATGATAGGATGTAGTTGCTCAAAGAACATTTCGATTATGTCAGTTATATCGATTATCTCGATTATTTAAATTATCTCGTCGATTATTTCGATTATTGCGATTATCTCACTATTACAGATTGATTGCGTTGGGTGTTCATTCTTGGAACATGAATGATTTGACTTACGAACTTAAAAATAAAATGAAATAAAAAATAGAAAACTTTTGATTTAATATAAAGCTATAAAAGTCCAACTTTTTAAATTAGGTTAGTGCAGGATAATTAATAATAATCGCTATTATAATCTTTAGAAATTGTCCCATTACAGAAGACCTCGCATTAGATGGGAAAAAGTTAGTTCAAGTGACCTATGAATATTAAAATTGCAAAACTAGAACAGAACGGACACACGGTGATATTTGGACAAGAAAGACTGAATGAGAATAAATAAGCAAGAATTCCATAAAATCGTTACTGATTTTACAAATTTCCAAAAAAATTATTTTAATAATAGGTTTCAAGATGGAAATTTTCAGAAACGATTCAAAATTTCTTAAATAGGCCAGTAATAATAAAGAATATTATTTAACTTGGTGAAAGTAAGCCTGCATGTTGTCGTTAGCTTGTAAATTCATTCAAAACCTTGTAGAAATTATCTAGAGGATGTGATCCCTCCATTCGAAATTAACATCCCGTTCAGAAAGTTTCTAATATTGCAGTTACTGTATTTGGTTTTCGACTAAAAGTGCACTTTTAGAACTAGATGTACTTGTAGAAATCATACTGTGGAGGGACTCTTTCTGGGGATGACTATGTACAGCAAGAGTTATGCAATTTAAGGCAGTTTAAACCATGCATAAAATTTAAAAAAGGGAAATTATAAAATCAAGTAAACGGACGCCAGCCTGATCATTCCGCGATTAGTGTTGAAAGTGTTTGGGTTATGTTTTTAAACTAGTCGATTTTATTTATATTAGTTTTGATATTTATTTTTTTCTTTTTAATTCTAATTAATCAAACATGAAGTCTGCTTTAATTCTTTTGTTCAGTTTTGCTGCCTGTATGTGTATCAAGGTGGAAACTAATGTAGGTTAAGTTCTATATTTTCTAAAAAAAAAGTAAAATGAGATTTTTAATTTTTATCTAGCCTCCTCTACAGGGACGGTGTAAAATCCCTGTTGTAGCTCCTAAAAATATAGCAAAAGTAATAAATAAGTGTCAGGAAGAAATAAAAATGGCCCTTCTATCAGGTACGTAAGTTTTGAATTATTTTAAAAAACAAACCGTTTTAATAAAAATCAGTTTCGACATATTTCCTTTTTATAATTAGTATGTATTTAGTTACGGTCTTTTTAAAACAATAGTTAAACGCTTTAAATATTATTAAATTCTACATAAAAAGTCAAAGCGTGAAATCGTGTTAGTTGAATGGTAAAGGAAGCAAAAAGGTCTTTGTTTTAAGTAACATAATATCTAATCTAGTGTGCATCCAAATGCTTCCGTTTCTATTTTACTTCAGTTCACTAGTTCACCTTTTGTTATTATTTATTGTTTAAATGACTAAAATATTAATTATTTCTTGAGGTATCTATTTAAGAATCTAGTTTCCAATTTCATAAACAAATGAAAAACGAAAGCTGTACGTTGTTTCAAAATCATGTAAAGTGTTAGTGGTATTATGAAACAATGTGAATGAACAACTGACGATTTTATATTAAAATTAACTCGTTAATTAGAAACTTTTTAACATGATTCTGCCGTGAAAAAAAGCAGATTGTACGAAAATAGGTCAGTAATTTGCATACAATTTACTAAATGAAAGATTTGACATTGCACTTGACGAATTAGTATATCTATGTCAAACTCTGAAAGTTGTTGGTTCTTTTACAAGCTTCCTCTGTCTTCTTCGTTATTTACTGTATATCTTTTGCTCTATTGTCTCCGTTTTTGCCATGATTGCCCAAAAGTTTCTAAAGGTAGGATTTCATAACTAAAAAAAGCTGAATTGCAACATATTTATCTAAAACAAAAATTTCAATTTTACATCAAATCGATTTGTTTAATGTAAACGATATTTATTATAAATCTACATTTAAGTTTTTTAATCAATTAAAATTGAGGTAGGCCCTAAAGCTCTAATAAAGGCTTTCAATAAAAGATGTAGAAATCTTTCGTATCCAAGTTCAAATGCGGTTTAAAATTCTACTTGAAAAGCCCTACCGGTCGAAAAAAAAACAACCGACCTGAAAGGAACTGAAAGGAATTTTTCACAAACCAGCTTGAATGATACAGAAAGACCAAAACCACGAAGCGAACCTTTAGTCAGCCTCCCCAATACTAAGAAGTGACCAAATCTGTTTAGCATCCTAGGAAATAAATTTCAGAAAGATATGTTACTATCTAGATTCTTTGCAGACTTGCAAATTTGTGAACTTCTAAGTTTTGACGGAGTCCTGAATCATTGAGATGATGTGCAAAGCTACTTCCATTCCCTTGAATCTTTGTTCCTGTGTTTTTTCCGAAAACTTCCAAATCTTTATTTTCTTCTGGAAATTGCAGAAACCAGAATATCTCAAACACATCGCTCTTGTTGCTTTCTGTAAAAGAATCTTTTTTGAGGAAATACATCCTATCAGCAAAGGCAAATTCTTACAAGAACCGTAAGCAAGAGGACATGTGTAAATGGACAGCAGACAGTCGTGTGTGCTTTTCAGGCAAGGGTCTACTCCATATTATCGGTAGAAAGACCAGACAAAACAAAAATGTGTAATTTGCTCTACCAAGCGTTACCAAAAGCAATTTGCTCAGCTAGACTGAAAAACGACCTCGTTCAGGAGTATGCAGCTGCTTCAGATAATCTGGATTCCTGGACGTAACGGCGCTCATAGCAAGAACACACAAAGCCAAAGACATCAGAATCCTTTTAAGTGCTTTTACTCACGTCAGCCTTAAACTGAATAAGTAAGAGTGAGTCTTGCCAAGTTACAGATCGTATAGACGAGTTCCACTTGTTTAAGCTGAATTGGTTAATGGGTAGAAACCGGACCTAGGTCTTTTAGAGATCTTGACAACTCAGTGTACAGCCCTGAATGGGTCAGGATTTCCAGACCCGCCTCGATTCGGCCCGACTAGGAGTTAACTACGCTCCCCGAAAAAACCCTGGTAACTTCTTGGCCGGCCCTCCAAGCCCGAATGATCTAAGACGCCCGACCGACCCGACAGGACCGGAAGCTCGACAGGCCCAAGACAATCGCCATGCTCGAAAGGCCCGACAGGCTCGAAAGACCAAAAAAAGCTCCATAAGATCGAGCGATCGGACAGGACCTGGAGGGCCGACAGACCCAAAAGAGCCGATACGCCCGAGATGCCCTACAGGATTGAGAGGTCCGACAGGCTTGAGAAGCCCAAAGGGCCCGATAAGACCGAACAACCAAACAGGCTTGGGATGCCCTACAGACCCGAAAGACCGAACCATCCGACAGGACCGGCAGGCCCGACATGCTTGAGCAACCCAACAAGCTTGAGAGGCTCAAAAGGCCCTATAAGACCAAACAACAGGTTTAGAATGTCCGACAGGCTTAAGAAACCCAAGAAGCCCGACGAGCTCAAAAGGCCCTAAATCTGAGCATTGGGCCAAGCCACACAAAGGCCCGGCCTTTGCAGATGGTACAAATATAACGCCGTCAGACTCGGAAACAGTTTTCGATCCGGTGCAGTACGAAAATCTCTCTTCAGTTCAGTATGAAAGTAATGCTTGCCCGGGTCAATAAGAAAAAGTTCTCGGTCCGGTACAGTACGGAAATAATGGTCCGAAAAGCCCGACTGACTCGATAAGCTCGACAAGTCGGACAAGCGCGAACAGCCTGACACGCTCATAGGCCCGAATTTACTAACAGGGCTGAAAGACTCGGCAGGTCTGAATGGTCGGAGGGAGCCGGGCAGCTTGATTGACTCAACGTAGACTTGTAAAACCCGATACATTTTTAAAATGAGGCCAGGTCTGACCTAAACCCAAGCTTCGGGTCGAGTAACGCAAAGGCTCAACTAAAGAACCCGATATGGTACAGTACAAGATTCTTCCACTTCGGTTCAGTAAAAAACTGTCTGCCCCAGGTTATAGAAAAATAAAGCCCGTTTGGTTCGCTATAAAAATAATGCTTGTTCAAGTCAGCACGACAATTGTTCAGTGCGGTTCAAAATGAAAATAGCCCGTCCGAATTAGTACAGAGAAGATCTTCGGAACAGTGAAGAAATAACGGCCCGAAGAGCCCGACCGACCCAATAAGCTTGATAGGTCCAACAAGCTCGAAGAACCTGAGAAGGCCGACATACTCAAGAAGGGCGACAGGTCCGAACTGTCCGATAGGTCCAAGGGCCGGGCTGTCAGTTTAACTCAACGTAGGTTTGTAAAGATCGATATATTTTTAGAATGAGGCCCGGACCCGATCAAGAAAGCCAGCCCGTGCAGGCTTCTACAATCCAGTACAAAATTCTTCCGCTTCGGTTCAGTATAAAACTAAAGTCTACCCCATCTATATGAAAGAACTCTCGTCGGGCTCAATATGAAAAATTCCTCGATTCTGTGCAATACGAAGATCCTTCTCTTTGGATCAGTATGAAAATAATGCTTGTCCGGGTCAGTGCAAAAAAGATTGCGGTTCAGTTCGCTTCGGATTAGCATAGAAATAACAGCATGAAAAACCTGATAGACCCGATAAGCACGACAGGCTCTAACTTCCTGGGGTGAAAGACTCGACAGGTCCGAACGGCCCGGGAGGGCTGGTCGGTCCGTAAAGCCTGTTACATTTTGAAATGAGCTTTTGGCCGGGCTGCGCAAACAACCGACCAAGAAAGCTGACCCGTGCATGCTTCTACAACACAGTACAAAATCCCTTAACTATGTATGTTTCAGTCTGTACGAGAATAACGTTCTGTCTGATTCAGTACAAAAAAGATCTTCGGATCAGTACAAAAATATAAAATCCAACGTAGACCCTTAAAGCAGATACATTTTAAAAATGGGCCTGGCCCAACTCAGACTTGTGCTTCGGACCGAGTCGCGTAAAGGCTCGACTAAAAAGTCTGGTTTTGTGTGCACTAATAACATGTCACTAATAGTGGCAGGAGATATCTACCATGCTCCAACAGGCCCGTATGGGCCGATACGTCCGAGAGCCCAATAGGCTTGAAAGATTCAACAGGCCTGACAGGCTGATAAGACCAAACAACCCGATAGGACCGGCAGACGCGATAGGTTTGAGAGACCAAACAAAGACCTGATAAGACCGATACATTTTTAAAATAAGGTCTTCCAGACTTGAACTCGTGCTTCAGGCCGTGTCGCGTAAATACCCGACAAAAAAACCTGATTTTGTATACACTAAGAAGTAACATGTCACTAATAGGGGCGGGAGATATCCAACATGCACTAAATAAGGGAACGACGAAAAAACGTTTTTTCACTTTTTGAGCAAATGTAAACGATACGAAAGTTAGTTTGTTAAGGGAAAAACTGAAAGCTCTCACTCGGGCCGACATTCTTACTTTTATTAAAGAGTCACTCAGTAAGTAGTCAAGCCTAAACAGCTTGAAAGACATAATCAGTCAAAACTCAGATATTCCAAACGACCCAAATTTCGACAAGGTCACACAGAAGAGCCACTCAAAAACCGGCTTTTACTTTTTAGCAATCTTCTTCCACCAGAATATAAATCTTATTGTAAGATTTCTGGCTTGGCAAAGCATTAACCAAGAAACGAGTTCATGGCAGAATAACGGGGGCTGAATTTGGAAGGTGACTGATCAAAAACAGCATACATATTACTGTGGACTAAAGGTTGAATTTTAATCTTAAATTAAATCTAGAAGTCGAGATTCAGTCAAAAAGACGTAATTATTGTTTTTGGCAAATTTTAAATTTTGCTAACTGGAAAATGGTTGATAAGCTTATCATTGTAGGCACTGGCGATTTAGTATAAAAAGGTTTGAATCGAGTATTTGAAAAATATGTTTCAGTCTTGTAAATTACCAAATTGCTTTACATTCAAATTACACAATTCTTTCTCCATGAATACACACCTGTAAAAGATTAAAAAGTTATGTTACACTTCACATGCCACCGCTGTTGGAATAATTATTATTCTAATAAAAATATCTGGGGTGTGGATCTCAAACCGGAATAGGCGTAACTGTTATTTATCAATAAAAAATGAAAAGACAGTGTAATTATTAATTAAATAAATAAAATACATTGTACTCAATTAATCTAAATAATAGCAAGTGCGTTGTGCGTCCTTGAGAAGAAGTTTCTAAGTAATGAAGAATGTAGAGTTAATATTTGTATAAAAAATATATAAATTTACGAATGTTAGTAGTTTTTAGAATTTAAAATTAAAATATTTAAATTGTAATAATAATTAGAAATAAAAATAAGAAATTAAGTATTTTAAGAATTGGCGGCATTAGCGTGACATGGCCTCCCAGCCATTTTCTTTGTTTTTGCGCTCCTGTTATACTTAAATTGTCAGTGTATAAGGTTATGCCAAATATTCTATTGCTATGTGTATTTTTCTAAATTAATTTAAATTAAAAATTTGCAAATTTAAAATTAATGTTTAATAAATGTCTACAATAGAAAACAACAAACATAATAATTTATAAAATTAATATTGTAAATAATCTAATATACTTCGTAACATAACCTATCTTACCATATTAATTTTACAAAAACAAAATATAAACTAGAATCATAGCAACTGTTGCCAAGAAAGTTGTTTTGAATCAAATACGGCACACCGAACAACTCGATGCGTTTTCGCGCGTAAATAAATCATTTGAATTTCAATAACTGTTTTCTTATGAAATAAAGATCAGATTTATATTTTAATGGCTCTGTGAGGCTTTCTTATTTCATTATCTTAAGAAATAAATATAAGAAATATTGTGCAGGGTTATATTATTTAATACATTTAACATTAAATTTAAATTTTAAATCTATACTTAAAAATAGAAACTGAACATTTTAATGAATGTAATAGTAACAAAAATTCATCACTGGTAAATTCTATTCTGTCATAAAAAGAAAAAGTGATTTCAAAGATGAAAGCGAAAGCCTCAATTTTCGTGTTAATCGACTTGATCGACCTGCATTTACAATAATACAGTATATACCATCATATAACAGCAACCTTTTGTGATACCAAGCGATGAAGCAGAGAAAGTTGACTGATTAAAAAGAAAAACAGGCTTTTTATATTGGGTACACATTACAGAAATAACTGTTCATGCTACCTTTGTATAGTGGTACTAAATACTTATTAAGTAAAAGTTAATATTATTATGCTGTTATGATTCGCATTTTTGATGGACTTCCTTACTGTTTCTGAAAAGATTGTTGTTAAATTGACAAACACCTTAAATAGTCATAAAAAACTTAGTTTTCTTCTTAAAGACCTTCTCTTGTATGTTTAATGCACGTAATAAATTCCAGTAAAACCGGAAAGAAAATCAAATTTTAACAGTTTTTTGGATATAATTTATTTGGTGTGCATATTCGAGTTTTTAAAATGCTTTTTTATAGAAATCCATGGGGTTAATGAACTAATTCCAGTTATAGTATACGTTTTGCATTTACGAGTACTCTTGAATCGTAATTTATCTTGAAAATTTTTCTGGGGAGACTGATACTATGATGGATAAAATAAAAAGAAGCATAATTTGTTAAATATCATATATTAATTTAAGTTGAACTAAAAAAATAGATACATATTATGTACATCAATATAAGAATTGGTATTAGACTTTTAGTAAGTTTTATAAAATGAGCAATTGATGTTCTTTTTTTAAGTTTTTTTGTATAAGAAATTCATTTTCCGAGTTTTCTTATTAGCAAAAATGTCAATAACTCGTTCTATAAAGTCTTGTTCACTTGATAAGTTGGCCAGTAAATGTTTTTCCACTGCTAACGTGCCAAACGTGCCTAAATTAGACAATCTATTATTTGACGTTGTGTTTTTCAGATAGTGTTACGTTTGACAAAAACGTGTATTTTTATTTTTACTTAATTTATTACGATTTATTTCCAGTATTTATTTACACTAAATTATTTATTTATTTATGTACAGAAGAATTTATTTATCACTAATTAACATTTATTTCGTTCGTCACTACTAGCTGATTGACTGTAGAACTGCCTTCTGCTCGGTCAACGCCGCCTTATATTCGTTTCCGCGTGGTTCTTGATGAGCCCAGAAAGTTCGCGTTCCTTCTGGAACATTCGACAGTGGAAGATTCTCGATAGTTCGAGATTTCTCCGGCACATTCGACCAGCTTGTTCGAGACTGTTCGGGACTTTTTCTAGAATATTCTAGGGGTGGCTCGTTACAATAGGTTTTAATTCGCTTAAGGGTACTCATGCTTCTTTCACTGCTAGCTGTAGTAACAGGTACCGTTAAAATTAAAGGTAGGAGTTTTGTTACTTCTTTATAAACCAAGTCCAGACCATTATTCTCTAGACATTTTAAAAGTTTAAGTGGTGGCAAATGCTTTTTTTCTAATTGTTCCCAGTTAAAAAACGGATATGTTTTTTTCAACTGCTGCATCTTTACCGTAGGGAATTTTTTTGTGTAACTTTGAAAAAGATTTTTGTTAAAGAGGTCTACAAATTGCAACTCTGGGAAGTCATTAAATCTTGTTTCTAACTGTACAGTCTGTGAATCCAGTATTTCATATGTAAGTCTTCTTAGGGCAAAGTTATCAGATTCATTATAAAGTAGACTAGGATTCAATTGAATGCTTGTTGCTATACAGTCGGTAACTGTTTCTTCTTTTCGAAGACTTTAAATTTTTGATAACTACAGCTATTTCTTTTTGGCAGGTACAAATATTCGACAGGGTTTTTGATTGCAAAATATTGAATAAATGGTTCACAAATGTAAAGATTTTGCTGTATAACAAAACAAAATAAACAAATGTTTTATCATCTAGGCGTCTCTTCAGTCCGACCGCACAACTGGTCGAATCTGGATCCCATTCGGAATGTTCATCTTCAATAATACTCTCAAATACTGCATCCAATTCTGAGAAGTATGTTTTGATTGTTGCAACGGCTCTAGAATGAAAATTCCAACGAGTTGTACATGCTCAAGGTAATCGAAATCCTTTTTCGGTTAAAAGTGCTGTTCGCTTAGACGATTTGCTAAAAAAAGTATTAAAAGACGTCAAGTCGCAAATAAACAAGCGAACTTCTTTTATGGTAGCAAGATGAGATTTAACTAATTTGCATAACTATGAATGAACAGCGAGTTTGGACATACTTGTTTTACAAAATATTGAACACCAGCTTGATGACCAGCCATAACATCGTCGTATGTCTGTTTTGTTTATAACATTCCATTCTGTTAGAACATTTATAATAACATTAGAAAGGCCTTTTGCAGTTTTGTCTTTGGAAACGTCGTAAAATACTATAAATCTCTCCTCTATTCGGCCTTTTACACAATAACGTACTATTAAGCTCATTTGGGACTTGCAAGAAACATCTAGTGTTTCGTCAGCTTGCACAGACACAAATAAACTTTCCTCTAGTTTATTTGTAATGCGTTCGTCTAAAACACATTTCACTGTTTCTATTAATTCATTTTGAATATCGGACGATGTTCCTTTAAAAGTAGAAGATGAGGTCAGATGGTCTTTAATAAATTGTCCTCCCTGTGCTGTATAATGCAGTAATTCCAAATAATTACCTCTGTTAATCGAATTATTATCTTCTCGGTGTCCTCTAAATGGTAGTTCTTGCTTCGATAACAAGACAACAGCTTGAATTAGGCGACCCAAAACTTTTCTATTCATTTTTACTTCTTCATTATGCTTCAACGCAGCAAGACGAGCTGTTTCAGACAGAACATTTGAAAAAATTGAAACTAAAAAATATAAATGAAATTCACATTTCGTTAAGTTATTGTTCAAAGCATTCCCTGTTGCGTATATGCTTTTTTGAGATTTGATGCTTTACGGCTTCTCTTTCAAAATTTTTTATAGTAGAAATGCCTTCAGTGCTACACTCTTTTTCTTCACCTCCAAACAGTAAACAAACATAATAGTAAAGTTTCTTATTGTTTTAAACTTCCAGTCAGCCACTTAATTTATTATACCACGTCATTGAAAAAGTTCTTTTTTGTTTCTTTTTCGATGAAGCTAAATCTATTGCAGGTGCAGGTTTCTTTTAAATAGCATTTGTCTTCATATGACAATAACAAAAATGAATTTTTCAACAGAAAATCTGTTAGTTCACATTCACTCATGTCTCGATTAAATACAGGAATAGTATTTCTTTCCATGTTCAAGTTTTAACAAACAGAAAAAGTACGTATATAACATCCGTAATTTGCAAGAGACTAGTCTCTCGCCTGCACATTCGGCGCGTTACAAGGGGAATTTATTGCGGAGGAAGCTTTTGAGTAATAATTTCTTTTTCTTGTAAAATTGATAAATCTTGTCCCTATTAAAGCCCAAAATTTCAATTTTTTATTTTTGTGATTTTGTTTGGGGGGACTTTGAGACTAAGCTTTGCCACTGGTTAGATAACCCATTGACAAAATAAAAACCTGTAATTTATTCAATAACAATAAAAACACGCATTTAGTCTTCATTACATCATACTTTCAAGGTTTTTATATTCTATAAAAAAGCAAAAGAAGATTATTGGTTACTTGCGTTTTGACTTCGTCTTGATTTTTGAAAGTGGCACATTTTCAAAACCGATAAAGCTTAATATCAGAAACGAATGGTACCTACTTGTTAAGTTGTCAACAAGCTTTTTCCCAATTTAATCTCTCTTTAAACGGTTCGTACTATTTTGTACTTGGAATTTCAAATAGATGGTGCCTTATTTTCCTCATGCTTCTAATGCGATATTACTGCTTCCGGGTGGAAGAAATGAATTAGTACGGATCCCACCACCTTCAACAGCTACCTCCTTTGCGGAAAGCCACCACAATCATAATGATTCCAAAAGCAAACAAAAAATGCTCTGATCCCGCCTACTCAACATCATCGGTAAATTTTCCGAAAGAATTCTTACCGATAAACTCACAGAATCCTTAACAATCAACAACAAAATCCCAGATCACCAATTCGGCTTTCAAACTGGTCGATCTTACCTTTCAACCGCATCCTAACGCCAGCAGCGCCGCCAACTCAATATCGAATCTGCCTTTGACCAGATCTGGTAAAAGATTTCTTACTAAAACTCACTAATGCAAATATCTCCCTCTTTTTTGTCTATGACAGTTTCCTTTCATACTGGCAATATATATCGGACAAATCCTCTCCAGCTCTCCAGAGTATTCACTCCACTTGCCGGAGTCCTCCAACGTTCGATGCTTTCTCCAATAACTCTACCTTCAATGCTGACATGATATCTCCCTATTCAGACGACACCGCTCTCTAGATAATGTCGTCTCCTATCCTCGCCTTTGGCTCGATAATTTTTCTCCTGGGATCTTGTCCACTTGAAAGCTTGGTTCCAACGGTGAAGAGTTAAACCCAACCCTAATAAAACTCGAACTTTCCCCTTTCGTCACAAAAATCTCACATTCTATCTTAAATTGGTGGAAAGAGCTGAGACGTTGTTTGGATATCGTCGAAAACCCGCAGTGGCATTCGAAGCTGCCATAGCACTACTGTGCTCCACAAGTATAAGACCTTCATTCGACTTGTCATGGATTACAGATTCGACTATGACCGAGGAGAAACCTATCTGCCGGAGGATTTTTGGTCTGAATGCTTCCACCCTTCTGGGGGAAGTTTGCGACCCTGCCGGGATACCTCCGGTGGATACGTATTTCGAATTCCTGAGAATAAGGCGCACATCCTCGAGTTACTCCGCTTCTCCAAATGAAATATCCTCCAACTATCTTTTTACAAAATAGCCCGACAGCACCGAACGGCCAAAGAGGCCCAACAGGCTCCAATGGCTCGACATACCCGAAGGGCCCGGAAGAATCGAACGGCCTGATTGACCCGACGCGATGTAGGCTCGAAAGCTCGATAGATTTTTTAACTGAGGTTCGAGAGGCCCGACAGGACCGAATGACTGGATAGGCTCAAACGATCCGACAGGCATTAATGGCTTGACAAACCCAGAAGGCTCGAAAGAATCGTATTGACCCGACGTAGCCTCTAAAAACCAGACACGTTTTCTAACTGATGCCCGGCCTAAATTCAATGTTTGAACCAGGCGGCGTAAAGACTATACCAAAAAACCCGTCCCATCTACGGTGCAGTACAAACATTCTCCTCTTCTGTTCAGCGTGAGAATCATGTGCTGTCCAGTACGAAAAAGACCTCGGTCCGGTGCAGTACGGAAATTATCCGCTTCAGATCAGTATATAACTAATGCTCGGCCCAGTTCGTACAAAATAACGCCCGTCTAACTGACAGTCAGTAAGAAAAAGCTTTTGTTCCAGTGCAGTACAGAAATCCTCCATTTGGTTTAGTATGAAAATAATGCTTGTCCAAGTGAGTACGACATCCTTCGGTGCAGTTCAGTACGAAAATAGCTCGTCTGAGTCAGTAGATGTCCGTCTGACAAGGCCGACAGGCCCCAAAAGCAGGTCAGGTCCGAATTGCCCGAAAGAGCCGAGAGGCCCTGCTGACCCAACGTGGACTCGTAAAGTTCGATACATTTCACGGTACTTTACAAATATCCTGCACTTCGGTTCAGTATTAAACTAATGTCTGCCCCAGTCTGTACGAAAATAACACCCGTCTGACTCAGTACGGTAGACTCTTTCCCTCGGTTTGCTTCGGATTAGCACAAAAATAACAGCCCGAAGAGTCCAACGGTCCAATAAGCTAAACAGGCTGGGCAAGCCTGAACAGCCTCGCAAGCCCGACAGGCCCGAATAGTCTGTCAAGACCGACAATCCTCCAGTACGGTTCAGTATGAAAATAACCCGCTTGAGTCAGTACGAAAAAGATCTCGGTCTGACAAGGTTTGCAGGCGCGAACGGTCCGATTGACCCGAGGCAGGCTCTAAAAGCTGGATAGATTTTTTAACTGAAGCTTGAGCGGCTCGACAGACCCGAAATACCCAAACGGTTCAATAGGCCTAAAAGGGTCGAACGGCCAAACAGGCTGTAATGGCTCGACAAACCCAAAGGGCTCGGAAGAATCGAACGGCTCGATTGACCGGGCGTAAGGTTAAAAATTCGGATAGATTTTCTAACTAAAGCTCGAACGGCCTGACAGACCTGAGAAGCCGGAATGGCCCGACAGGGTCAAACGTCTGACAGGCTTTAATGGCTCGACAAGTCCGAAGGGCCAGAAAGATCGAACGGCCCGATTGACCCGATGTAGATCTCTATCTCTACTTTATTTCAACCTTGCTACGTCCCTAATATAAACAGTCCACGTCCTCAAACTTTTGTCATTTCCGCTTAAGGAAGCCAATTCACCATTATCACTGGTTACGAAACTGCATGACAGCTTCCTTGCTTCCCCGATGTCGCTGTGGTTTTGCGCTGTCATCCAATAGGACCTGGCTTTTGTTTTCTTGTCTTCTGTTTCTCGTATAGCTGCTCGCTTCCGTCGTTCTAAGCAGACATCATTCACCACGGAGCCACGTTCAGCGTGATTGATTTGATTGATTGTAAACGTTGATCGTCATTATCGTCCACTGATGAGTCCGAACAATAACAAAACGATCGTCTGAAAGTACGATGGTCAACGTTTGCATAATTTTCACATTGTTGGGAAAGACAATTGTATCTTCACATTTATAAAGCTAAAGTTCTAGCTTTAGCATTGTATGTATATAGGAAATTCAATGTTAAATTTCGCTTATGCTTATTACTTCCTAGTTGATTATACAGCAATTATGTAAATACAAAAAATATTCACAGAATAGGATCGATTAATTTACATATCTTTAACAAATTACATTTTATTATTAATTTTTAATAAAATTTAAGCTGTTGTAATTTAAATGCCGCAGTTTCGCAAATGTAGCGAACAAGCGCGTTGACTGAGTGGTCGATATATACAAAAATGCCAGGGTTCAAATCCCCCCACCTCATGATTATATTTTTTTTTTCAAATTTTTATTTTACAGCATATGCACCCTTTGCAAAACACTAGACCAAATTACATGACAAATCTTACAGAACCAAAATTAAGATAGAAAATACAATAAAGATTGTTTCAAGGACAGAAGGCTTTTGTAAAGACGTTTAAAGACAATTTAAATTATCACTATAGTTATTATTTTCTGAGGAACTAGCAATATTAATATGTTTCTTTTTTTATTTTTACAGAAGCAGTTCAACTTTTAAAAGACGATGACACCGATGACGAGGGCGATGATGAGCATGGCAGAAGCCGCAGGAAAAGGGAAACCTTCACTGATGAAGAAAAAAGAATAGCCGGTGTAAGTTGACAAATTTACTTTTTCTAATCTTTCTAAAAATATTCACATGATTTTTTCTAATAGCACTAATTAAAACAATCATTCGACCTAGTTTTAATTTGTCGAGCAAAAAGCATGCTGTTTCGTAACTTGCTATAACACTATTTTATTCAAGATTAATTTTCTAGGTTAAGGTCGGCTAAATAATATTTGTTATTGTTTTACTTTTTTCTTATTACTTAAAACAATTTGAAATGTTTAACCTTTTAAGAGAATTATTAACGGATATGCGCGTGAGAATATATACAAAAACATTAATTGATGTTTCTAAAATAAACATTAATTATGATTACATTTTAGAAAGCAGGTTAAACTTTAGAGGTAAAAACAGAAAGTCATTTTTACTTTTTTTCTCTTTCACTGTCTGTTATCCTTTTGTTTTGATATTTTGTTTCTAAATCATTGGTAATTTGCTTTTGGCACTTTTATTAAATTTCAGTTTTATATCTTATAATTTATAAAAAGTAAAATCTGAAGAAATATCCTAATTGATTCTTTTTCTTTTTCTACAAGAATATCAATTAGGTATTATCTGTTGTTACAAAACAACTTGTTCAAAGTGCGTAACGCACTTAAAAGTGTATAATAAGAATAACACAAATGTTACACAACCTTTTATAACCAAGCAATTATGGGAGTTTTATTATCACATGTTTTCTTTTTCAGTGTCTGCTTCAATGCGTTTATAGGAAAATGAAAGCGGTAAGTATTCTTTAATTTTATTAATTTATTGATATTAATTATTGAAGAATTGATAAACACATCTCAGCTTTGTTTGTTATGAATTCATATGAATAATCCGTTCAACGTGAATAGAAGAAATCCTAACAGTAGAAAAGAGAAAGGCTTTTCAACGATTCATGTGCTGTTAATGAATATGAATGACTATAAATTATAAAACGTTTGTTTCCGTTTGTATTCATAAACTATGTATTATGTGATCTTTATATTAAAATATTCACAAGAATGTTACTAATGAAACAGGAAACCAATCCGGTCACCCAGTAAATAGTAAATGTCAAAAGGTTACTAAATGCAACTGTACACACATTCTAACGTATCCAGTCTTCTTTAAATTGCTATCAATTACAATAAATCTTGTCTCTATGCAAAGAAGAAGGAAAAGCTTCTCAAACATCCGCCAAAATGCTTAATCATTCGCAATTCATCAGATTGGATTCCGACGATGAAAAGAAGTCACATCCAAATTCCAAGAAGTTGTTAGTTCTCATCTAGTTGATAGATCACAATGAATTATTCAAGTAGTAATTAATAATTGCTATTAGCTAGTACTGCTGCGAAATACTTGGCAATCTTAAATCGATCTTTGATTCATAAAGCTGAACACTCTAAGTAAACTATGCGAAAATAAAGAAAAAGCTTCCTAGATGTTTGTTGAAAAGCTTAATCATCCGCGATTCATCAGATGGGATTCCGGACGATGAAAATAAGTTACTTGGAAATTTCAAGAAACTGTTAGTTCTCATCTAGTCGATAGATCACAATGAATTACCCACGAAGTAATCAATATTTGCTATCAGCAATTATTGCTATGAAATATCTGGCAATTTTAAATTGGTTTCTGATTAATAAAGCTGAACACTTCAAGTAAACTGTGCGAAAATGAAGAAAAAGTTTCTTCAACGTCTGTCGAGAAGCTTAATCGTCCGTAATTCATCAGATGGGATTCCGAACAATGAAAAGAAGTCACTTGGAAATTTCAAGAAATTGTTAGTTCTCATCTAGTTGATAGATCACAATGAATGATCCACGTAGTAATCAATATATGCCATGAGCAAAATTTGACAGTTTTAAATCGATTACTGACAAAAAAGACTCAATACTCCAAGTAAACTGCACGACGAAAAAGAAAAAATAAGAAAGCATTAAAAAACTTAATGTCAAATACTGACAAAAATAGATAAATCCAACAAAATTATTTACCCAAAATAAATTTATATTACCTACTTTCCTTTGTCATCAGCCTGCTTGATGGTACATAGTTCTGTGCACGCGATGGTAATTATTATTTATAATCGTATGATTTCTGTGGTCTAGTTACAAATATTAGATCAATGTCGAGTATATGCAATATTATTAATTAACAAAGTCAATGTCACTTCTAGATATTTAAAAAATGAAGGGGGTAACATTTAAAGGCATTGACCAATTTATCGCTTCTCTTTTCAATTTTATTTTATTCAAACATTAAGTAATACTGTCTTTTTACAGGTAAACAGCAGCGGTTTTCCCACAGTCGAAGGTCTAGTAGCATTATACACCGAAGGGGTGTCAGATCGTGAATATATTATAGCAACATATCAAGCAGTTCACAGCTGCCTCACAGATGCACGTAAAAAGCATATTACGACACCACAATCTCTATCAGGTACTGAAATAAATTTTCCCAGCAAACTTCAAATTTGGAATGCAGAAATTCAATCGCAATAACGCATTAACAAGTAAAACATGTCTTTGTAAATCTTAATAATTATAGCTTTTATTTTTCTTTTACAGAGAGCGGGAAAACGTGTGATATAGCCTTCGATGTGTTCGATTGCGTGTCTGACCGCATTGGTGAATATTGTGGACAAACACCGTGAATTTCATCACAGTTTTCTTGGCGTATATTTTAAAATAAACCTGTAAAAAATGAGTTATTTAATGTTGATAGATTTATGTAGTTTTAAATATTTGTACAGTTTGTATAGAATCATTACCATTTCATCTTTTTATAAAAAGAATAAAAACTTAACATGAAAACCTTTCAACTTTCCGTCATTTATTTCCTAGTCAAATATAAATTTCTGTAATCACGAATGTGTAATAAATAATTTAAATATTTAAAGTTAGTATCGATTTCTTTAGTATTACTAGAAATAGACAACGAAAACTTTAAACTATAAATAATTAATTTTGATTGGTTACATCATTATGGGTGTTTGATCTTGAACGTATTAAATGACGTCACACGATGGTCGTTTAGAATAAGAATTGTGCATATCTTCCAATAATTCTAAGTTTTGAAGTCAAAACAATATACTATGAATAATGAAAGACAGATAAAATACACGATCAGTTGTCACTCACCTAAGATTGTAGAGTTATAAAAGGCCTCAAAAGCATCAAAGTCTAGTTGAAAGGCTCTGAAGCAATTGTTAGTTGTTAGAACGGGAGAAGCTACTGTTGTTTACCATGTTTCTTGTTTTTTGTGCATCTGATTACATAATGCAACAAACATAAACTAATGGATATTGATTACACTAGTACATGCAAGTAGTTTTTAAGGCTATTAAACAAAGTGTAAAAAAAGGTTTAGGTCGTTAAAGAATGTAAAATTGTAAAAGTAAATTTTAAATTTAAACTCTATGCTATTGGTAGCCATGAAACTTTACCCGCACGTCTACTGTCTAATAAGTTCTGTTTCTGTCAATGTATCTTTCAAGAATGGGTCGGGTCTACTTTTACAAAAATCAATGAAAACTTTGGAATGTAGCACTCTTGTTCGTCCTAAAATTTAGCTCATCTTTTCTCAACGCCCTGTACAATATAAAAACCTAACTGCATTTGTAATAATTGAGTAGATAAACTCGACGGTCGAGAAAGACAGGTCAAATCATACCAAACCGAATTAATGCTGGTGCTCCGCAAACTCGTCTTAACTATGAACAAGAAGAACAAATTTTGCGAAGTGTTATGAAAAACCTGGAAGTAGGGGGAAAGTTGCTCGCCGATCTAATATTCGTAGTAATTACACCGTGCATAATGTTTTAAAGGCAGATTCTTTATATCCGTACCACTTTCGTACTGTTCAGCCTCATTTATTGCAACTGGCTACTGCGACAGATCGACCCAAACCAAAATTCCCATAAGCAAATACTGTGGACTGATACACAAACGTCATTTTTAATTGTCACAATATGCCTCAGTAGGCTCACGAAAATCCACATTATACGAGACCGTCTAGAAATCAGGTCAGATTCTCTTTAAATGCCTGGATGGGAATATTAACAGTAACATTATTGGATCACCTCACTTTTTACCACAACGTCTAGTATGGTGAAAATTATTTTCAATTTAGTAACGAACCGATAGACAATACTCCACTCAATCTGCGAAGTGGACTGATCTGGATGTATGATAGCGCACCAGCTCGCTATGCCTACGGCCCTATATCGTGGCCACTGCGGTTCCTGATTTAAGTCCTTTGGATTTTTTTATTTGGAGTTTTCTGAAGAAAAAGGTTTATCAAACAGCTCCAAAAAATTTACCAGACCTGCAAGCACAAATACTGGACAGTGTACAATTAATTACTTCACAAATGCTTAGAGGTGGTTTGATCTTGTCGGACCTGTCGAGTTGTTGGGGCTTGTCTGACCTCTCGAGCCATACAGGTCTGTCGGGCCGTTCGGGCCTGTTGGCTTCTTGGATTTCTCGGCTCTTCGGCCTTCTCGGATCTGTCGTACAGATTCGAACCTCTTGGGCCTTTTGGACTTCTCGGGTCTATGGGGCCCCAAGTAGCACAGAATATATAACCAAGGTAACTCCAATATTATAGATATATATTATCTGGGCTATACATTTTATCGTGAAACAATGTATATCCAACATAAAACCAGACTTTGTTAAATATCATTCTTTTTGCTATATTTTATACATATAGCTTGTTTATAAACAAACAACATGTTTGAGAACCCTTGAAATAGGTATATTACCATTGTACAGAAACCATTATTGTATAGATGTTGGCAGGTCAACATACCGCCAACATAAATTATGTCATTCCAACCAAGAAATGAAAGCAAATATGAATTCAATATAGAGCCAACACATCAGTTACTTTATTATACCAATATTGGCAAAAGGGATATTGCCAATATAAATTCTACCATTCCCGCCAATAAATGTAACCAAATTTAAAACTAGCATTCAGTCAATATATCAATCTTACGCGCTGCTACAACATTGGCAGGTGATATACTACCAATATACGCCTTATGCTCGAATCAGTAAACGAAACAGAATGCATATGTATAAAATGTGATAAAATTCTTTTACAAAAATACAAAATAAGAGAAGTTCAAAGTAATGATGATCATTATGGTGACAAAAATGCAATAGCATATAAGTAAATTAAACTTCTACTGATTTTCAATATTATTTACTTCTAGAAAACATGGTTAATCCTCTTATTTGGAATAATATATTAATACTACCTGAAAAGTGAATTATGTGTCTTTTTGGCAAATACTGCTTCAATGTACATAACACATTGAAAATGGGGAAATTAAAAAAACAACTGCCAATGATCTCGGATATCACGTCATATGTAGTGTAACAACTTATTTCGTAAAATTGCAAAGAAAGTTAATTTATATCTGAAGTTATTTGAACGGCGTACATAAGTCTATTCCAGTTAACCTTTCCGCTATAGGATTAGCAAAAATTTAATTTATTGCACTTTACGTCTCTGTCTGAAGCGGTCGAAGCCAATTCGGCATCCCTTACTTTGTCAAATATTCAGGTACCTGACGCTAATCCGATAAAGGAAAGAACTGGTGGAAAATCCATGTCTTCAAAAATTTCCAAACTTCGTATTATTAAATATAGCAGCTAATATGTATAATATATGAATTAGGGGTTAATATTTAGTACTAAACCATATTTTAGTTCTTTTTGTAAAGTGAGAGAAAAAAAAATGGAATGAAAAAAACTGTAATTGCAATTTTGTTATTTATCGTATATACGAGGGCTGTTTGACGGCGGAAGTGTGACATTTCAATAAAGAACAGGTTTAGCCTAGATTTTTTTTATTATTTTTCAACATAGTTCCCTTCAAGTGCTACACACTTAGTCCAACGACTTTCCAATTTCTTTAAGCCTTCTGAGAAATGTTCTTTTGGCAACTCGTCAAAATAGGCCTGCGTTGCAGCAATAACCTCTT